>BLKR01000066.1:600000-972104 GCA_011170035.1 Teleogryllus occipitalis
GTTTCACTTCTGCACATAAAAGTAACTGCACTATTTATACACGTTTTCTTCAGTTCAGTGGTTAATATTATTATTATTATTATTCGTTCTCCATGTTCTCGAGGCTGTAAGGCTGATTCCTTCACGAAGGACATGATGAGGGATAATATCCCGACTTTGTAGCTGCATTGCATTTCCAGATAGTTTTTATTACACGGGAGCTAATATTTTCTTAACAATTCTTGCCAAAAATGCTCGTTTGTACTTGTGTTCGTAATTTAACTTGTACATGTGTTCTGAGAGAAAATTTAAGTCAGTGTACACAGAATATATTTCTTTCATACCAAGTCAGTTGTAGCTCTTTTTCATGTTAAATAAATAAATAAATAAAAATAAATTTACAACATAACTGACATCTCTTAGCGTTTTGTTTTTACTTGCGCCGCACAGGAAAGGAGATGAAGTGGGCGTATGTCCCGCCAATGTACAGCCGCGCGCGCTCTCTAGCAGACAGACTGAGAACTAGCAGCGCATTCGAGACCAATGAAACTCACTTGATCGTCGGATTCCAATTTTGTTTTCGTATGAATATAAATATGCTAGTTGCATTAAATCGATGTATTGTAATGATGCCAATACCAAACATTACGGTATTTTACCAAACATTACAATATTTTAATGTGTAAACCAAAACATTTATTGCACAACTCTCAACGCCATGTTAAACTTGAAACATGCATAAATTGAAATGTATATTGTTCTTTCTTGACGAGTCTTTTTTGTTCCATACCGATTGTCATTCTGAAAATTCCACGAGGAATATTGATGTCTGTTTTGTTAAATATATACTAGTTTTTCCCTCAATATTTATACAGGTATTCCCTTTCATATCTGTCTTTGCTTTTCGTGGGAAGTAATGTTTTCTTGCCTTGGTCAGCTTCTAATATTTAATCCGCAGTATGTCCAGTATCTACCATTCGTGGAAACAAAAACAATGCCAGGCCCACTAAAATAGATATTTTTGAGAGGCAATACTACGTCATGAATTGCATAACTTGTCTGAAAAAGATACGCGTGAATTTCTAAATATTTGAATTATTCGTAAATGGAAACGAAAACGATATTAAACGTAACATGAGTATAAAGGGGTTTAATTGTACTCATGGTATATAAGAAAACTCGCTCCTATCGTCGCTCATTTTCTTGAACATACCATTCATGCAATTATGCACTCATTTCGTCAAATACTATAAAAAAGAATACAAAATTATATAAATTGAATAATTGAATTAAAATACAAGGAAGGTCCGTAAGTTTTTTTAAAATAGTATTATATGACATGTGGTAAAAGTGATTTTATTTTTCTCCTAATATAGTGCCACTCAGCCTCTCAAGCGCGGGTCCCAATGTTTCCTACTTGCAAAACAAAATTGTCACTTTTATCACTCGCCTCCTAAAAAAACTAGTCAATTTCTTTTCCTATTACTTCCTTTCCTAAGGGTGCAATAAAATTAGTTCATCATTTATTCCTCGTGAGCAACTAAGTCATGATGTCTTAGTTGCTGACAATGAAGCGAAAAGCAAAGTCACCTCATGAGTCTGAGAACGACTCTCTGTCATTAATACCTCTGTATTAATGACAAAGTCTTCATGGAACCAGGCTATTCAGTGTCGATTAATTTTTCTACATCCTATTCACAGCAATAATATGTTTATATACAACTATAATATATTATTGTTGACTTTATGCTTCTAGTGACATTTCATTATAGCTCTTAAACTAAATACGTTAACGTCACCAGTGCAATACATGACACATTACATGTAACTTCTGATTCGTCAAGTGCGCAGTTAACTTACATAATGCGAGTAATTGTCATATGTGATATAATGTATTAAGTACACAATATCTAAAAAATTTAAATTGATTACACTTAACTCAGAACCTCAAATTATTGTCGCACATTACATGTGACGTGTACAATTCCTACTAAATCCTTGACATGACAAATGGCTGCTACGGATTTTCACTGCACTTCGTTGCTTCTCATTCAATATTATTCAGTTTAGTTTTTTTTCTCATTTTTTATTTATAATGACAAAGGCAGACCCAGTGGAAGAATTATTAACATAAAATTAAATGAGGGAACTTGTAAAACTTCGATTTGCCTCAGATCAATAACAGAAACTCTAAGAGGGAGGAAGTGTAAATGAGATTTGTAGACTAAAAAAAAGTCTAAAACGCGATATCCATTAAAGTTTGAAATCGACAATTTGAACAACTACATTTGTTTCTCCTATGCGACGCATGTGAAATTGTTGCTTGAACATAAAACGAAGTGGGTGAAATCCGTAGCCGTGCTCACATTCCTTGGACGTGATCTCTCGTTTTCGCATTGCGTGCCTTGCAACGAGAGATTACGGAAGCGGGACACACTCGAAAGGCGTTGCACTTGCAAGCACATTGCACTCGCATCCATCCCCTCTCCTCTCCCGCTCCCACCCACGCCCTCGCAGTGTCTCACGGCAACGTCCTCCCTGCTCCCCCATCTCGACCACTCCGCTCCACTCACCCTGCCCCGCTTCTGTCTGACCCGTCTATTCTCGCCCCGTCCACCGGGAGAGGTGGCTCGGGGCATCAACTGATGTCGCTCCAGTGCTTCTCAATGGGAAGTTGCGAGGTTCGAGTCACGACTGTGGCAGGATTTTCGACATTGATTTGTCAGCTAAGTCGACTTTTGTGGTTGTCTGGAGGAGAATTTTAGCGTCAGGGTTATCTTATCAATAATCTTCCCTAGTTTCTGTAATTAACATTAGGTGAATGCCGGAGTAGTATCCTACAAAATGGGTCACGGGCCGCGCGCGATCTTTCCTTCATCTTCCTTCTTCTCTCGTTATAACTTACTTACACTTATATTTACATAAATACACTAACACACATGCCGGGAGACCGGTCGGGAGCTTACAGCCTGTTCCGGTTGGGACGGTGCCCCGCATGTGGGAGATACCTGGTTGGGGAAACACCGCTAGCCGGCGGTAGGTTGGCGCCGGATCTCGCCATCCACCGGAGGAAGACCACCACCACCTCCGGATAAAAACATGCACTACACTTACGGAAGTAATGATCTCAGTGGTGGACGCGTCCGGTATCACTAACAACCAACCGAACCATCCATCCTTCCCCGTCTCACCCGATGCAGTTGCTGCGTTGATTGTCCCTTCACTCGTGCCAGCACCCCCCCTGACCATTCCTCCGCGCATCGCTTGTCTCTGCCCAGTGTCTTTATTCCGTCGCTCGTCCCATCCACCCCAAACCCGTTTTCAAATGCCTCGTTTCATTTCGCCCCGCCCTGCCCCTCCCCGCCCACCCCCGCCCTACCCCGCCCCCACCCCCGCCCCCACCCTCGCCCCACCCCGCCATACCCCGCCCTTCTCCGCCTCGTCCCGCCTCGCCCTCCGCTCCCCGCCCCGCCCTCCGCCCCCGCGCCGCCCTCCTCCGCTCCCCGCCCCGCCCTCCTCCGCTCCCCGCCCCGCCCTCCTCCGCTCCCCGCCCCGCCCCCTGCCGTGCCCCACCCTCCGCCGTGCCCCGCCCTCCTCCGCCTCCTCCCGCCCCGCCCCGCCCCGCCACGGCTGCGTGGCGCGGTGCATGTCAGCGTCGCGGCCTGGCGCAGCCTAATGGAATATTTACTCGGCGCTTGCTGCACCTCCGCCGTTCCGTTCCGGCAGCGCCCAGCGGCAGCCGGCTGCGACGCAGTGCAGTGGAGCCTCCAGGGTGCGGCCGGGGCCTCGCAGGGATCCACCTGCAGAGGACGCTTTGGAAACAAATGAGAACAAATTCTTAGCTACCTATATCGTCCAAGAGCCACGTCAAATGTAAGAAAACGTCACATTGAACGTTCTGTTGTTATTAAGAATCCACACTTGGGATCCACAAATCCTATCCACAATTGTGATTATGAAATAATTTAATTACAGTAATTATGAAAATTCCCTTAACTCTAAGTCTGCAAAATAATTAGTTTACCATTGTTGATATAGACACGTAAATAGTGGAACATTCACAAAAATAGATTCAGAGTTGCAAAGCACAGCATTGGTCTTGTATGAAACAGAAATATAAACTAATGAGTTATTCAGCCCTTTATTTGATGAACTGGTTTAACATTTAAAATATTTCTCCGATTGGAAAACTCTTGTTTACATCGACACTAAAATACGATTGCAACGTATTTAATTATTTACGGCCAAAAACAATTCAAAACTGTGTGTCGTACTCTGGAGAGAAGTATAGTACGTGCATGGTTTCGCAGCTCTGGAATGTCTGTTCTAACTCTTAAACATATTATATATCATATACGTTGAGTTATGGAGACATACAGCAAGTTAAGGATTATGAATGCATAAGTTTGTTTCTAAATATTTAGAAAACAATATTAACCTTTAATAAGTATTAAAGGTGGAACTATTAGTCAAGATTAATAAATATTTTAATATTAAAAGTCTTAAACAAAATACAGTAATTCTTAACCTAAAGAAAGACGGGAAAATATACATTGAAGTCTATTGTTAACCCTCAAATTTTATGTATCTGTAAAAATACAATGTATGTAAAAAACTGTTTATTTTCGCATTATGCCCATATTTCAGTTGGAACATTTCGAAAACTGCTTCTTTGACTATTAGAACACTTGTTCAGATCGCTCGGCCACAACGTTCTAAGAATTTTCCAAAAACGTATTTAATCCTACGATATTATTGCGTAGAATGAGATTATGTTACATTGTGGTGCTGTGATATTTGACTAAATCCACCTAAATAAAAGGTGGCATTAGTCGTCCCAGTACCCAGACGCAATTTTCGGTCTACGACGCCATAATTTTCTTCCACGAGGATGGAAACACTGTTGTGGACAAGTGAATCGTGCCGCAGAACTGTCAATAGTGATACTGCTTTGAACATAAGTGAAGAGTTTCTTCCGTATTACAGTATTTTTAACAATACATTTGCAGACACCTACGTTCACTATTATCTTGGATATTATTAAATTTTTAGAACGCCAAGTGAATTCGGAGAAAACCAGAACAGTGAGAAATGTTACATAATAGAATCACATCGATATTCGACTTTGCACATTTATATTTTTAAGCGTGCAAATACCGATTTTTAACTGAATGTGATCAATAACTTATTCTTGTTGAACTACTATTAATTAATTTGTTCGTGATGTAGATACCTTATTTATTCAAAGTAAATAAACTGAGGTTGTCTGGTATCAATTATCTATTTGTGCTGAAGATCTTTTCGATCGCTTAGCGATCATCGTCAGAGCTGGAAATTACATTAATAGATATATATTATACATTAAACCAAATTATCTACAAATTAATATATACAAAAGAAGTATGCAGATGCGTAAGCAAACTGGATCGGTCGTACCTTGTAGCTGCTGGGCGGAAAACGAAGTTCTGCGGTTTTTTAGAATAGCGGCGGTCGGACAAGTGTGGGGGCGGGGCAGGGGAGGGCGGGGCCGAAGGGTCGAGAGACGCGGCTGCTGGGCCTGGCGTGAGGAGGGCGCGGGCGGACGGAGGCGGGTGGAGTTAGGGGTGTACACATTGTGCTAATTTTAGCAGAGGTGACGAAAGTTCAGGGATTTGCTGGTTAAGACTAGTATTATTCTGGTTTTTTAGGTTGTTGTGAATCTGAACTACTGTTGAACTACTTTTCCAGTTTTCCCGATGGGAGATTCTCCATGACTCATGTCTTCATTATCAGTCACCTGGTCATCATTATCAGTCATTATCGTATATTCATTAAGTACTCATTCATTTTAGCAATTAAACAGTCGAATAAATAGATAAATACATTTTCTCTTGATTTACTATTTAGTGGAATCTTTAGAGTATTTTGAAATAGACCTACCTTTATTCTGCCTCAACCAACCAGATTCCTTGCGAAGAGGGGATTGTTTCCAATCGCAAACAGTAACAGTCAAATAGTCAATAAAATTTGTTGACCTCGTATTTAATATAATTATAAAATAGAGAAGGTTAAATATTGAAAATTGTATTAACATCTTATTCACTGGTTTTTGGAATAGTTCTGTTTTTGAATTGAGTGCATCTGAATGCTCGTCTTTTTAATGAGATTTTAATATTTATAATTTTGTTCTTTAATTGTAATTCAAAAATTACTGGATATTCTGTCATGATTTTTAACCTGGAAGTTCCCGTAAAATGTAAACTCACGTCAGTGCCCGCAATGTATCTGTCATATAAAGCTGCAACTTTTTGTGAATGTGAATGATTTGAAGGACCATTTACTGAAATATGTGTTTTATTCAGTTTGTACAAGTCCCCAATGCAATTGTTAAATAATCTTACACTACAGAATTGTTGTCTGAATGCTTATAGTGAGGAAGGTAAAAATCGACAAAGTACACGCAAAAACCATTAAACATTTTATTATCCTATTAAATAATATCAAATTCAATTTCCACAAATTAATTTAGCATGTTATAAACAAATATATATTGTACTTTTTCACAAAAATATTTAGAAAGTCTTTGTCTTTTTTTCCATTTTGCAAGGTTCGCATATTTTTCATTTCCCTACACACGTCTCCTGCACGTCTTTCCCTTTGGCAAGGAATTGTGGCAGTCGATTGTAAATAAGGCAAATAACTACGTTTTCTGAATAGTTACTTGTTGTAGACATGGCTGAAAATAATGCCATTACACGTACCGCTCACGCTAGGAGGTAACAATGCACTGGCGCCATTGCACCCAACGTAGTATATGACATATTGCACGACGCAACGATCAAGTTTCAACATGATCACGGGAAATGATTCTGCGAAAGGATAAAAATAAGAGGCCAGGCGTTCTCAGAAAAATACAATGAAGGAATACAAGAAATACCAGACGATTAATGTATCGAAAAAATTCAGGAACAAAAAATGTTTGTGGCTGGGACCTCACAGATCAATTGCAAGCACTCCCGGTTTATGTGATTCAGTGAGCGCTTTAGTAATTTAAAAATAATGCCATTGTTTTAATTTATTGATGTTTATAAACGATGAGATGGATTTGTTTAGAATTTTTTGAAGAGTGTGTTTCAAGGCTTCAAATGGAAAGAGGAATCATTTTCAAAAATAGATTATGTTTTCAATTTTGGTGAAATACATCATTGGAGTGGATGGCATGTGTACACCACTTCGAAAAGGCGAAGACGATAAATTGTTATTTGGTGTATGTACTCGTACTAAGTAGCCAACCTCCTCAATAAACCCTTCTCTATGATTCATAATATTATTTTACGGAAGAATATCTCTATTAACAGACATGGTTATTTGTTTCTAATATGGATGAACAGCCAGAGTAAAAACTGAGTGAACACAAGTATTCTGTTTAGGGTCAGTGAAAACTGTGCAATAGGAGTTAATTTAAGAAAGAAACAATCTCGACAATAAAGAATATATTCCTATATTTTTACAAATATAGTTTCACAAAGCTTTACGATGAGTACTACTGAAAACCAGCACTGAGTCGAAATGTGGCGGAAAAAAATCTTTGAAAACTGGAAAGTGAACGTTGAATAAGCTGCGTTACGTTATAGAGATTGGGGAAGTAAGCGGATAGTGTCATTCATCCATATTCCTCCATCTCGCCCGCGCCTTTTCTCTGTCATTTGCCGTCTGACTTCTACAGAGATATTATCACTGTGGTGAAATAGTTCTGAGGAGGGAATTTACTGATAAAGAATGCAAAAGGTGGCGATGGTGTAGCGGTTAGCGTATCGGACTGTTACACCCAAGTTTGCGGGTTCAAACTCCAATCGAAGCCGTGGATTTTTAAGGGCGAAAAAATCCTTCGTACGCCTTCCTTCGGAGGGGAAGTAAAGCTGGCTGTCCCATGTTAGTACATTTACTGCATGTAAAAGATCCTCAAGTTTAAATGATGCCTCTGAGCTAAATTCAAATCGCCTGTTTCGTCGCCCAAGTAATACCTTCTTTCTCCCATGGTTGGTGAAAGGAGTGTAACGAAATTTGCGTGGTCAGACGGAAGAGCAGACCTCATGGCCTGAGTCTCGCCACGTAAAATAAGGCCAATTCAATTCAAAAGAGTTTTAATAGGATTAAAGGATTAATAGTTAAATTGTTGAGAAGGGATTCTGAAACTCAAGAAAGCGTGCACAGATGATTTCCTCCCCCATACGTCACATACAGCTTTTACTTTTTTTCGCTAAATAAATAAATAAATAAAAGGGTAATCCGTTGACACTGTGAGTAGCCATCGACTGAAATCTCGAAGGACTGGAGCCCCGGAATCAACAGGACAGGTCATTGCAGACCTTTGTAATGCAAGAAAAGATATTTATGTCACGAGTCCTCTAAACGAGTATTTAAGGACGCAGCCGGAAGGTTAACTGCGAGGCGGAGCAATAACGTAGCCGAGTAGTTAACCTTCCGGCTGTCCTTAAAGACTAATAGAGGACGAGTTACATACAATGATTTTTGTTATTTTAGTTTATCGCTTATTAAAAATAAACTTTTATCACTTTCGCGAGTTCAGAATTGTCATTACTCTTGATTTTCTGTAGCAAGGGTTGGTGGTACTGGATGCTTTGTTTGTGATCAGACAGTTGAATGTTTTTTCTACTAATGCAAGCAGATTTGGAAAAATGTCTGGGAAGTGTTCATAGCAACGGCCGCTAAAATGATCGAGAGTCCATTAAAAATATTTTAGCGGCCGTTGCTATGGACGCGCTCTTAAAGCAGTATTTAGATGGTTGGTTGCTAAGGGGCTAAGTGCGTGTTTACTAACGTAAATAACAAAAAAGCAATAAAACAATAATGCACGCAGTGGTGTCCCTCAAGACTTCCATAGTGTCCAAGATCAGCGGAACTGCATTGTTTTTGCAGTGAAAGTTAACTCATCGCTCATTCCCCAACCTTGACGACATATTTTCTGGTTAGCGTGAAAAGAGTTTCGCCGGACACTGCGCAAACTTTGAAAATGTCCGGGGGCTTCATGTAAAGTACCCCCCAAATTTTAAAGAATGTTTCTCAAAATTTCAAAGCTTCAACTAGAGCCAGATCAACATATGTTTCTGCAATTTGAAAAAGATCGAACGCGTGGTTTAGGCGCTAGGAGTGTTCACAGACGGACAGACAGACAGACAGACAGACAGACAGACGGATAGACAGACGGACAGACAGACAGACGGACGTTTGACTTCCAATTGGTTTTTCGGCATCAAGGACACACAAAACAGGAATTATTGCTACATCACGTGTTAGAGAATTTTTTCTCTTAATTTAGCAGTGGGTTTAATGCACTTTATCGACACCAATTTTTTTTTCGCAGAAAATCCGTTGTGTTTTCGCTCAGAACTACATAACTTTCTCTATTCTACTTATATTACTCCGTATATACTTACGTATACGAGAAAGTAAAAATGAACGGTATGCCCCTTTTAGGTAGTGGGTTTGTGAGAGAGGGCCTCGTGACTTTCAGCGCGAGACAAGCGAATGTCATATTTCTTCATTAACACCCCCGCGCTCCGTAACGGACTCATGAAGGTCAAAAAAAGGTTCCGACCTTTTCTGCTCCAGATGCCCTAAGGGAAGTGAAACAAAAGAAATTGCATCCGCTATTTAAGTTCAAAGGTCTAATTCTAATTTGGCGACGTGGTACGAGAAAACATCGTGTACTAAAGGAACGGTCGTATACTAATTAATGCTATTGCTTACTTTGTAGTACAGACTTGATAAATCGTCTGGTATGTAAGTGTAACATTAAAAAAGGTATGTTGAGTGTAATATGCCGCTGGTCTAAAATTTAATCAAAAATTTGTGGGTGTAAATTGGATAAGTCAGGGAACACAGTAACTAAAAGACTAGTTACTCTAATTTTGATTAAACCCCAAAATGTAAAGGGGAAACAGTGAAGTTCCTTTAATGAAGGTGATCGACTTCCAACAGGGAAATCATTTAGTTGTGGGAATTTTTAAGGTTTTCCCAAAAGAGAAAGTCTCTCTATTTGTATTTACATATTGAAAAATCAAAGTGTTTTCGGGTAGAAAGAATTTTGAGCTCTGATCTCTATAATTTCCTGATTTTCGCATTAAATAGAAGGTGTATACCTCCACATGTTTCATATTCTATTATTGACCAACTTAATCACATAAACACTGAATTTGAATATATTAAAATTAAAAAAATGTACGCATATCTGCCTATTCATTACGCCCGATTTCCAGATCCAACTACTTGAAATTTTCGTTGTGCGATTGCAATCGACCTACCACGAACAGTTGAGACTTCGTTAGTTACTGAAGTCAACTAACAGTAGTTAGCAGTAACTGTAATTGTCAGTGATGGATTACGCTTCTGAGTTAAAGAGAAAAACAGGATTTCCTGTTATGGTCCACTACAAACTTACAGTTCTTGGTAAGTCAAAAACAAATCAATTAGAATTTTGTAAACATTTAACTCTGTTCTCATAGTGAATAGTGGTTGTGTTGTTCCGGAATTTGTAAACTAGCCTTATTTTATTAGTCTTGAAGAAAAATTATTGAAGGACAGGAAACAATACCTTTGGTGGTTTCGAGTTTTCGTATAATGAATATGGGGTACTTCTAATTTTGTACTTCTCCTTTTGTGCGATGCAATCGCTCTGTTTACGGTAGCGATTTATTAATTATTGGAGTTTAATCAGTTTTAGGAAGTAGTAAAACACACAAGTAACACATCCGCCATAGATAGTCATCTACTGTAATCTTCTCCATTCAAACATGTTCCAAGTGCTTTACAAAGTATTGGATAACCCAAGCGAAGAACATCCTTCAGTAGAAACGCCGAAGCATAACACAGCATAATACTAGGGCGTGTAACGCAACAAACCATATTAGAACACATGCCAGGACATTTATGCTTCTTGGTCCGTTTGAGTTTGTTAAACGAATCCAGTTTATGAGTGATTTGACAATTTCCTCGGCGACCAGCAAATCCAAATGCAATGGACCCTTTTCGATTAAAGAAAACGATAATCACGTAATAATACTTTCTTCATACTCGCGTTCTTACATTGACAAATGTTGGCTGAAATAAGTTTTTGAGTGGTTTATGACGAAAATTGAATGCTACTGTGCAATTTCAAAAGGAAAAATCTCCATATCACGAGAGACTTCATTGTGGATAGTGAAACAAACTAAATCTGTTTCATCTCATAATAAACTCGTTTCTAGTATATCAGCCAGAAACAACAACAAACCACATTTGAAAGTCGTCATTAAAAATAATAGATACGTATCATGCAACATAGTAGTAAGTGTAGTTTCATAAAGATGTCTTAATTCATGATGATGATTTATTTTTTACAATTTACCCCTGGAAACTATTATCTTCATACTTATTGTGTGCTGAAAAGAGGTATGGTATTCATTGAAAGTAATCCGTGACAAAGACGCTTGGAAGCGCTGTGATCGTAATTCCACCATTTTCCCCGTTGCCCTTCACTTCGTTCTTTTTCACTTTTTCTGGATTAGGTAATGGAGCAAACAAGAGTAATGCCTTTCATTCCCTTTCTCCGGTACAATTACTGCAGATTCCATAGCAATGGTAACTGAAAACAAGGAAACTGAAATTCTCTTTCTGTCCTCAATCTTAGTATTAAATGTTCGCCCACACAAGTTCACTCTGAGGTTAGCGTTTTATTATGACGATCTCTTCCTAAAGTACGTACAACATCGAAAAATCGCAAAACATAATGCATGTTCTAAAGTTTCTCAAACTGGAGAAGGTGCGAAAATTTGAAGGGAACTAAAAAAGATAAAGCAATACATTGTTATTGGCATCGCTGTCACAGCTACAAATGACTCAAAAAACTGTCAATGTCATTAAAGCAGCGGAATGTTTTGTTTGTTCCATAAAAATTAATGTTAAAAACTAATTTAAGTAAAATAACTAAAACATGTTGATTTTGTTTCTGTTCAAATAGTAACTAAGTTTTCTATACATTATATCTTTGCAGAGTAAAACGATAATTTTATAGTATATACATTATTTCTTTAGTAGAAACTATAATTAATGGTTCTCAATCCTTCTGTAATGCAGCTAATGTTTCTCCTTTAGAGTATTCTCTGAGGATTTGGAAGTTAATATGATTCATAAATAGCAATGCACATGTTTCAAAATCGTCTTGGGTTTTCTGAATGTCAGCTACATCACGATGCGATGAGTCGTAGTTAATATACCCTACCTGCAAAAACTTAAAGTGTATTCTTCCCCGCAAAGAAGTGTGAAGCCCTGAGGTGACAAATATTTCAATGCACTCGACCAGAGACCGTCAGCTTGTCGCTACAAACTTTCAACTCCCAAGCGATGACCCAGGGAAAGGAGCAAAAGTAAAATCGCTTGGCGTCGATAGCGCGATACTCACTGTTTCATAATTTCGTCCGGACTAATGTGCCCTTGGTGTATAAAGTGTCTCAAGTTTTATCTTCCATTTTTTCTCGTGTGGCGTCTCTGACCGGCAAGTCCCAGGGTTCGAGTCCCGACAGTGGCAGGACTTTCGACACAAGCAAGAGAGCTAGGTCGTGTTGAGCCTCTGTCTGAAGGAGAATTCTAGTAGTTGGTTGCTTTGATGGGTAGTTTTCTGTGGTTTCTTTTAGCAACACCAAGCGAATACCGGAGCAGTACCCTACCAAACGGGCTATTGATCTCACACAATTTTTTTCTACCTTTTCCTTGTATTTTCCTCATCCGTCACTTACACACACTCACACTTGCGAGTGTAATATACTCCCCACAAAGCATGCCGGGAAACCAGTCGGGAGCTTAGAGTTTGTCCCGGTTAGGGCGGTGCCCTGTTGAAGAAAGATACCTGGTTAGCGAGAACCTCGCTAGCCGACTTGTTAATTAGTGTCGGATCCTGCCATCCAGTGAGGAAAGATTTCATTCACCACCTCTCGCGACAAAATTCATGCACTACACTTACGGGTCTATTGACCTTCCTAATTGACGCGTCCGGAAATTAATCAATCATTGGGTGGAAACCAAATCCCAGCATTTAAATCTGAGGAATGCTTTCTACTGTGGGGCAGCATTTTATAAGCTTCTGATTCGTGAAATTGACTCTTTAATCATTTCAGAATAAAAGTGATTTCCAAATTATTTTCGCCGAAATGACATCATCATGGGTAGCCTAAGTCTCCCTTCTCGAGTTCCAAGAGAAATTTTGAGTCCATCTGCATAATTTTTGTAATGGATGAACTTGTGAGTGATCCTAATCACTTATCTGGCTCCGAAATAAATCTTTTGATTCGTTATTAATCCTCGATTGATTGATTGATTTTTTCGTTTTTCCGGGCGCGTCAACTGCTTTGGTCATTAGTCCCGTTAGTGTAGTTATGCTTTTTTCTTGGGAGATAGCGGTGATCTTCACCCGCTGAATGGCGAGATCCGGCGCCGACCTACCGTCGGCTAGTGGGGTTTCTCCCTAACCAGAACTCTCCCACCAGCGAGGCACCGCCCCAGCCGGGACAAGCTCTAAGCTCCCGACCGATCTCCCGAAATATGCGGTAGTGTTGTGCATGTTAGTGTAAGTGTGTGTGTGTAAGGGGAGAGGATAGGACAAGGAAGAGGAAGGACAGATCGCGCGCGGTCCGTGGCCCGTTTGGTAGGGTACTGCTCCGACATTCGCCTGATGTTGATCGGAGAAATCACGGAAAACTACCGATCAGAGCAGCCGGTTACTAGAATTCTCCTCCAGACAGCGACTGAATTCGACCTAGCTGAAAAGCTAGTGTCGAAACTCCTGCCGCCGTCATGACTCGAACCTAAGCCCTCACAGTCAGAGGCGCTGCAGTGACATCAGTTGATGCACTGAGCTACCGCTCCCGGTATATTAACTCTCGAAGTACTATAAATTTTAATAAGGGTGTCCATTTTTATTGAATAATCCTAATAGTTACACAAGCAATGCGGCCGTAATTTAAATATCAAAATGTAAAATTTGTTCATTTAAGAGCAGAATCGACCACATTTCCTTATGTTTAGGGTTGGAGTTGGAAAATATAGAGGGAGAAAAGAAATAATAGTATAATCTTCTCCGCTAACGAGACGAAGAGCTCAATCATACCACAATTAATTACCCCTCAAGCCGGCCATCCGCGTCACTCAGTGCCAAACGTTTCCTGAAGATGCGCTGCGGATGCACTCATTCGCTTTCGATAGATACAAGTACGTGCACTTTTTCACGTATATAAATTAATTAGTTACGTGCGAGTCACACGAAGGAGATTTTCGCATACGATAATCGTATGGGGAAACGACAGTTTTCCGACACAAAGTCCGCCATGAAATGAAAGTGTTTTTTCTTTCAGTTTTTCCTTTCGTAACTTTTCTGTCTTCGGTGTTGCCGCTTATTCGCAACTTAAAAATTAATTGCAAATGCAAGTGTATTTTTTTTACTGATACGTTATTGCTTATTATTGACTTCGATATGGAATATTATATACATTACGTAACTTATCTGGATCGAGAGGAACGTTGTTACGAGGGAAATATGAAAACAGTTGAACTCTGCATGTTCTGTTATGGAGGGAATTATGAAAGGGTTTTGAGGGAGGGAAATATGAAAATACAAACCGAGTCAAGTTAGCATCTAGTTAATTGGGAAGCAAGTAAATCTGCATCATTGAAATGACGTAAAAAATAAAATTTTGAATGTACCACTGGCATTAACTAGTTCTACTGATTTCGGGCCAAAGGTCCTCTGGCGTTTCTTGCAGCTCGATCTTTAGAACTTTTATAACGTCCTTGGTGCATAAATAATTATGAAAAACTGAGGTATTAATAGTACTGTAACCTGAATTCATTGGAACATTTTGCGAAGATCTAATTGACAAGAACTTAGAAGATAAAGCTGAAGAACCTTCCAAGTGATTTTACATTCTAGCGAAATTCTGGCCGAAAACGAATTGACGCGTGCGGAGAATAAGGCTACACAAAATCATTACAACGTAAGGATTAATTTGATTATGATGGCAAGCTTTAATGATTTCGAGTCAAGCGTGTAGAAAAGTGCGTTAAGTGTCTTTTCTTAAGAAGACGACCGTACGAGAAAACGGCGCGGTTACAATTGTCAATCGCATGGCAGAGCCGAGTACAGGGTTAACCAGCAGAGTTAGCTGAAACCGCATTGCCACTGTGTCTGCAGCGACTGGGATAGGGAGACCCTAGGGTTCGAGTCCCGGCAGTGGTAGACCTTTGAAACTAGCTAGAGAGTTAGGTAGAATTTAGCCGCCACCTGGAGGATAATTCGAGTGAGCGGCTGCTATGATCCCTAGTATTCCATGATTTCTCTGATCAATACCCAACAAGTGCAGAATTAGTTCTCTAAAACATCGAACATCTCGGGATACCAGACGGGAGATATGTAATGTGTCTGCTGGGGCGGTGTCCCGTTGGGGAAGATATCTGGATAAGGGAAAACCCCGTTAGCCGAGGTGTAGGTCGGCGCGGGATCTCACCATCCAGCGGGAGATCATCGCCGCCATATGTGATGCAAACATGCCCCATACTTACGGAACTAATGACCTTAGCAGTTGACGTGCCCGGAAGCGCTAATAAAGCTATTCACAACAGGCGATCACGAGAGTCACCTTTGCTAGGTCTTGGAGAGGAATTCCCTATTCATACGCCATCCGCTGAGGATGGTCGTCGCCTCGTAGACCTGGCTCCGTCGTGAAAAGAAAAGGGTATTGGCTGTCCTCCTATTGCATTGATGCTCGGGCGCGTACTCTCCCGTACCAACTTTTGCGCAAGGTCCCGAGCACATTGCGAGCACCCTAGTCCCTTGCTGCTTACAATACGATCTCGGTAGCAACGAAGTGGTGAGTCTTCCTTGTTAGCACAAAATTTAACTCTCAAGGCAACAGATACAATCTCAGCCGTCACTATGAAAATCATAAATTACTATTTTATCTTTCGTGCGCTGTAGAAATCATACTATATTTTGCCAGTGCTGTACCCTTCAGAGCTCAAGTTCGATTTTTCTTTTGCATTTTTTTTATAATTTCCAGCACATATTTTTCGAAGAGCTCTTGTGATGATCGCTAAGCAATCCAAAATATCTAAGACATTAAAAATATTGATAACTAGAGAACATTTTTCTCACTCCATAAAATATTTATGTAAGCAATACTTTTTGTTCCTATGTGAATATACAATGATAAAAAGTCCTAAAAGCTCAGTGTTTAGATGCCGGAGGATAATAACTCTGGAAAACGAAAAATGTTAGATGCAGAAATCTTGATTTTAACCAAGCAAGTTTCTTCAGCCATACCCGCCTTTTGTTGATTCTGTTGTTGAGCCACCTAAATGTGAAATGAAACTGCTTTCTTTACTTGCTCCATTCCAAAAATCAGCATCCGTGTCAGCATAATTTAAAAATAACCGTCACTGATGCTAAACCACCTGAATGCCAGACCTGCAAAACGGGAAGAAATTGAAAGATGGTCTTGTGAACCGGTTGAGGTTTTCAAGTGTCTAGCATATTCACCATCACGGACGTTCATCTTCCGGTCCGACTTTACCAAGCCCCCCCCCCCCGTCCGAATTGCTTTCAGAAAGACTTCCCGTCATTATAGGTTCCTGTTCCCCAAACAGGCAGAACTGCTCCCCCGGCCGAGAGACGAGGTCCGCGCAGGGAGCCAGCAAAGCGGGTCACATTCACTCAAACTGAAGGGAGAGCGATGCAAACGAAAGCGGACAGACACGTACAAAATGGTAAGGAGCCAACCTGGATAGGGAATACCCTCAAGACTAGTGTCTCTTCATTGACATCAGGAATGCCAGTATTACACTTGGGGCCAAAGTGTTGGAGCTTGAGAATCGTTCATATTCGATTAATATTCTTCCCTGTAGATTAACTGTTATAGTAATAAAGAAAAGCGACGATTATACTTCATTTAAATATAGATGAGTGAAGGCTTTGAGCGCGAGATAAGACTGCAAGAGCATCTTTACTCCCTTATTGTCAACTTTGGGCATAGTTTTGTGCAATTGAATACTGTTCAAAATGTCTTGGTGAATTGATTTTGTTCAACTTCAAAGCTTAGGAACTTAGCGTGCCCAGGCCCAGTGCTTATCTCCGACTAATAGAGTGATCGGGTGCGTCAACTGCGAAAGTATTTCGTCCCGTAAGTGTAGTACTTCATTTTATCGTAGCAGGTGGCGGTGTTCTTCCCACGCTTCATGGCGAGGCCCAGCACCGATCTATACGTCGTCTTGCGGGTTTTCTCCAACCAGGTATCTCCTATAAGCGGAACATACCCCCCAGCTAGAACAAGCTCTAAGCTCCCGTCTGGTCTCCCGACATGTAGTGCGTGTAAAAGTGTATGTAAAAAAGGCGTGAGGTTAGGACGAGGGTGAGGAAAGGAAATTGCGCCTAGTCCGTGGTGGTTCTTTTTTTTGGAGGGAGAGGTTCTGCTCCGACATTTTCATGGGATTGACGGCGAAACCATGAAAACCTGCCGATGAGAGCAGCCGGTCGCTTAGATACTTGTATCTCCAGAAAACGGGTCAATTACATCTAGCTAAGTAGGAAGTGCCGAATATCCTGTCCCCGTCGGGACTCGAACCTTAGAACTTCTCGGTCTGAGATACTGGAGGGACACATATCTCCGAGCAACCGGTTTGGCTCACTGTTGAGTCAGTCCAATTGAAAGACGAGGCGCTCGGGCGCGATCGTCTCTAGTCTAGAGGAGGGAAAATTGCACCAGACGTCCCAAAGCTGTCTAGCCCCATTTCTTGAAATGAGCAGCATTAGTTTAAATGGCATGAAGCAAATTCTGAAAATCCGGTGTGTACCTCGTATAAAACGGCTATTTAATATTTGCAATAAACCCCTCTTTGTATTTGTCCACTGTCATTTTACCCCGACTCCATGGAAAGTAGTGATTACACAGCAGTACACCACTACCTTGGGTCAGAGACTTTGATGTTTGCAGCGCAGTCGTCACTTTGCAGCACAATTTCCAGCGAGATGAATTATCCCTATCAGCAAAACAAGGCAACTCATTATGATTCATACCGTCAGAGAACGTTGACTCTTCAATCCCACGAATATTTCTACTGGAGCTACGCAAGAGGGAATTAATCTATTTGTTTCACAATTGACGTATTTAAGGAAATAGCGGATGTTGCGTAGTATCAATTAGATAAAAATAATTAAATTGTAGAAAAATGACATTAAAAAGTTTGACAATTAAAATTGAAAGAACATAACTAAATAAGAAATTAAATTGTTGAATTCCTAAATTGTTTATATTTTGTAAACCTCCTTGAAGACAACAAGATCAAAGAGTTAATCGAACCACCGATTGTTTCTATTCATTCATCTCCTCGGTTCGTTCTCATTTACTTTTGAGAATGCGTCGGCATCGAAATCACGACTTGCGAACCGGAGGGCATCGCGCGAACAACTCCCTCTCTCCCTCTCTTCCTCCCTCCCTCCCTCCCACCCTCGCTCTCTCCCTAACTCCCTCCCTCCCTCCCACTCACCCACCCACCCTCCCTCCCTCCCTCCCACCCTTCCTCCCTCCCTCCCTCCCATGCCGGCAGTGGAGGCCACGGAGCGGCGGTGCCGCAAAGGTCCGCCGGAAGTAGTCCAGAGGACGCGGCGAGGCGGCGGCGTGTGGCTGCGGTCGCCTATCTCTCGCCCATCGCCCGTTCCGCGCCGCCGCCCCCGCCCCGCCCCCGCCGCCATTACCGCCTCCGTCTCCGCCTCCCGCTCCCGCTTCTGTGCTCCGCTCTTTCTCTACGCCGCAGCCATTACCCCCACTTCGCCTTTGATCTCGTCCGTTTACCGCCTCGGCCACACCGATAGCCTAGCCCCATTTGCAACTCCGCCACGCCCTTCCAACGCCCCCGACTTCCCATCTCTGGCCACGCCCCATTCTCTCTACAGCTTTGCTTTGCCTCGCCCCAGCCCCCGACCATTCCATTCGCCGCTATCTTCGGTCCCATTTTCTGCGCTTACCCTTTCTCCCCGTCCCGCTTCTGCCGCTCCATCAATACTGTCAATGGACACGTCCGTACTCACCCTTCCTCCAGCCTTTACATCTCACCGCTTTCGGTCTTTTCCCCCATCCCTTCCTCTTCCTGCAGTCAAACTTGCTCCTCAACTCCACTGACACGCCCTCCACCGCCTGTCCACATCAACATTACTCCCTCTACTTCCGTCCCTTCCTTTATCTGTACACCTTCACCCCCATCCGTATCCTCCTCCTACCCCGGCCCACACGCTTGCCCTTCGCCAACATCTGTGCCATCACCTCGTCACCGACCCGCCACCATCACCCACCCCTCACTATCGCTTCAATCAGCACCGTCACCTCTGCCACCTCCGCCTCCACCCGCTACCCCGGTGCCTGCGCTTGCCATCACTTCCCGTCGCCGCTCTCAACCCCGCTCTCACCTCGCCTCCACCACCACTTCCACCACTGCTTCTGCCTCCGCTTCCATCCCATCCCTCTCCTTTACTCCGTCGTAGCCTTGCCGTCATAACTTTCGCGCGTCCGCCAACGCCCCCCGCCCAACCCTCGCACCGTGACTTCCCTTGGACCGCTTGGCGCCCCACGACACAATTCCGCGCGCAGCGCCGTTTACGCTTCGCTCTCACAGCGGGCGACTGACGCGGCTCCAAGGTGAAACAGAGACAAGTCTACGGTTGTTCTGTTGGTTGCTCTCTCTCTCTCTATCTCTGGGGTGAGAGACCGGTATGCGGTCCGAGTTCGCACTGCATTGCTGCAACTGGCTCGGGGTAGAGAGTCAAACATCAACTCCGTTCACAACCGTTTATTCTAAAATGAAGAGTACAGAAAGATCTGGTTACAGCGTACATCTTACAACTAATTGTGCCCGTAAGTGTCTCGTAGGGCGCCTCCGCTTATATACCCGCCGCTTCGCGGGTGACGAACAGCCACGTGCCGCCGGCAGGCGCCAGGCAGTCGCCTGATGGAGGATATGACTTACGCAGTTCTCACTTTTGAAAGAATTTCCTGCGTGACTCCACATGTACACTTGTGCACACGTGCCCAAGTATCCACGTGTTTGAGAGGATTGGCATGTTACATCTTAGCCGCAATTTCCTGAGTGCTGTTTCTTAATATTTATTACAACTTTAGAATTTATAAGTGTATTCCGGCTGCTCAAGATGCGGCACTTCGGCTGATGTGGTCACAGAAGTGTGAGGCACGGGTTTGGGATATAACTCGTTGACCAAACTGATAATGCTACACTCATTACTGATAGGGAAGCCGTCTTCCGTCTTTGACCTCACTTTTCATATCAAGTAATGGATCGCATTTGATTTCCACTTCACAGGTGTGGGTAGAAGTGATAATGCGGGGTGAATGATGATGGGAATGAATGATTACGGATGGAGTGACGTCCGACTGAAATGATCAGTACGAGAAACTAACATTCTGTAACCTAACAGTGAAAGCCAACGTGCCTAATTCAAGATTTGAACCCGATGCTCGAAAGTCACGCGCCATCGAGGTTAAGCGATGGTAAACCCAAGTTATATGTTCACGATTCGTAAATTATTATTGTTTTCGTGTTGTCATGGATGAATGTCAAGGAGTAATTGAGGCTTTCAAAGGCACTTAACATATTCATTTCGTGCCCTAATAAATAGTGTATAATGAATGCAATTTTTTGTTATTCCAAAAGATGTGCAATCATTTAAATGCAATTGTGCCCCTGTTTTTATTATAATTAAACATTGGTTGTTTCGTAAATTACGATTAAATTACAAAATGTTTAAATTATTAATTTATACTTTGTTTATTACTTTATTGGTCAAATTTCTAAACAACGAATTACGTGTGAAAACATAGAAAATCAAATACGTGAGTATGTAGTTTGTGATCGTTGTGAAGGGCATACCAAACATTGACCAGTCTGAATTAAGAACTATTCATACTGATGATTAGGTTTTATCAGTCGCATAAAATTGATAATTATATCAAAAACTTTCTACAGTTTAAAAACCAGTCATTGGTCAGAAAAATGGCATTGGTTTACTTCTCCCAGAAAACAGCACAAATTATTAAATAGAATTCTTTTAATATTTTCATTGCCAGAGACCACTGTCTTCAACGGGCAAGTTAAAAACTCTGTTAAGCCAGCATCACGTCTTGCTCCAAGAGTTTGATGTGAGTGCTGGTCGTTGCCTCCTTCTCGTCTGAAAACTAGGCGTTACACGACCACGTTGGTGACCACGACGACACGTTCCTCACACCGCCCCTGTCGCCATTGACCACACCTCCTCCAACTTGCGGCGACCGGCCAAGGGGTCCCCTGCTCCTCTTTCGGCCGCGTGCTCGATTCTTCGCTCCAACGAAGCGTGGGGCCTTGCACACCTGTTTGGTAAACCAACTGAAAGCGCCTCCACATTGGCGATCAGGTGTAACCGAAGTGAAACCGGGAGCGGTAACTCAGTGAATCAACTGATGTCACTGCAGTGCCTCTGACCGGGAGGTCCTAGATTACACTCCCCACGGTGGCAGGATTTTCGACACTAGCTTTTTAACTAGGTCGAATGCAGTTGCTGTCTGGAGGAGAATTCTAGCGGCTGGCTGCTCTGATCGGTGGTTTTCCGTGGTTTCTCTGATCAACACTAGGCGAATGGCGGACCCTAACAAACAGGCCATGGACCGCGCGCTATCTTTCCTTCCTCTTCCTCGTCCTGTCATCTCCCCTCACACACACACACTAACATGCACTACACTACCACATATTCCGGGAGACCGGTCGCAAGCTTACAGCTTGTCTCGGCTGGGGCAGTGCCTCGCTGGTGGGAGAGTCATGGTTAGGGGGAAACCCCGCTAACCGACGGTAGGTCGGCGCCTGATCTCGCCACCCAGCGGGGAAATATCACCGCCAACTGTAGATAAAAACATTCAGAACACTAAGGGGACTAATGACCTAACCTGTGGACGTGCCCGGAATCACTAAGCAACAACCAAGCAATCAACTGAAGTGAAGTGGGTGGAACGATCACGTAAGGTTGCGACAGTTTGAACGGGCATTTTGGGATGGTGTTTGTACGCCAACAGACCTGTTCTAAACCTGACCAATCACTTAATACCAATTTTATCTACGGCTTGCTTCGTGATTTTAAGTTTAAAAGTTTGGTACAGGGTTCCCTCGTGTGTGCGCTGCTAATGACACGTGCACGTGTCATGTTCGAGGATATTTGGCATTGCGTCAGGCATTTTTGCCAATCCTACAAACATCTAAGATACTTCTATATCGAAAGCCAAATGCATTATAATGTGAATATTTTTAAAATTTCGTTGATCATATCCCCAAATACCGTGTGTTTCTAAAGATGGTTATAAATATAATTGTAATAAAAATATTCTACCATCGTTCTTGGTGATGAACGTTGGCTACGATTATAAATAAGAATATTCATGTTCATGTCAATAAGATCGAGATTTTATGCCATGGGTTTCAAATAAAAATACGCATTATTTCATATTTGTAATTATAAACCGAGAAAATTAACGATAGTTTGATAAATAATTGAAGTAGTACAATTAAGTAATGCAGCGATGACAATCCATTCGCCAAAGCGAATTTAATCACTCCTAGAAGAGTTACGAGTAAGCATTCTTAAGTCTGGAAAGGGGAACGATGTAATGGCGTTTTGGAGTAATCGGGACACAATATCTGGAACACGCTCCACTTGAAATTCCTCTACGAATAATTCAGTATCGGGATCTAATTCTTTCTTCTAAATAGCTTAAAAATAACCAGAATTCCTTGAAACATTAAAAGAAATTCTTTTCTAAATTCCTTTTATATGAAACAAACAAACCACGCTTCTATGGGTGTTGTTTTTTACGATAATCTGACCACTTGTTACAAGTAATGGAGCTCATCAGACTAAGTCACATTCTTTCAATTCTGGTACAGTGTTCACTTCACTTCATTTCACTTCATACACCATCGTTTTTTCTGCAGAACTTTTTTATAAGATTTCCGAGAACTGTATGTAGGCTGCCTTAGCATAAATTGATTTCATAGAGTCTCACTCTGCACTATTTTTTGAAATAGACTTCTTCGAATGGTCTGTAAGCACATTCGCTGTACTTGTTCGACGGTTCTTCCTCAATCTTTGACTATGATCGAAGATCCCTGTCTACCTTCAGTGATTTCCGACCTCTATTCCTCCTATCTGATGATGTCTTGCTGTGATTCGTGTTGGTCGTTATAATCTTAGGGCATTGTGCAGCGGCTCAATCGTAGACAGAATTTTCACAATATATGCCATTATATCATCACAATGTATTGCCCTTTGAATGTCATTGGGCTTGTCTTCTCTGTCTGTCTGTCTGTCGGTCTCGTTCTCTCCCTCTTTCTTTCTTTCTTCCTCTCTCTCTCTCTTTTTATTTGTTCTCTCTTTTTCTCTTCCTTTCTTCGTTCTCTTTCCTTCTATTTTTTTGTCACTTTTCTCTCTCTCTCTGAATTTTCGTATATTGCAATGTTTAAAAGTTTTCTGCTGCCTCTTTCTGCTACTACATTGTTCTTAATATAGGATAAATATAGAGTGAATCTGTTCATCAACAAGTCTTAAAATAAGCATACAAGTCTTTCAAAACATATATTTCCTGTAAATTTATACAAAATATAAACAAATTTTAACTAACTATTTTCTCAAAAAAACCGCTTGAAATATTTTCATTTTTTCGCATTAGATGCTTCTTGATCTATTTTTGGAAACTCTGTATTTTGAAAAATTGCAAAAATTAATTGCAATAATTTAAATAATTTAAAAATTTATAAATAAATTAAAATTTGCTGCTATTGACCCTCCTTTTCCCGAAAAGAGTCTTTGCAGATATCATGTCGCACATGACAATGGAAACACTGCAACACAGCAGTTTGAAATCCTCAGAATATCTTCTTTGTTTGACAATGTTTCTGGGTTAATGAAGGCAGTTTTGGGTTGAGAAATTTGTGTTGAAGTGTAAACTTTTGGGAATTTCTTTTCACAGTTAATGCACATGATTGCTGGTACTTTTACAAGTGATGGTTGAGATGTGATAAAATATACTAACTGCAGTATTTTAATATATTGTAATATTTTTAATCGCAGGAATGTACCTGCCCTTGTAGCACTATTTTGGTAATTTCATGTTTCCGGGCACGTCAACCTCTTTAGTTCTCATGTAGTGCATGTTATATCTCTGGTTGTGCTGATGTTACATTTCCACTGAGCTAGTGAAATCCATCACCACCGTACACGTTGGCTTGCTAGGGAATTTGTCCTCCAGTTACTCCCCTTGCCCTACAACCCCCTTACTGGTTTCTTTTTATTGTAGTGTAGTGAGTTTAAGTGTGTATGGGTGTGTGTGTGTGTGTGTGTGTAGGTATGGGAGGATAAGACGAGAAGAGGAAGAAAACATCGCTCGCAATCCGTGGCTAACTGTTAAGGTGCTGCTCTTACATTTGCCTTCTATTGATCGTGGTGAAATCGACAAACTACTGGATTAGAGCAGTTTCGGTTTCTAGCCTCCCCAAAATGCGTTTTGCGGCGAATACATTGGATCTCGCTAGTGTTGAAACTCCACCACCATCGGGACTCGAACCCTAAAACCTTTAGGTAGAGTGACTCTGTAGCCAAAATAGATGTTTCCCTGAGCTATCTCAGCCCGGTCAATGAGTAGTAACGTATTTATTCGTTAGGAGGAAATAAAAGATGGTCCTTTTAGATGGTATTGCCTCTGACCCAAAAGTATTGGCGCTGAGAATGGACGCGCAGTGTGTGTCAGCTTGCAGTGACTATACCTTTCTTCGCTTACCGTTAAGCAAATATCTGGTAATTCACTTCTTTTTCAATTCATTTCGTACGTTTGCGTATCGTGCAAGTTTGTTTTTAAATTCATATTTATTCATAAGTAGAAAGAGTATTCTTCGTTTTACAAGTCATTATTCTACTTAGTTAATCATTCAAATGTTATTCTTGCTTTAGGCTCGTACTAGAGTTGACAGGCAACTAGAGAACATGAAATCTTTATGGTAAGTGAACTGAAAAGGAAAGGTAAATAAAATTACTTTTTGCCTTCAGTGTCATTTTTTTAATTTTTTGACATTTGTATAAACTTTACTCCACCTAGCGTAAAAGATTTTAGCAAACTTCGACAATGGGGAAGTGGCTTCTGGCAAAAACTGATTGTTCCGCATTTGATTAATGTATTTTTCGCTTATAGGCGTGAAACCGTGTGTGGAAGATATTTAATTCCTGAAAGATACAAAAACTTAAAAATAACTAGTGCACGAAAATTGTTACCATGACAATGCTATCACCATTAATGCACCACCTCGCACAGCGCGCTCTTGGCGTTGGTGGTCTGTCGCATCCACCACACTCTGGAATTGGGCCATGCTTGTTCATTCTGGTTGATTGATGTGATTGATTTATTCGTGTTTCCGGGCGTGTCAACTGCTTTGTCATTGGTCCCGTTAGTGTAGTGCATGTTTTTTTCTCGAGATAGTGTGATCTTCCCCGCTGGATGGCGAGATCCGGCGCCGACCTACTGTCGGCTAGTGGGCTTCCTCCAAAATGCACTCTCCCACCAGCAGGGTGCACTGCCCCAGCCGGGACAAGCTCTAAGCTTCGACTGGTCTCCCGGAATATGTGATAGTGTAGTGTACGTTAGTGTGTGTGTGTGTAAGGGGAGAGGATAGGACAAGGACAGATCGCGCGCGGTCCGTGGCCCGTGTGTGCTGGTATTGCTCCGGCATTCGCCTGGTGCTGATGGAGAAACCACGGAAAACTACCGATCGGAGCAGCCGGTCGCTAGCGGAATTATCCTCCAGACAGCGACTGAATTCGACCCAGCTAGAAGGCTAGTGTCGAAAATCTTGCCGCCGTTGGGACTCGAACCTGGGACCTCCGGTCAGAAGCGCTGCAGTGACATTAGTTGATATTCATTCGGTCTTCTTTGGGCTTGATGATTGATAGAATGATTATTTCGTGTTCTGGAGTGTCATTAGTGCTGCATTAGAGCGTCATTATGGCTATGCTCATTAATGCCGCATGTACTTTTTTTTATTTAATCGCGAGAGAAGGTGGTGTTCTTCCTTGCTCATTGTTGTGATCCGCCGCCGACTCCACACAGTAATTTTGCTCGAATTTCCTTGTGAACCAAGTAATCCCCCTAGTGATGTACCACCAGTGCTGCTCGGCATTCGCCTGGTGTTGATCATTGAAATCTCGAAAAAAGAAACCAATCAGGAGCAGCCGGCCGCTAGAACTCTTTCCAGGCAGCGGCTGCATTCGACCAGCTGTCTAGCTACCTAGGCGTCCTGCTACCGCCGGGGCTCGAGACCTGAGGACCTCTCGGTCAAGAGGCAACTGTAACGACATCGGTTCATGCCGTGAGGCACCCTAAGTCGGTTTTGTCCATGGATTCCTTAACCTTCCAGTCCACCTACCATGGCGCTGACTGTGTGAGCTACCGTGGCGTTTCCGATGAACGAGACGTGGGCGAGAAATTCCCATGCGCCGAGCGCCTTCGACTCATTAGTCGGCGCGTGTGCCTTGCCGATGGAGCGCGAGGAGGGCGCGCGCGGTCTTCGTGGGTGGAGGCGGTTCCCGGTGGAGTGGAGGCAGGCGCCCCCGCTTCCGCGCAGGTGCAGCAGTTGAGGGCGGTGTGCAGGTGGAAGCAGGAGCGAGGCGCCGAGGTTGGGCGAACGTGGTGCAACGGGTTGGAATGGGCGGGGCAGCGCCAGGCTGGCATGGTGGAGCGGGCGGGGAAGCGGAGCGACACGGGGGCGGCGACGCGGGGCGAGGAGGCAGGGGCGGAGCGGGCGGAGCGGGGCGGATCGGGGCGGAGCGGGGCGGAGCGGGGGCGGGAGCGGGGCGGGGCGAGGCGGGGGCGAGGGAGGTAAGGCGGGGTAGGAGACGGGCGAGGGAGGCGGAGCGGGGTGAGTGAGTCAGGGCGGATCGCGCCGTGCGGGGTGGAGAGGGACGGAGCAGAGCGGAGCGGAGCGGAAGAGGGAGGCGGTGGGTGTGGAGCGAGCCGGGGGTGGGGTGGAGTAAGGTGGGCAAGGGGGAGAGCCACGCGGGCGTGGAGTGGGGCGAGAGGGCAGAGCGGGGTGAGATGGCGGAGCGGGGCAGAGTGGAGCGGGGAGAGGGTTCGATGAGGCGAAGCAGGGCGAAGCGGGCGAAGCGGACGGAGAGCGGGACAGAGCAGGGCGGAGCGGAGTTGGCCAGCGGGTGACGGGCCGATGAAGAGGAGCTGAATGTGGTTGCTCGCGCGGAACCACCGTCACTTGCCCGCCCTCCGTTTCCTCACTTCCCTTCCCCCGGCCCACACCCATTTGCGCTCCGCTGCACCGTCCAGGCTCCGCCCCACGTCGCCTCGATTCACTCGCCCATCCACCCATTCGTTATCCCCATGGGTCACGTACTTTCTTGGTTCACCCTGTCACGCTCCTGCTACCCTGTCCTCAAAGCCACGCCCACAAACCTCGTCCTTTCCCACACGCCTCTTCGCCGTCCCGCACCTCCCTCTCCTGACCTGGCCGTCCGCGACGCCTCGCATCACCACCCCCCACGTCTATCCACCCGTTTCAACATTCCCTATGTATCGCCTGCTCACTGCCTTCACCATCCTTTCCGGATTGCCGCTTGTCGTGCCTTATAGTGTCATTCCCACTCCAGCCCGCCACCTCACCCTTCGACATCTTTCTGCACTCACGCCTGCTTTCGCCCGCTCACCCTCTTTTTCTGCTCGCCATGCCTCTACGTGACCTCCACGACCAGCCGTGCTCAGCACATTGGTATATTATTGTTCTATCTTCTCATACAAATTATGATCCCACTTTGAAGATATAAACAAAAATACTTGAACTTCATCCACTGGCAATTGAAGTTAAACGGAAATTTTGTAAAAAATAAAGTAATTTTATTATTATCAAAATATTTACTTTATAGTTTTTACTTGGAAGATCGAAACGACGGATATTCCAAACGTGTAACAATCGATTATGTTTTTAACCATGTGTACTAAAAATTATTTCAAAGTCTGATTGTTATTACAATTTATAAACGAATCTTGAAACTATAATATACCATTCTAGCCAATACCACTCCAGCCCAACCTATTGAAATGAAATTTATCGCCTATCTCGTTTCTCCCAACCGCTCTCGCCGCGCTCCCAGCCCAAACCGAACATTATCACCCGCCCCACCCGCCTCGACGTGCCAATACGCCCCCTGCCTGAACTTAATGCCTTCATCCTCCACGCCCCTATCTAAACTTTCAGACCGAGTAAACGTCAACATCAGCCATGCTGCCCCAACGCGATGGCGCAATCCACCACGCCAGAAATCAATGCCCGCGTCCTTTCCGCCCTCCTGCCCGTCCCGATGATTTAACTCTACCTGCCTGCTCGCCTGCCTACCTGTCCGTCTGTCTGTTCACTCGTCTGGGCCTGTTCACTCGTTCAAGCCTGTCTGTTCGTTGCTCGTCTGTCTGCCTGTCTGTTCGCAAGGTTTCCGTTCGTCTGTCTTTCCAAGGTTTGTTCGTTTTCGTTCGTCCGCTCGTTCGTTCGCTCGTCTGTTCGCTCCGCTCGTCTGTTGCTTCCGTTCGCGTTCGCCTGTCCGTCTGCCTGGGTTCAACTGCCTGTTCCGTCTGCTCGTTCGTTCAAGCGTTTCCGTCTGCTCGCCTGTCCGTCTGCCTGTTCGCGGTTCGCCTTCCGTTCAAGGTCCGCTCCGTCCGTCTCGCTCGTCCGCCGCTGCTCGTCTGGTTCGCTTCCGTCTGTTTCCGCCCAAATGTTCGCCTGGGTCTGCGGTTTTGCCCGTCCGCCTGCTCCTCGTCTGCCTGCCTGTCTGTTTTGTCTGTCTGCCTGTCTGTCTGCTCGTTCCTGGCTGCTCTGTTCGTCTGCTCGTCTGTCTGCCTGTCTGGGTCTGCTCGTCTGTCTGCCTGGTTCCCTGTCTGCCTGTCTGTCTGCTCTGTCTGTCTGCCTGCCCTGTCTGCCTGTCTGTCTGCCTGCCCTGTCCGCCTGCCCCCGGCCACCTACCTACCCACTCTGCTTCTGCCCGCCCGCCCGCCCGCCCGCCATCCTGCCCGCCCGCCCACCTGCGCCGCGAACGCGCGGCCACGGTAACGCCTCATTCGCACGACTCGAGTAACGCGTTTTTTCTGGATTCTCCCCTGGGAGAAGGTTCTGCTTTCGTTCCAGCCGAGTAGCGTGGCAAACCGGCGATACACAATCATTTACGTTTTACTGAACTTCGACTAAACGTATTAGAAACAAGAAACATTTTTTCTCGTGGGTTTAAGCATTAATTATTAGTAGTGAGTGGGTATTTAGTTGTTGGTTTTTTCGGACGCATAAACTGCTATACTAGTTATTAGTCCCGTTACTGAAGTGAGTTATCGCGAGAGGGTTCTGTGTTCCTCCCTCACTGGATTGTGAGATCCGTCCTACGCGCTTTCATCTGAAATTGAATGGAGAAACCACGGAACAAGGAGATACTAATGACAAGAAACCTCCTTTTCATATATAGAGGTAAAACGATATAGTATCGGAAGACCATAAGTGCTAATAAATATATTATGAAACGATGATGAAATGATGGGTATTAACACTTGAGTGCGATATTACGATACGAACGAGGAACGAGCGACAACGATACAATTTATTTTAAATAATATTCTACATAAAAGTTACTAATATTAAAAGAAATTAAAACTGACGAGCATAATATAATATTAAATGCAATTTTAATGTACACTAACGAACGAAACATTAACTAGAACGATTCTTAATGATTAATTCAGTGTAGTTGGTTCTACAGTACTTGGTTTGATCATTTCTCTGTGGTCAAGAACCTGTATCATAATGAAATCTGAGTCGTATTGAGTATCATTGTGCAAAGGGAAGCAGCAATAAAATGACATAATTACACAATGGTATATGAAATATATTATCAAATTACGAAAATCAATTTCTGTTATTTCCATTGCAATCAATATAATTAATATAATCTCCATTGCATTAACCCCAATAACATCTTTCAATGGACTTTACTTTCTGCATAAATCTGAAAGGAATATGACAGAATCGTGTTTTCAGTTATTTAACGGGCGGGGACCGTGACTTCTTTGCTAGGCCATGGATACAATCCTGAGCTCACTTGTCTGATCACGCAGAAAGTAGAAAGTGAGAAAGGGCACGACTGAAATCGCTGAATACGACTGAACTTGACACTGAAATCTGTGAATAAAGATTGTCTGAATGGGATCAATCCCATCTGTTGGTTTGGCATGTTATTTCATAATCATCAAGGAAGAATCTCAAGAGTGGTTTATATAACATGGGCTAGTTTCAGAGAGAGAGAGAGAGAGAGAAGTTGGCAGAGATAGGGAGGAAGAGAGAAATGGGAATCATAAAACCGTTTGCCATAGCCATAGTTCGGAACCCCTTCTGATCTTTTCATAAGGTTGCTTTTCAATTACAAGGTCATATTGCGACCCTTATCATTGGTTTTTGAACTTGGGGGTAGCGATAGAGGAGCTTCCATACTGTAAAGGAACAAACACGAATATCCATTCCCTTGCGGGATTTGAACCCACGACCCATAAGGCACGGGGCAGATGCAGCCCTTCAGCTTTTGTGACCTCGGCTATACAGGCCGGCTCTTCCTTTATTTGTCATACATCGCAGAAAATGAAAATTAAATGAAGCTATTGGTTCTGTTGAAAGTGTACCTCTATTAATTCAGAGGACATATGAAGTGTGTCTTTACCCACCTATTGCTTGACACATTCTTTAATACTATTGCTATACAAAGAAGCCGAATATTAAAGGCCGACAGATGCCTACTTTTTTTGTTATTTAAGGTCACATCAACATATAGGTCGTTACCAACCACTATTGGAATTAACGTTATGGTGACTGTGGAGATGAAACGATATGGTGATGATAAGGGGTGAAAGGACGAACAAAAATACAACCATGCCCGAGGCGGGACTCGAACTCACGATCCTTCGGTCAGAGTTCTACGACACTACTGCCTTATCAATCTCATACCTGCTTTTTTGAACTAAAATACTGATTTTTATAACGTGTACTTATATCCGAAAGAGATTCAGAGAGAGAGAGAGAGAGAGAGAGAGAGAGAGAGAGAGAGAGAGAGAGAGAGATGGTGAAGGGAAGACAAGGAAGGGTGATAAAGGGGAAACGTCTTAGGCAGGGAAGTGTAAAACGTCGAAGGTAAAGGAATGTGGGCTCCACGACTACGGACCTGCACGTGGTTTCCTCCTCACTAGAAAACGATCATCTGGCTACTTGCGGTTGGCTACGAACTCAATTGAAAATGTTAGTGAGACTCCAATGACTAATTAAAATGACCGTTGCCTATTACAAATAAGGAGCGTTTTCGAATTACATTCTCGAGGAATTATATTCTGCATGCCAGTCTCTGCACTCGCTTTTAAACATTACTCATCAGGCATCTCACAAAGTAGGAAGCAAAAGGAGGAGACTCTTTGAGCAGACGGAACTCGCCTACAGAGTGCTTCTGAAATGAGACCATCTCCACCTGTTGCTTCGGTTTGGCATGTTACTTCAGTGTGTCCGATACATCCTGTATGCGGGAGCCCAACTAAAAACTGGTTCGTGTAACAAGTGCTGATTTGAGGGAGAGAGGAATGGGTGGTTGGGGGGTAATCTAGGGAGTAGCGGAAGCCAGGGCGAAGGGAGATGGGGGGGGGAGAGGAGGACTTGGAAATGAGTGGAACCGTCACCCAATGGGAAGGACTCTTCCTGCTCCCCCTCCCCGCTCGCGGATGATCACTTCCCCTGTCGCGCAGGCGAAAGCCGTCGGTCCCAATCGGCCGCCGATTGAGAGCGGCGCCGCGCCTCGAAGTGGGGCAGCTCGCGCCCACGCCCATGCTCGCTGCGGAGCGATCCTTTTAACGTTATCTTCACTTACAAAAAGGGAAAAGATGCCTTTGTACTAGGTGAAGGTAAATATTTTGTTATATTCTCAATGATGCAGTGTTAAAGGATGAACAAAATGTGAGTTCAAAGCCTTTTTTATTTTCTTTTTTATTTATTCCATTGTATAACATGAGAAAGTGGTTCATCATTTGAATAATGTACATGCGTCATCTTAGAATATTATAAATGCATTATTTTATGAAAACGTACTGTAATGGATCGCGAATCCTACTACTTATCTACTAATATTTTAATATTATGACACTCCTTTAATGGCCCACCTGCTGGCGCCAACTGTAACGATCTCGCTCTTCTACCACCACTACTATCTCCTATTTACTCTTCTTCCTATACTCGACTTGGGCTGCCAATTTAACAGACTTTCGAATACACTTGGGCGCGTCGTTTTTTAACTCACGTGTTCCTTTTAACCCGGCTTCAACTTTTATACGTGCCCGTCCGCTAACTAAATTTACAAAACTTCCTAATTTTTTTTACTTCCTTTGATGGGCGTGAGGCTGTGATTACCCTATACAGGACTTGAAACAAAGTACTTGCCACGCGGGCGTAGGTCGGCTTCTAGCTACTTAAAACACAACACATTTTGCGGGTTTACTGACGAACCTGAAGATGTTCATCATCATTTATTACTTTTTTTTCTTTAGTAATTCCTATTTTTGCTAATCCCAAACATTATGCACACAAACGGGGTTGCTGCCCTGTAGCGGCACACACAAAAACACCCCATGGCAGATAAACAATGCAATAACATAAACAAACAAATAGGACACCAAAACAAGAAAAATACTACTCATTCACTCTGATAAATTTACAACGTATACAAAAAAAACTCATTCCCACCGAATGCGCATTCTGTCAAAATCAATTATTGAATTACTTATGCTATTACAGAACTTGATCTCCGCCAAATGCTCTTCATGGATTTTTTTTGTTTTCAAAACAAACGAAACAAACAAACAAATAAACATTTATCTGTCACTTCCCTTTCGCCGACTTGATGCTGCGACACGCGGCGTACATCACCGTCGTCCGTTCGCTATCTCTGCACACAGCGCGGCTTCTCCCAGTTTTTATAAAATCGCACCTTTCCACCGCGTTGCACTGTCGAGAAATTCCACCAATCGCTTAGCGGAAATTATTTAGTCTTATTTCGTCAACTCCCGCGACGAACGAACGTTATTATTTACGCGAATAGCATCGCGATTGCATCTCCAGCTACCGTCCACGGCACACGAAATTAATGTTAAATCACTTCTTTGTCCGATTGAAACACCAATAAAATGTTATGTGCTCGTTGCACAATTCTATTTTTAAAAAATTCATTACGCGAACTTCGCCACCGACCGACCACAACACTGCACAGCCGAGCCCTAGCGCTTCTACCACTCTTCTCATGCCCATTGTTGTACGGATCTTTTATTTACTTCTGGCGAACATCCGCCGATCGCTCGCCCGTAGCCACAAATGACATTATAAAACTTTTCTTTAATTCGTGCTCGTCAGCGTTATTATGCTTCGTCATCGCTTCCCACTATTATTTCTTGTTTCTTCGCTAATTATTATACTATTTCCCTTTTCTTCTTTAGTCTCATTTCATTAAATTCTATTAATTTCTATTCTCTTGCATCGTGACGTAAACTGTGACGTCAGCGCGATGTGTCATTTGTTCCGTGTTTATTTCAATTGTACAATATTAATTTTAATTTTGACGGGCTTCCTCGGTACTTCTCAAAACTGCAAGTGTTCCCATAATTTTCCATAAATTTATTCCAAATTTTCATTCAAAATTAATTTCCATAAATTCATTTCCGAAAGTCTCATCTTGATGCCTTCACGCGTTTTCTTGATATTTAATAAAATTACTCTTTTGCCTTAAGCTTTGCAACAATGTTTCAATGGCTCTCGTATTCTAGTTTAATCACCAAAAATACAATTCCAATTCTGTCCAAATCTCCTGAACCTCTGACTCGATTTTCATGATTCCACCTTCTACTAGTTCCGAAAATTATGTATAATTGAGTGTTAATGTCTATTTTCATTTTCTATCACGCATTTGTTTAATTTAATAAAAATATTTATGCGCGATGTCGCCGTCTTTTGTCTTCTCAAATCTAAATCTTGATATTTTCCTGCCAAGTTTATACACTTTAAACCCAAAACTGTTCCGAGGTATTATGGATCATTACAGTACCGAGGTCTTCTTATCACTTGTGTGTTGTAAAATCTACACATTTAATTTGAATAAAATCGTAAAATGAATATAATGAACGCATATCTGCCGCTATTTGTATATTATGTCCTTTTGTTGTATCAACTCCTTCTTGAGGAAGGTTTTGATGTATCATCAGTAAACGTGTGTGAGTGATCAGCAAGAGCCGAAACAAAGCTAGCCAGTTGTTTTGCTTTTTTTAAATTCGAAGTCAGAGTGCTTTTAAATGCAAAGATCAGTGACGTCGACCAATCAATTCCTGACCAAGAAATATATCAAGACCAATATCATTATCAATACTGTAATTAATGCAATTACATCCTATATAATCCATGCCATAAACACTCATACTCACCATAAAATACCATAAACACTCATACTCACTTATACTCCCCATAATCAACTCAATTCAAAATTCATTCGCCGCCTACATTAACGGCAATAATGGCAATACAACACACTAAAGATTTTACTCTCGCCAATTGGAATGCTAATTGCCTAACAAATAAAACAACAGAACTAATACACATTTTAAATTCACACCGCATAGATATAATTTGCATCACAGAAACCCACTTAAAGGAAAAAGAATTTAATCCAAAAATCAATTTACAGATACGACAGAAACCTAATCAAAGGAGGAGGAGTGCTATAGCCATTTATAAAAATATTAAACATTACCCAATAATTATCATTTGTACTAGTAATATTGAAACTGTGGCCATTGACTTAGAAACGGAAAATAATATATGGACTATAATAGTAGCATACAACCACCAAATCATAAACTAGACTTCGATAACATTAATAAACTATTTCAAGAAAATAACACCATACGTCTAGAGGACTCAAACACCAACGCTAATGCGAATATACTAGCCCAAATACTAAGTCGTACTAATCTCAAAGTACTTTCACCTCCAGGCCCCACATACTACCCCCCTGATCGCTTAAGAAATCCCGATATCCTCGATAACGAAATCACTAACTCTAAAGTAAAACCACATTCTACTATATTTTTGTAACTTGGCTCGGATCATATTACGGTTCTTATAAGCACACAACAAATACCCCCACCTCACGCCCGAGTACCAAATCTAAATATGTTAAACGTAGACTGGAAAAAATCCCAAACGATAACTAGTTCAATAATACCTAAATTCAAATTTCTCTCCAACCCACTAGAAATAGAGCAATCAATCAACCAACTAACCAACATAATACACACCACAATTAAAGAGGCCGAATTAAAACCAAAGAGGACCAATAATGATAAACAATATAAACTTCCCTCAGAAATAGTGAAACTAATACAAATCGAAAACAAACCCGGAGACCATGGTCACAACTAAAATCACCAGGGCTAAAACTAGAACTTAACACACTTATAAACATTGAACGTAAATGAATCAAAAACTTCAACAGTCAGCAATTTACAACACTACTTCAATCACTAAACACTAACAACAAATCTCTTTGGCAACTCACAAACAAAATATTAAGAAAAAAGAATAATAGAAAAGTATATACGCCTGCTCAGAAAGCCGAAGAGTTAGCAAATTACTTTGCATCAACATTCACCCTAAATAATACTAAACCGCACCCTAGTCATCTCACAATTAGTAAAACAGTAAATGATAAGACATGGCCCACATCATCAAATACACTTCACGTTACCTAAAGAAATAAATAAAATCATCAAATCACTACCTGTCAAGAAAGCCCCTGGATAGAATAGAATCAATAACTTAATATTAAAAAACTATTCCCGAATAGCCATTGCATATTTAACCAATATCTTCAACTCCTGCCTCAGACTAGGTTACATTCCACGAGTATGGTAACATAGGAATCATTCTTCCGGTGCAAAACTAAACAAGAACGCATTCCCAAGTAACAGTTACTGACCAATCAGTCTGCTTCCCACGCTATTCAAACTATTAGAAAAAATAATATTAAAACTTTTCAAAACCCATCTCCATAACACAAAGACCATACCCATGGAACAAATGGGATTCACCGAAAAAGTATCCACACATCACCAACTAGTCAGAATCACTGAAAACATCCATAGGGCATTTTAAAAACATTATCATACAATAGCAATCTTCCTCGACATTTCACAGGCCTTTGATAGAACATGGCACTAAGGTTTAAACTATAAAATAAAAGAAATAGGTACTCCACATTATCTTACACAAATCATGTCCAGCTTCCTCAACAATAGAACATTTGCAGTTACAGTCGATGACCATCACCCTAATCCAAAAGCGGTCAAGGTTGGCCTCCCCCAAGGCTCCCCGTTATCTCCCGTTCTTTATAACTTGTACTACGTAGCCGACCATCCGAAAAGTAGTGATATAAAAATCGTCCAATTTACAGATGACATGACTATATATTCATCAGGTCCCGACATATACACAATAAAAAATCAGACTACAGTTATACCTAAACCAAATCGACAGCTGGGTAGCCAAAAATAAAATTAAAATCAACCCATCAAAAACAGCAGCCAAAATATTTTCCCTAAGACCATTCATCCCTCCACACCCTTACAACTGAATCAAGAATCTGTACAATGGCATCCACATAACAAACCTATAAAATATCTAGGCCTTTTCTTAGACACACGCCTCAATTGGAAAAATCACATCGACAATAAAGTTTACAAGCAAAAATTAAATTACACCAACTCAAACCAATAATAAATAGTCGGCTAAATTACCCTACAATACTGCCTTACTGCTATACAAAATTATCATACGACCACTATTATTGTATGCATGCCCTGTTTCAACCAGCACAGCTAAATCAAACACCAAAAATCTGCAAGTAATCCAAAATCAGTTCCTGCGCACCATCACAAATACCCCTTGGTACGTCTCCAATGCACAACTCCATAAAGAATTCCAGATAGAACTGATTACCAACCACATTATTTTTTATCCTCTCACTTCTTCCAAAACATACCAAATATACCCAAACGAATCCCGCTAAGACTGCGGTAACCCAACTCACAGAACCCGCAATAAAAATAAATTTCTTTTCTATACATTCCTAAATAAATTCTCAGATCTCGATCCAAAGTAGAGATATTGTACAAAGATACTTTTATCACCCAAGTAGTAATGTATGTTGTATTTTAAGATTATTTGTAAGACTATTGTATGTTAAGTGTAAGTAGATAAAAGCAACTATAACAAATGTAGAGTGTGTTAACACTGATATTTCTATTGTTCTATCCAAAATAAAGTAAATAAATTAAGAAAACAATTAAAATACTTCGCTTGTTTGATGCTAAATCCTAAATATTTTCTATACATTGAATTTTGTCATTTATGGTAATTAAAATATAAAAAAACAGAACATTAATTTCATATCAAATAGCACAATTATATTTTATTTGTGCTTCCAATAATCTCCTAACGTCAAGTAGGCGGCCACCTCGATTAATTGTGAATTTTTTCGGATCATTGGCGATCGCTTGGGACAGGTTTTGCTGCATTAAGAGAGAAAACACTCGGCCAAATGCGAATAAATGCCGGGTGGTATATCGTTTCTTCGTCCTTGTAAGTTGGGGCTCTTGTTATCCTCAAAAGTACCATTTGTTCGAAAAGTCATTTCTAAATCACAGTCACTTTAAAATTATCAAAGAAATAATACGCAGATAATATGAAGAGTCAGAGGCTAACAAAAAACTGTCTTGAGATTGTGCTGATTTTTATTGATTAATTAGTGACTTCGGGCGTGTTAACGGCTAAGATCTTTAATCCTGTAAGTGTAGTGCATGGTATTTTCCTCGATAGGTGGCATTTATCTTCCCTCACTGGGTGGTGAGACCTGTAGGCTAGCGGGTTTTTCCCAAACCAGGTATCTCCCACCAGCAGGGCCACGCCCCAGACCGGACAAGCTTTAGGCTCCCGGCCAGTCTCCCGGCATTTGTGGTAGTGCAATTCAATTGTGTTTGTAAGTAAGGGGTGTGAATAGGACAAGGAAGGGAAAGGAAAGATCGCGCGCGGTTCGTGACTCGTTTGTTAGGGTACTACTCGGGTATTCTCCTGGTGCTTTTCGGAGAAACCACAGAAAACTATCATCCATAGCAACCGGGCGCTAGAATTCTCCTCCAAACAGCCGTTGGGTTCGACCTAGTTATGTAGCTAGTACCGGAAATTCTGCCCCCATCTGGACTGGAACCCAGAACCCCGACCAGAAGCACAGCAGTGACATCAGTTCATGCCCTTGGCCACCTCTCGTAGTCGTTGTTCTGAAAGTATGGGTGCAACTTCGCCCCCCAAATCACAGTAACACCATGTTATTTTCAGAATTCCATACCAAAATAATAAAAAAGGAGTGCGTTTAAGGCAAATGGTTTTGGCAAAATGAAATTAATGACAGGTGAAGGAGAAAAAAAAGTAGTTCCAGTACATTGGGATAATTGAGATCCAACTTAAATATATAAGTGTTACATTCTTGGAAGATTACTAAATTTGCGTCAACTAAAAAAATTGTAATTCATGCACTTTTGATATATTTGGATAATTCTTCACAGAATTTTCGCGCACTACGAGAAAGTCTGTAGGCCGTTGCAGACTGCAATTTATTAATTTTTTTAGTGGAAAGAAAAGTAACGTGAAAACGTGAGGCGTGGAGGGGGAGGAGGGGGTCGGGACAGGCGCCGACGCGTGGCCGCTGCGCTTGGCGATGTTCTGCTACCGCCCCTCCTTCCACCCCCCTTCCGCCCCCCTTGCTGCACTGGAGCTCGTAGCTGCACTAACGACCGCCACTGCCAGACTATGGTCTGGATTGAGAAAGAAGCGGACAAAAATGTGGTTCAATAACATCAAAGATCGCTGCTCTGACTTTATTGTCTGGAAGGTCCTTGGTTCGAATCTGGACGATGGTCCGTGCCGATCTTTGTTACTAGGTTCACAGCTGTAAGGTTTTTGTACATAAGACCAACCTTCAGGATCTCCGCCAAAACTACATAAAGAATAAAAGGAGACAAAAATATTTCGGTTCAATGTAATCAAAGTTTGCGGCTATACGAGTCTGTCTTGTGCTGTCCATATGTTCATGGTCTGGTAGATTCTTGGTTCAAATTACGACGGCGGTGCAGGACAGGTTTCGTTATCAGGTGCACAGCTGCATCGTATCTGCACTTGCGCGCACGTACGCATAATCGTACGTCTCATCACCACCCACGAAATCTCGAACCTCGTCCTCGTCAGATATTGCTCTAAATTGGAGAATGAGCGAACAATAACACAATGGTTCAATAACATCAAAATTTGAAGTTGTCGCTTCATGGACTAACAGATCCTGGGATCGAATCCGTATGTTGGACCTGCCGATCTTTGTTTTCCAGCCACACAGCCGGATCACAACTGCACTAACGACCACCCCCACAACAGACTATCACCCTCGCCACCCCCGCCGCCCCCGCCGCCCCGCCGCCCCCGCCGCCCTCGCCGCCCACGCCGCCCACGCCGCCCACGCCGCCCACGCCGCCCACGCCGCCCACGCCCCACGCCGCCCACGCCCCTCGCCGTCCACGCCCCACGCCGCCCACGCCCCACGCCGCCCACGCCCCACGCCGCCCACGCCCCACGCCGCCCACGCCGCCCACGCCCCCCACGCCGCCCGCGCCCCCCACGCCCCTCCACGCCGCCTACACCGCCCACGCCGCCCACGTCGATCCTCCAATCCTTGCCGTCCCCGCTGCCCACGTCGCCGACGTCTCCAGTGTTACCACCGCCTCGTCCTTCACCATCGCTGACGTCTCCGCCGCGTCCTTCGCAGCTGCAACCCGAGCGTTGGCCGCGGGCGCGTCCCGCTGAACTGGAAGGCAGTGAAGGTGTGACGTCGCGGATCCACTGCCCGCGAGGCGTCTGCTGAGCAGCGGCTCCACTCGCAGCGCAACCCTCCGTCATATTTCTGGTGACACGCGTTCACCAGGAAACACAAAGGCTTTGTCATTTACGATATTCCCTTTGTAAGGCTCTTTATACAGTCACGAGTACAAAACGGTTTGCCTTATTTTAATGTCAATGCATAGACGTGATTTATGTTCGAATTTTCGAAGGATGAAAACGGAACTGCAGTTTCCGTGCGTTCCATAAGTCGGTCACGAGGCTTTCTGCCTCAGCGTGGCATTGCAGTGAGAGGCGACGAAATTCAGTGTCTCGAGTTGTCACGCGGGCATCTCGGGAGAGGACTAAACGCAAGAGGCTTGGCGAATTCATCTCTGGTCCTTTTTCGGGCAATTACGATACGGCCGCGTACTGGAGAAACTGGCTGCAGTTCGAAAGTTTGCTCTACATTTTATTTACTACAAACTTAGTATTTTTTTTGAGAAATCTGTTTCACATAGGCCGTATTCATTATATCTCTATGCATTGCAGAATAGTCTTTATATAATCAAAATACACAACTTCTACTCAGCCTACTCTTTCCACAGAAAATTAGAATAATTATGAAGTGAAAATAATCTTCAATTCATTTACAAATCGTGTTTTAAAAATAGTTTTCTTTTTAATGGTGTGGTGAAGAGTTATATATTTTACATGGTTTGGTGTAAAAATGTAGAAAGAGGACTAGTAGCACTTAAAATGATTTAATTGGTGATTGTAAAATACGTTCTCGTTTAGTTCGCTAAATACGCTCATTAATTCCATGAAAAATTGTTGATTATCTATATGTTAATAGCATGCATGCAATTTAAATTCAAACGTGCAATTAAAACGACACCTACCAATAAAAATTCATAAACGGAGCCAATCGTGTAATTAAGAAAATATAACCAAAGTATTTGCAGTCGGACATGAAACATGAACAAAAATCTTCATCGCATATTATGTACCTGAAACAACTACATATACATGAATGAATAAAACTAAATTGGAGAAGTAAACGTTAAGCTACCTGATTTATGGAACTTCATAAAACATTTAACGCTAATAAATTAAATATTTTATGTATAAAACGTTTGGTCTTAGGATTACGAATGTAAACAATCAGTTATATTTACCAGTCACTTCATCATGTCATCCGTTCGACCATCCATGATCACCCTTCTTATATATAACGTATGTCAGAATTGCTAATGCTACGTAAAAATAAACCGTAAATGGGACTCACAATAAATATTGTTGAGGCCATATTTTCATACAGATACATTCTACATATTGTTGCACAATTGTCACACAATTATGAGAATTATCATTAGTTTTAAGAATTATTCTTCAAACCTATTCCGGAGAGATCATACAATATCCCTATTAGTATATTTATTTATTTATCTAATGTCTAAAAACAGTTATAAATAATTTTCTTAGTCTGATTTTGTACTATCCGGTATATTTCATCGTATATGATAATTAAAATCATGCTGATTTAGATGAAAACAATTTAATATTTTTGTTAAGAATTTATGTTTATTTCTTTCTTACTTGTGAACAAACTTCCAGAATGTGAATAAGTTTAGTTAGTAGCATATTAGTCCATCATGAGCTCCTGCAAATGGCACGCGTGCAGGCATTAATTATTGTGACGGTAATAACCGTTCGCATCATTCAGAGCACGAACAAGTAACACGGCATCCGTGAGCTTGCCTAACGTTTAGTGGTTCTGGGAAGCCGTTATGTGCTTCTGAAGTAGACTCATTCCACTTTTAGACAAACTGCAGCAAAATAGAACTTCAACTATATCAGTACGTTGATCTTACAGTACAAGTCTCCTTTTCTTACCAATGACGTTTTTAATGAGAGTTACAAGCTACTATCATTTAGCTACCAACTCCATCAGCAAATTACCATCAAGATAGAATTTCTTTCACATATATATATATATCACGAATATCAGTTCAGATAATTAAAATCAGGTATAAAATCATTTTAACACAGTACTAGTAAAATAATTGGGTAAATAATTTATTGAGTCACAACTGAGAATTTGTAACGCTGATATATAAAATTTATAAAATGAGCATTGTTTTTGTTCATAAAGTTAAATAGTTTATCATTCAATATTTTTCTGTAATAATAATATTTCATTGATGTGGATGAAAACTTTAACCATTAGAAAATAAGATTTTTCATCTTTCTTCAATCTTTGAATACATTCAAATTCATTTACCAAGAAAATGTTTTGAAATTTAATGAAATCTGACAAGATATAATATTATTCGATCGCACTGAATATTGTTATCTCTTTTTTTCACATTTTAATATAACAAAAGACATGGAAATAATTCCATCCTTATAAAAACAATGACTGTTCCTATTGGTTCCAACGTGTTTTCTTAGCTAATGTTCTCCCTAGCCTTCTCGTATTGACGTTCCAGGCGTAACAAGCAGCTCGAAATGACGATCGCGCAGACCCTACCGTCTGGCAAAGGGCAACTCAACATTTTTAACACTCAATAGAAAATGATTTCTTTGCATTGCAAACCATATTTCTCGTGCATGACAGTACAACAATAGCAGGAGTGTTAGGACACCGAACAATTACCTAAGTTTCCGAAAATATTTGGGGCAGGCAACACGTGGGTCGGTAACAATGCTGGAACCTGCGCTTAGATGGCGGATAACGTAACAATTGACCCTGCGAATGCTCGTTGGAGGATCAGACGATTCTATCTCCCGGTGGCCCGTCGAGAGCGTTCTGAGCCTAGTTGGCATGAACGCACACGCATTGATCCCGATAAGCCTAAGAACACGGTCAGATTAGCTTTGGTGTTGGCAAGGCGACAGAACTGAAGATGGGAGAATGGGTCTATTCGTAATGACATTCTTTCTTCACGTAATCGAATACTCCTCCCCCATGCATGCTCTTCCAACCTCGATTCAGCAGTGACTTTGAGTCCCGTCCTACCACGCGGTGCCGAAGGGTGTGTCTTCAGGACCCATGTAAAGTTTTGGTATTTTCATCATGTATTTGGAGCTTTTGATATTGCTAAGTATTCCATCTTAACATCATCCCAACCACGTGAATTCAGATTGATTGATTGATTTTTTCGTGTTTCCGGGCGCGTCAACGCTTTGGTCATTAGTCCCGTTAGTGTAGTGCATGTTTTTTTCTCGGGAGATGGTGGTGAACTTCCCTTGCTGGATGGCGAGATACGGCGCCGACCTACCGTCGGCTAGTGGGGTTTCCCCCTAACCTGGACTCTCCCACCAGCGGGGCACCGCCCCAGCCGGGACAAGCTCTAAGCTCCCGCCCGGTCTCCCGGAATATGTGGTAGTGTAGTGCATGTTAGTGTAAGTGTGTGTGTGTGTGTGTGTGTGTGTGTAAGGGGAGAGGATGGGACAAGGAATGGGAAGGATAGGTCGCGCGCGGTCCGTGGCCCGTTTGTTAGGGTACTGCTCCGGCATTCGAATGGTGTTGATCGGAGAAACCACGGAAAACTACCGATCAGAGCAGCCGGCCGTTAGAATTCTCCTCCAGACAGCGACTGAATTCGACCTAGCTGAAAAGCTAGTGTCGAAAATCCGGTCGCCGTGGGGAGTGTAGCCTAGGACCTCACGATCAGAGGCGCTGCAGTGACATCAGTTAATGCACTGAGCTACCGCTCCCGGTACGACGAGCATTCAGCCCTCATAGTTCACCCCTAATGATCACCATTAGGGCATGACGAATATCATAGCACACCTTCACTGTGCTGGCCCTCTCAGGCAAACGGTGGCCAAGCCGTGTGTCTCCTGCCTTGCCTACTCTCGGAAAATGTTTCTTGACCATCATCAACCAATCTCGAAGGCTGAAAAGTGAGTGAAATCTCCTCGGCAGAACGAACAAGCCTTGATATTAATTGATACAGATCCGGAAGTGGTAATGAACTACGTTCTGATTGTTCTCACTAATCTTTCTCCAGGCCACGGTTTGTCGCAAGTTAATGCTTTTGATGAAGTGATAGTTTATCTAATCTTATCACTACTGTAGTGAATCAAGTGTATGATTTGAACGGAACTGCATTCCAAAGTTTTAAAAACATATAAATACATAAATTAATAATAAAAATTATGTACAATATATGCGCCTGGGTTTAAAGAACGATGTAATCAAATGTTTGTCCATAGTATTCTAATACGAGGCGAGGGTAATGTAAAATAGCAAGGATAAAAATGTTATTTAATAATAATAATAATAACAATAATAATAATAATAGAAAGAACAAAAAAGTGGCAGTGGCAGTGCCCATTCTTATTGCTGAAAGTGCACGGCATTTTGCGAAAGTGTATTTCAGTACAAGAGCAGGAGAGTTTTAACGCAAGAGACCGAAATAATTTGAGGCGCATACATGTTCATGGTCCGAAAATTCGGCAGCCTCCCTCTCGGGCGCGAAGGCTGTGAAGGCCGCTTTTCCTGCCTCACATGGCGACGGGGCGCTCCAAGGTTCTGTTACCAGCTACGCAGGGCATCATCCTTTGGCATAGCCACGCCCGCTTTAAACACACGCAGGTCCTGGGTAGCTTTTGTGCCCCTGCGGAGCGCCCCAAGGTTCTATTACCAGCTACGTAGGGCAAAATCCCTTGACACAGCCACACCCGCATTAAACACGCGCAGGTCCCGGGTAGTTTTTGTGCCCCTGCGGAGCGCACCAACGTTCTATTACCAGCTACGTAGGGCAAAATCCCTTGACACCCGCTTTAAACACGCGCAGGTCCCGATTAGTTTTTGTGCCCCTGCGGAGCGCACCAACGTTCTATTACCAGCTACGTAGGGCAAAATCCCTTGACACCCGCTTTAAACACGCGCAGGTCCCGGGTAGTTTTTGTGTCCCCGCGGAGCGCACCAACATTCTATTACCAGCTACGTACGGCAAAATCCCTTGACACCCGCTTTAAACACGCGCAGGTCCCGGGTAGTTTTTGTGCCCCTGCGGAGCGCACCAAGGTTCTGTTACCAGCTACGTAGGGCAGCATCCCTTGGCATAGCCACGCCCGCTTTAAACACACGCAGGTCCCGGGTAGTTTTTGTGCCCCTGCGGAGCGCACCAAGGTTCCATTACCAGTTACGTAGGGCAAAATCCCTTGACACAGCCACACCCACTTTAAACACGCGCACGTCCCGGTTAGTTTTTGTGTCCCTGCGGAGCGCACCAAGGTTCTATTACCAGCTACGTAGGGCAGCATCCCTTGGCATAGCCACGCCCGCTTTAAACACACGCAGGTCCCGGGTAGTTTTTGTGCCCCTGCGGAGCGCACCAAGGTTCTGTTACCAGCTACGTAGGGCAGCATCCCTTGGCATAGCCACACCCACTTTAAACACGCGCACGTCCCGGTTAGTTTTTGTGTCCCTGCGGAGCGCACCAAGGTTCTATTACCAGCTACGTAGGGCAGCATCCCTTGGCATAGCCACACCCACTTTAAACACGCGCACGTCCCGGTTAGTTTTTGTGTCCCTGCGGAGCGCACCAAGGTTCTATTACCAGCTACGTAGGGCAGCATCCCTTGGCATAGCCACGCCCGCTTTAAACACACGCAGGTCCCGGGTAGTTTTTGTGCCCCTGCGGAGCGCACCAACGTTCTGTTACCAGCTACGTAGGGCAGCATCCCTTGGCATAGCCACGCCCGCTTTAAACACGCGCACGTCCCGGTTAGTTTTTGTGTCCCTGCGGAGCGCACCAAGGTTCTATTACCAGCTACGTAGGGCAGCATCCCTTGCCATAGCCACGCCCGCTTTAAACACGCGCCGGTCCCGGGTAGTTTCTGTGCCCCTGCGTGAGCCGTCGTTGAATCAAAGGAGGGTCTAACGCACTTCACAAACAGTAAATTTTATAAATCTCAAAGCATGTTTCTTTCTCTTCGCTTTCGTAGTGTGAATTCTCAGTCAATGCACTGCTAAAATTTTAACGATAAGAAAGTTCTTTTACAGCCGACCTGGATGGCCAAGGTGGCTAAGAGCGAGTACCGACTCAGCGCTTCGGTCCGAAGGGTCGCGGGTTCGAGTCCCGCTTTGGGCATGGCTGTTTGTCCCTTGACTTTGTGTGTGTTGTCGCGGAGGGCCTCGCGTTCTGCTGACCCCAGATCAGAGGAGCCCGCAAGAGTGTTGGTGTCTAAAGTTGGTGGACGTGAAGGGCAACCGGCTGTCCGCTGGATAAAAGCCATAGGGGAAAAAAATATCTTTTACATAACCGTGGCAATACCAGGGAGGTACCTTAGCATCCCAACATGTTTTTTTTATTTGTAGTAAATATCAATGTTTTATGAAGATAAAATAATTGACATTGTTTATTATGTAATATTAGTTAAGAATGTGTCATAATTTATTACAAATATTTGTTAGAATTTTAGTTATGCGGCATCTTTGGCTGTGGATACAAAAAATCGAGGTGTTTCACTTGAAAACTGAAAATTAAGAATACATTTTGGAAGTATTGGAACTGTTTTAAGTATTTGTAAAATGTCGTTTAACATAATGCTACGTAAAAACTACATCGGCCTATATTTGACATAAAGATGTAGGTTTTTCTATTAAATATAAATAGCGTTGTGAGAAAGCCTATATTTCTTCATTTGTAATGCCAGAAATTAAATGATGATTTTTGTTTAAACAGATATATATGAATATTAACCGTGTATATATATATATATATATATATATATATATATATATATATATATATATGAAGCGGAGAGTTTAAACAGGACGGATACACAGACATCCCACCATCACCCATGATCCGCCACTTCTACTCCTCACACTAGGCACGCCGAACACAACACACTCCAGCGCCCACGAACAAGAGTGCGGGACTCCTTGATTTTCAAATCTAGCTTCACCAACCAACCACCACTTGTCACGCTATGATGAAAGCTGGTTAAAGCCTTAAGTCTATTTTATTTGCAGAATCAATGGATTCATCTTGACCCCAAAAACTGGGATCACGAATCTCCAGAAAATAAAGAAATCACTACAAGTGTTCCAAATGTGTTCCAATAAAATGTTAAAACGATTTCAACGATTTGACAGTTTGAAGCAAATACGATAATATTTTTGTGAAGGTGACGTCAATGTAAATATTTTGAGTGTGTGTAAACAATAAAACCGTTATGACACCAAATGTTCACATTCCTATTCTCAACATTTTTCTAATTGCTGTTTCACCTTGTGTGGGACACACCATATAGTTGGTTCAACTTTAACCACCAAGAAGAGATCTTGTGTCCGTCTACTATGCTCCAGAGTGTTCTGTGGTTTCTCCGATCAATTTTAGGTGAATGCCACAAAAACCCTAACAAACAGGCCAAGGACTGCGTGCGATCTTTCCTTCTTCACCTGGTCCCCTCCTCTCTGCTTTACACTCACATCCACGTACGCTTGAAGATCAGTTGGGAGCTTAGAGCTTATCCTGGCTGGGGCGATGCACAGCTCTAGGAGATACCTGCGAGAAGGAAACCCTGTATGCTGATGACTAGGTTGGCGCCGCATTTCACGATTAAGCGGAGTAGGAACTTCGCCACCTTCTAAGATGTATCATGCAATACACTTACGGGACATTCTAACAAAGTAGTTGACGTGATCGAAAACAGAAACAGATATAGCTAGCTCAGGGCATCAATTGATGTCTTTGATGGTTCTAGGGTTCGAGTCCCGAAGGAGGCAGAATTGTCAACACTAACAATATAGCTAGGTCCAGTTCAGCTGCTGTCTGAAGGAGAAATCTAGCGACCGATTGCTCTGATCGGTAGTTTTCCGTGGTTTAGCCGATTAACACCAAGCGAATTCCGGAACAGTACACTGAAAAACGGGCCACGGACGAACTTTCCTTCCTCTTCCTTGTCGTATTCTCATTCCTTGCATAAAGACACACTGACAAGCACTACACCACCATTCTGGTAGCCCATTCGGGAGCTAAAAGCTTGTCTCGGCTGGAGGTGGTACCCGCTAGTGAGAGATACCTGTTTGGAGAAAACCATGCTATCCGGTATGTAGGTCAGCGCTGGATCTCCCCATTAAGTGGGGAAAGATCTTCGCCTCCTCCCGCGATAAAAACATGCACTACTCTTACGGGACTAATGACCTGAGCTGTTGACACGCCCGAGATTACTAATCAACCAATCTGCCAAAAGAATTAAATACCCTCTCCGCCCCGGCCCCGCCCCATAGGGCCATCGAAATAAATGTGCATTCAGTAGAAAATTATGTCGGACAGTATCATTTACCCCTTTGACCCATTTGTTCACCGTTATCCATATATTTATGAAAAATGAACGAGTGTACTCCTTATTTGTGATTTACGATGCGGGGACGGTTGATAGAAGTAGGGTTTGTGAATACATTCAGAGAGGGATAAAATTATATATTTGTATAAAAACAAGTCTAATATTCTACTTGATACTTACAGATGTGTGTTGCTTTTTATCAGGTCTCAACTCCCAGACTCCCATCCAATGTTTTTTTTTAACCCTAGGATTAATTTACAGCGCCTCCGATGCCTTAATATGTTTGTTCTCCTTTTACTTTTGCACATCTGAGAGATTGCCCTCCCTACAATCTTTCTTCTATCATTTCTACATTGTATTTCTACTTTCTTGTATCATTTCTACTTCTACTTTCATTGTAGACGTAGTCAAAGAAAAAGTTTTCGGAAGTTTAATATGTTATATAGACCTTGAAATTTGATTATATTTCGTCAATGCTTATGTAGGTTTATTATAGATATTATTAATAGTGATTTCAGGCCATATTAATAATTATTTAAATATATATATATGTATATATATATATATATATAACATTTTTATTAACATTAAGAGTTGACTTATTCAAATTATTAAGAAATGAAATTATTAAGAATAAACAATTTGTAAGTGCATTATTCAAGAGCGTATTACTCAGGAGCTCAGAGGCCCTGTATGTGCATTCGAGTAGTTTCCCGGGTCCATCCTGTGGTTAAGACATAGGCCTCGTACGTTAAAAGCATCGTCGAATTGCGTAGTGAGAAGCGTGGGCGCTGGGTTGCCGTTTCGGCCCATGCGATCTCAGCGCCCTCCTTGGTGGTTCGGTTCCGCAGGGGGCGTTCCCCTCCCATCCGCGCGATAGCATCTCCCGGCGCCCCGTTGTGAGAGCGCGCAGACACGACCGGGCTGCTGCCTCGCCAGAGTGTCTGGCGACACGAAGATCTGCCTCGCATTTCTCTAGGGCTCAACGTCACTAACTAGGGCAACGGCTAGCAACTTTTTCTTCGACACATCGCTACCAAATCGTCTTCCACGAAATTAGTAGGAGAAAGATTAATAATAATAATAATAATAATAATAATAATAATAATAATAATAATAATAATAATAATAATAATAATAATAATAATAATTAAGTACAATGAAGAAGATCACGGCGAACATAACTCTCCTATGCGCACCTCGTCAAAATTGTTAATTGCGGTATGAATGGTAATAGTGATATTTTATTTTGCTAATAAGAAAAGTTGCGACACGAGACCGATAGGCCGAGCATAATAAAATCACGTTTACCGCGTGTGGCATCCACTATTTTTAGACACCTTTACTGACTTTCTTTTTATTTTAATTCAAGAACACAAAACACATATTCATTATTCATTAAGGTCAATAATGACTGAAAACAGGTTCTAATCAACCATTGAACAAGAGAAGGAATTTTTTAGAAGCACCGTTTTCCTAAGGACCATCACCAAAGCAACTTGGTTCATACCAAATGAACTACTTCATCTCGAGCTCGGCATACCCCTCATTACCACCAACATCAAGCAAAGCGCCCTTAAGTTTTACCACAAAATCCCTTCAATCCCACAAGCCCTCCACTTTCAAATAGGGAAACAAACCCCAAATAGAGCATGAATCCGCAGGAAACTCCCCTGACACTTTTTCGACCCACCCTAAGCATTCACACACCCACAACTCCTCTAAAAAAATCCCAACCAGAAATGTAACTCTAAATTAAACTCATCTCTGTAATTATAAATCTATTGTATTCCAACCCATTGTAAAAGAGGCTGTACGCCTGAAAGCAAATAAATAAAAAAAAGAAGCACCGTTTCGAATCCGACACAGGACATCTCTTGCTTGGCCATTCACGTGCATTAAGTCGAGAACAATCCCGTTCTAGATCCGAGGAGTGAGTTAAGCTCAAACTGGGTCTTCACTGCTTAAAATTTAACAACAACATGTTTAAAGCACCATGCTAAAATTGACATAAATACGAACTCATTTCTTCCCAGTTTACAAAACTTGGTATGCGTAACTTAACATTTAACCAAAATAGATGTTTCTTAAGAGAAATACAAAGCATATGAGAACAATCCTTCTTTCAGGTGTTGTCACTTAGGTTTAGGAAAATATTCGTGCAATTTCTATACCAATGCTTTACTTCCGATGATGATTTTAGGCGTCATAGGTTTGAAAATTTAAATGATCAAATAAAAAGAATACTGATTCCTGGGAGGCAATAATTACGCTCTGTAATTTATATGATATTTCATGAAATGAGCTAATATAACTAATAGTAGAAATCTTCAACCCACACAGGAAGGCAATTATCAGATATTGCCGAGACGCTGCCTAACAGAAAATGGCCTATATTAAAAAGGAATGATATGCATCGCAATACAACCCATAACTGCAGGAATATTAAAAATAATTCAAAGATCCAGTTATAATAAAATCTATTTTAATTTTTCTCATAAAGCACATTCAAAAAAGCATTCTAACATAATGACAACACAAAGTTACAACACAATGGTAAAAGTGAAAAGAAACACTGAACATGAAATACAATTTATATGTTCAGAATGTCAACATGCCTTCATTTAATATTGAACATGTTGGATGTTAAATGTAAAATAGTGAAGATGCGTCATCAGTGTCCAATGAAAGGTTTGAGATAAATCGCCATTCTAAACTGTAATGATTTATCATGAAATTTACATCATTGCTATTATTTTATAAATAATTTGTATTTTCTTTCTACAAACAATATTTATGATAAATTATTTATGATATATAATTTTTACTTCTCACAGTAGAAAATTTTCATAAAACAAACAATATTAGGCTCATTAAGCTAGATTCCTCCTCTTCATTACAAGGTCGTCCATACCTTCAGTGGCAAGCAAGAACACCTTTAAGAAATACATTATTTGTAATGAGAAGTCACGAGTGCTTTTTCCCGTTTTCTTTCAAATAATTTTGTCAGTTGAGGAATCTGGCCCCCTGGGAAACCAGCACCGGTCCAACTTGCTACTTTTCCTCCTTCTGGTTGGCCCTGACTTTGACCTGTAAGTTTTGACGAGGAAAGAAGTTTTTACGCCTGTCCAGCGAGTGAAATTCTGACTACTGCCTCTGAGGTTTAGGCGGAACCGACTGAATGTTTTTCTCCTTTCCGTCTTACTACTCTCTTGGCATGCGTGTAATAGGGTTATATTATTTCTGAAATACATTTAATCCTGTTGGAAAGGGTGGCAAATCATGGAATTATTCTTGAATTTCACGATAAAAGCTAAGTTTATAATCTGAATGTGTTACTGAAGTGTGTGATATTCGTTTCTCTATTAACCATTGAAGGATGAAACTGTATAATATTGACTTTAAAAAATTTTCAATCGTTTGGATTCTTTTACGTTCTGTAGTTACTGAGTCAGGCATTAACAATGTGACAATAAATCCATTCACATCAACCAAAAGGCTAAGGAAGAACACACTGAGCTGAGTCTAGGAAGCATAGAGAAAAAAACTGAAATGATGAGCTGAGATTGGTTGGCCTAATGTCAAATCTTAAACCCATGGTTGGTGAGTCTTGCGGGGAGGGATGCGCGGGGGGAGGCTTGCTTCCGAATGCTATCTTCTGAACAGGTTCAACGGTGGTAATTCGTAATTGCCTTACACTGGGCCAATTAGGGCAGAATGGAGATTAATGAATGATTATTGACCGTTAAGATGGTGTTTGTCGTGATTGTAAAAAACACTGAGGTAACAATCCCATGCAATAATAGCCTTCCAATACGCCGGACCCGAACCTATATTCGAATTGGAGTACTTGAACGCTATTGCAGCCCCTCACACCACCCAAACTGTGGAGTACCCATGAAAACGAAGGCTTCCACGGCCGGAGTCAGTATCTGTTCTGGTGTCTGGGAGACGTCGTGTCTGAAGCACAGAAGTTGCCAACGTCTCGGCCGTCATGCTGCAAGCTGCGTCCTCAGGGTGAAATTCAATTGCCCTGATGAAGGTCGCAGTACGACGGCGTGTCCGAAACGCGGCGTCCCCCGAACAGAGAAACAGAAACTGGGGAGAACCTACTTTACACAAGGCTGTATATAAGTTCTCTACGTAAATAATGAAGGGTCATTCACATGAAACCTGACATGTGAGCATAAACATGTGAATTTGACGTAATTATGGAGACAATTTTCAAACTGAACGTAAGGGAATGAGCAATCTAATTATATCAGCGTCTGAATAACACCACCTACTCAAATCACATGCATTCTTGAAGGCTCATATTAAACTAATTAAGAGTCGTATTCCTAAATTTCTAACTCTTTTGGCTTTCCCATAATTGTGGGTGTTGATATCTTTACTCTAAAGTCAGCAGCACCTACCTACAAAATGGAATTTCGCAATAACGGAAGTCAACGAAAATTGACCAAAAATTAAAGATTCTGCTAAAAAATATTTAACCTCTTATTTTCCAAAATTCATGTTTGTAAAAACTGTAATTAGTAACATACGTGTTTCTTGGCTAAATCACACAAAAAAATTAAAATCATCAGAAAAATATGGACACCCTACTTAAAATTTAAGGCTAGTATTGGATTTGTTAAAAAGTAAGACTTATTTACAAAGATATCGTTAACCTTCACAAGAGGTCATTCATTAGCTTTATTGACAGTATCCTTTGGTACCAACATTCATTTTCAAACGCAAGCGCCTATTAAGTCCGTTTTAACATTGCTGTCTGCGAATTATTCTATTGTAATGTGCGGAAGCAGTTGGCAAGCAAATGCGCATGAAATGAATGGTGGGAAGCGAAACAATCTGTGCACTATGTTATATGGTTAGTTTGCTCTCCGCTCTAGCTAAAAGAAGTATGCTTTTCCTCATTAACCGTAAAGAAGATCACTCTAAATGAAGTACGCTTCCACCCTAGATCTCAAAGACACGCCAGGTTCAGAATACTTCGAATTAAAATACGAACCAGCGAACTAATAAGATATTTCTCTGTATTTATCACTGATTACCGATTTATAGGGGGCGGATTTTAATGAAATGTCATTTTTTCTTTCCACTTTAGAACAAAGCCGTTTAGTATGGAAATTCATTTTATGTTATGACAAAAATAAATGACGAATTTTTATATGCCATTTTTTGAATTTTTATTGATTTCGGATAAGCCATTTTTTTAACTTTTTCCGTCATTTTAATGTATTTTTAGGTTATTTTATCGATTGTAATGTTATTTTACTGGTGCTTGCTTCAAATAATATTTACTAGATGCAACAAATGTTCTCCGCAGAATTTCTGAGTACATATACCTGGCAGTATATTCGAATTCTTCGCTCAGAAATTGTAATGTCAGCCTTTCTGAGTATGTAATCTAAGGTTCCTGGGACGTCTGTCAGCGTCATTGGCGGTTCATCCGATTTCGGGATTACTAAAGACAGATTTTCTGGTAAAGGACAGCCCAAACCAAAAGTTTGAAAGCTGAGTTCCCTTGAACGAATATAAGACGCCTCGATTACGTCAGTAACATATCCAGCAGATCAAGTTGTTAATCTGAACAGGTTTTGATCAAAATTTTTACGTCAGTTTTCTTTGCGTTTAGGGAATTTTAAAAACATTTTAAGGGTAGTTTATTGATCATTTTTGGCGATATTTTAGGTCATCAAATCCGCCCCGTACTGATTAACAAACTTCTTATCATTCCCTCCTAAAGCAAAGAAGGTTTGCGCTTTCAAAAATTAAACGATTAAACATGCATAGAGAAAAGAACTCAAGAGTGGCAAACCGTATCCTTGCAGACAGATAACGAGATGTGAAATTGCGAATCGTTACTCTTTCATTAGAATAGGTCTAGTTTCTGCTCGCATCGCATTTGTTCGTTAGCGAAGTGCACTTAATAACAGGTTTTGACTCGTAACAACTAACAAGCTGCACTATCTCGGAATTCAATGATGGGAGTGTACACAAGTGAATATAAAACGAGCAAAAAGCTAAAAGAGGGAATTGCATAGGGATCGTTTGAATAATCCTCTTCTTTGTTAGCAGCCGTTAGGCTCGCTGACACCAGCCCCCACTCTTTCCACTTACCCGCTTTTCACTTCAGGTTCCAGAACATAACACATTTCAAGTATTCTATTCTTTTCTGGATACGTGTGTATGCGAACAGAGGCCTACCTCTACGATTTCTCATTCAACCTGGAATTCCATTACTTTTTTTCTAAAAATTAATTACAATACAATAATAATAATAATAATAATAATAATAATAATAATAATAATAATAATAATAATAATAATAATAGTGATAAATTCATGGAGAATATCTGAACGAAATACAAAACCACAATAATTCAAATAATTTAACGAAAAGACTATTTTGAGGTCTGGTCAATTCAATTATTGCTTTAATTCCTTTTGGAAGTAGCTGGTGTAAAACATGGAATGCTTTATATTAAATAACATTTCTATCTTTAATTATAAGGTATTATAAATATATAAAATATAACTAAAAATATTATTGCGATTATGAGATCGTATTAAATCAATAAGTTGTAAATCTGGAGTTATTTTTCAGAAAAAGTATGGCTGAGAATCAATTAATGTTCCCCTGGCAAAATATTTAAATATTTTTGTAACTTGTAGTTTAAATCCCACGTTGAGGTCAGATCTCGCTAAGCAGCGCTTGCTTACTCAACATGTACCAATGCAACAACTCCAAACAGACAAAATGCGCAGAATGTGTAACTGGGCTAACTCTATTCTCTGTTTCGCCCGAACACTTAATATTCACTTCATGCACCACAGAAGAACACCAATTACTGTTGCTGAAATAAACTTAATTCAGTGTTCGCATTTCCACGAGTACGTGAAGGTGAAAATACAGTAAATTGATTTTTTTCCCTTCATTTCTTTGTCCGAATCTTTGGAGCGATAAGGTCAGAGCATACATGTCATTTCTAAGAATTTGATAAAACTTAATCAGAAAGTCTAGTTTCTCTATCTTTCACTTTACGCGTCAACATATGGCATGTTTCTTGTTCCCACCAAAGGATACGTTTTTTAGTTCAATTGATATCGCAATAATTTCGCTTTAGTCGCGAAAATACTTCTATGTACTTTCAAAGATCATTGTCAAGATAATTCAAGAAAAATTTTGCTGAATTCTTACTCCAAACAATGCTAATTGTCAACAAAATTAAAATTAATTTAATGAAGATGCTTTAATTTTCTTTTTGTCGACTTTATTGCTAATACCAAAAAAGCATGCCTATATCTACACGTCTTCCTAGTGGATCATTTTTTAAAACCTATTTTGGTCCAGAGGAGGGGCCGGGAGAGGTGGCTCAGCACATTATACCAGGCGAATGCCGGAACAGTCAGTATTAGGCGAATGCCGGACCTATCAAACTGCTCACGAATTTATCACGATATTTCTTCCCTCCTCATTGTACTATCCTTTCCACTTCCACACACTTACATATACATACACTACACTGCCTTACATTCCGGGAGCTTAGAGCTTGCCCCGACAAGCCGCCCCGCAAGTTGATGTGAAGATGACTACCGGATGCCATCATGCAATGGGACCGGAAGAGGTGGCTCAGTGCATCAACTTAATGTCCTGCAGTGCCTGTGACCACGAGGTCTAGGTTCAAGTTTCGACAGTGACAAGATTTTCGAAACTAGCTTGGCAGCTAGGTCGAATTTAGTCGCTGTTTGAAGGAGAATTCTAGAGGTCGGCTGCTCTGATCGGTAGTCTTCCAAGGTTTCTCCGATCAACACTAGGCGAATGCCGGAGCAGTACCCTACAAACGGGCCATGGAACGCGCGCGATCTTTCCTTCCTCTTCTTTGTCCTATCCCCTCCACACACACTAACATGCACTACACTACCATATATTCGGGAGACCGGTCGGGAGCTTAGAGCTTGTCCGGGCTGGGGCGGTGCCCCGCTGGTGGGAGATACCTGGTTGTGAGAAACCCCGCAAGCGGACGATAGGTCGGCGCCGGACTAATGACCTCAGTAGTTGTGCCGGGAATCACTAACAACCAACCAACCATCATTCAATGAGGTAGTAATACCCCTATCTTCCGGGAGGCATAATCACCACGCTCACGGAAATAAAGGTCATACCAATTGAAGTGCACGGAAAAATCAATCAATCTAAAGAGTCACTCGGGTGACTAATCTAAATGATAGGCAACATTTGTTTCATGATTAGAACCATTTGTAGATTTTCAATATTCATAACTAGACATGAATGAATAAGATGGATCGATTTGGATCATTCCCAATAAATCTGGTAGAAGACCCCTTTATTAGAGTTCCATAACGACACCCAAATTAACCCTAAAATTTAGTGCAAGACCATGCCTCTTAAAAGAAAAAATCTTACAAAAATATCTTACTAAAAAATCTTACTTAGGAGCGAGTTTTCAAATGTGTACGAATTCAATAAAGCAACATTATAAACGAGATGCATTCGCTATTTTTTTGTATAACAACATTATAAGTTTTTAAGATAATCAAACTTAATTTTGCGAAAAATTTTCTTGTGACTTCTTGGATATTTGACATCTGCGCGAGAAAACTGTGGTTGGCTGTTCCGTTCACAGCTACCTCCGCAAGCTTCTCTTGTGAATGGCTGCATGTGAGGTGATGCAATCATTTGTGCCGTAAAATCTAATACGTCATAATTTGTGACGTACAATGCCCTTTTATGAACGATTTCTTGCTACAGAAAGTGTCGTTTATAATGCTGTTATACAAAAAAGGTTATTTCTGCAGCCTTAATATTATCAATAAATAAAACAAATACATATATTACCAGTGTGATTTATTCTTTGTTTTGTATTTTCCCTAACTATTAGAGAATATTAATGTGCTAGTGACCCTACTTTCACACGTCCATTCATTGTAATGTTTAAAACTCCTAAAACTTGACTTGTACAGCCGAAGGGGCAATATTTTTTAAAATTTATGTGGCACAGAAAACTAGACTACAATTGTAAGATGCATAAAACAAAAAGACAACAAATATTTTCGTCGGTACCGGGAGCGGTAGCTCAGAGCATCAACTGATGTCAGTGCAGCGCTTCTGACAGGGAGGTCCTAGGTTCGAGTCCTGACGGCGGCAGGATTTTTGACACTAGCATTCCAGCTAGGCAGTCGCTGTCTGGAGGAGAATTCTAGCGGCCGGCTGCTCTGATCAGTAGTTTTCCGTGGTTTCTCCGATCAACACAAAGTGAATGCCGGAGCAGTACCCTAACAAACAGGCCACGGACCGCGCGCAATCTGTCCTTCCTCTTCCTTGTCCTATCCTCTCCCCTGCACACTTACACTAAGATGCACTACACTACCACATATTCCGAGAGATCGATCGGAAACTTAGAGCTTGTTCCGGCTAGGTCGGTGCCCCGCTGGTTGGAGAGTCCTGGTTAGAAGGAAACACCACTAGCCGACGGTAGGACGGTGCCGGATCTCGCCATCCAGCGGGAGAAGATCACCGCCTTCTCATGAGAAAAACATGCACTACACTAACGGGACTAATGACCAAAGCAGTTGACGCGCCAGGAAACACGAAAAATCAATCAATCAATCAATTTTTGGCCGTAGTTCAAGTCCATCACTAATGAATAGCTGAAAACATGTATCATTCAGTTGGCGACACCCCATAAACCTTTAAGAGGTCTGTTTGAAAAGTACTGCCGTAAGTGCTCGAAATTTCGGACATTGCAGACGTCCCTTACGATCTTACTTTCAAACCCACTTGAGATGTGCATTCCGAGAAAGGGTGTCGCAGGAACTCAGCTCTCATTTCCATAATGGCAGCTGCCACACAAAACTGGTTGCTCCCGCCGCTGCCAACCACAACTTTCGAAAGCTGGCGATGGGATGAGTACGCCCGCGCGGTGCTTTTTTCAACGTCGCCCTCCCATACTATTACTCGAGGCAGGCGAGCACCCAAACACGCCCAGAACGCCGCCGTCGGGAACGAGTCCAGGTCACGGCAGTGGCAGTGGTTTTTCCTCCTCGCGAATCTACCGCTGATTGGAATCCGCAGGCTGCGAATTGTCAGTTAACAGCTACTACGTTATCCAATCCAGTAAAATTCAATCTCAGGGTTATAAAATGAAGAAATAAATTTTATACAATGGTGATAAAGGTGAAATTTATACATCAGTACTCAGCTTGTAATATTACTTTTCAAAATTTCCTATTTGCATTGCATTTTCTGTGTATTCTTTCAATTATTAATGTTTTATACATTGTATTTTTAATTTCATTCACTTCTTAAAATTATTATTTATTGAGGAAAGTATTATTTGGAACGAGTGCCGAAACATGCTATCCAGAAAAACGAGTCCATGTCACAGAAAAATAAATGTCTTTTCCGCTTCGCAAACCTTCCGCTGGTTGGGTGTAGCTGGCTTTGAAATTTGTTATTGTTATTCATTACCAAAAATCAATATCAGGATTGTAAATTGATAGAATGTTTACATAAAAGTGATAACGATGTAATTTATATATTAGTAATCGTCTTGAGAAATTACATTTCGAAATTTCATATTTTCATTGCATTATTTGTATCTTCTTTAATTACGTTAGCGTTTTATATTTTACATTTCCATTCATTTTTGAAATAATTATTTATTCGCAAAATGTATTACTTTGGGAGAGCGCCGAAACACGTCCACCAGAGCGAGTTTAGTTCAGAGGAGCAGAAGTGCCTTCTTCCTCTTGGTGAATCGGCAATTGGGTTTCGGTGCAGAGGTCTTGCGAGTGAATTTTCAATTACATGGTTGCAGCTTATAAATTGACCCAGTAGAAGTCTAGTATTGTCGATTAACATACGGATAAAACGTTGTTTTTAAAACGAAAAACGCGAGCACTGTAAATTACTACAAAATAGTTGCAGAGGGGAAAAACTACTTCCGATTTTTTTCTTTTTTTGCATTTTATAAATGATTTTTTTAATTATTACTTTTTTATTTTTCCATCATATTCCTAATAATTAAAAGTAACAGGAGGGTAAATAATAAATATTAATATTATCCGTGAGTTCTATTATTCACTGATGACCAACGAAACGGACACGTCCAAACGAGTATAGAAGATGTAATACAGTAAACAGCATGTAATACAGTCGATGCGATGTTTTATTTTCTCGTTATGGAATAGAGAGAATTATGTAATGCTACGAACGAAACGGCAAATTTTTGACAGAAAAACTCTTATTATAGGACCCTGATAACAAAAAAGTAGTTAAATGCAGCAAAATTAAAAAAGTTCTTTAACACGTGGTGTAGCCAGAAACCATATTTGGGGGTGCTTGCTACCAAAAAATGGAATGACGGCAAAACTTCTGTCTTTGTGTCCGTCCGTCTGTCCGTCCGTCTCTCCACCCGTCTCTCCGTCCGTCTCTCCGTCCATCTCTCCAACCGTCTCTCCGTCCGTCTCTCCATCCGTCTCTCCGTCCGTCTCCGTCCGTCTCTCCGTCCGTCTCTCCGTCCGTCTCTCCGTCCGTCTCTCCGTCCGTCCGTCTGTCCGTCGCGGCCCCTGGAATTTGAAATCATATTTTAATTTTGGGGGATACTTTACATGAAGCCCCTGTGACATTTTCAAAACTTTCAAAAAAAGGCTCCATCGTTTTCAATTAAATTTTGTTGTTGGATAATGTGAAGGACGTTTAAGAGAATGGTGCACGTCTCATGTTCGTTTAAACTCTGATTTTCTGAAAAAGTTTTGCAAAAGTTCATTTTTTTCGGCATCTTCGTATAAATACAATTATGAAGATAGATTTTTTCTCTTAAAGAAATCTTTTCTGAAAGAGATTTTGAATTAAGGTCTTACACAATTTTTCGAAAATATGAGCATTTTTTGCGCAATTTTGCGTGAAAGTACAGTCCAGAAAGTACACGCTATTTCAACACCACCAGTTTCAATTTAGTCAGCTGAAGAGCTGTTTCGAGCTGGAGTTCAAGTTCACCCAATGCTGCTAGGAGACCACTTGCTTAAAACTGATACGTAGAGCGATGGGTCACGCAATTTGTTACGACGCACAATCTGTAGGTACACGCTCTTTACGATTATGTGTTTTAAGAGAATAAATGAAAATAATGATAATAAGAAATTAAATAAGGAAGAAGAATCTGGAGGACTCAGTGAAAACTTGCCTAGTCTCAGTTGATTTACTTTAAATTCGAAAAGATAGCATCCGGTACTCAGTGATGGAAAACTAACGTTCTAGTCCCTGCCTCTGGTCAAGGGAGCAACTGGGAAACAATATGAAACAATAAAACTACACTGATGTACACGTGCAGGCATTACAATGTCAACGGTGAGTAGTTTGTTATCCAAGTAAATAAGAGTTAATACCATTTATATCCTTGTATTTTTACTGGTTTACGCACGAATCAGATTTGCCTTCTGTATATATTAGTAATATTCGCATTACAATATGGGTCATGTTGATGTTTTGTTAAAGCGAATTCCCAAATAAATACAGTTAATTTCCAAATAAGCCGGTTAATTTGCACATTAGTCACACAGTGCAAATAAAGTTGTATAAATAATTATATACATAATTTTAGGTACCATTCGACTAATATTTACAATAATCAGATAGCGCTGGCTAAATTAAGAGGATTTTCCTATTGCGAGTCGTCTTGTGAGTTTGCGAGAAGCATTTTGGCATAAAAATACGTTGAAATGTTTCCGCTGCAAATAATCAATGTTGTTTTATATTAATCGTGCAGGTCGGATGTTTGTCACACAACTCAAAACTGCGAAGCAAAGTGTGATCTTAAATATATAATGAGTTAAATTATGATAGGCCAGGTGATATCGTGTAAATAGAAATTTACGACTGACATATTGGACCTCGAAACTATATATGTTTTCTCTTAGAAAACACCTCACCAGCAGGCTGATTCCTTTTTATCGTAAAATACCTAGTATTCCTCGTCACCATTACGTACTTCACCAACCCTAGCCACCTCTTGTTGGGTAATGCGTAGCATAAAGTTAGAAGCGTAGCCTAATCGAGTGGATCAGCCGTTCGACGATCGGAAGCCTCAGCTATGACTAGAGTTGTTGTGAGTTTAATTTTTGGGGGTTGGCTGCCCTGACTATATGTTGACACTTGAATGTTGACCAGACCCGTTTGGTGACGGCAGTAAGCTTTGTGCGAAGCGCGACATTGCGGGACTGAGAAGCCGACAGCGAACACTACTCATCCTGTTTCCCATGACGCATCAAATTTTTCGAGCTACCCGCACCTCCGCAGTATACTCGAGGAGGTGCTTCTGCTTTTGAGATGTCGTACCCAGAGTTACAGATTTTTCTTCCAGACTCTTTCCTTCTTTAGTTGAGATGAGGTTGTTTCAAAAATAGATATTGGATTGTATGTTTCCTAGAAAATAGAAATTATGCAAGCAACAAAGTTGCGGTACACAATTTATTACTAAGCGTAATCTATAGTGTAGGTTTTAAAGCAGGCATGTCAATGTCCCCGGCAGGGTACCTAGTTTACGAGAGTTCGGGGTCATTGTGTCTAGAACAACTGGCGCGATATTTAAAAGTAAGGGTTGTACCAATTGCATTAGAGTGACGATATCTGACTCATAACGGCCTTTTGGGGATACCTGACTCATAACGGCCCTTGGGGACATCTGTCGATAGTTGTTGCCCCAATACTAGCTACACTAATTTCCATTTGCTCTATTAAAGCAAAGAAAATTTAAATTAAAACGTAATAATATATCATATTTTCAATTAAAAGTAAAATTAAACATTTTAATCGGAAAGTATCCTGATTTTGTAATTGTGTTTACTTCATTAGTGCAGTAATTGCATTAACGTCCTACGTTCAAGTTAGGTGTAGCAGATGGAGATTCTTGACCGTGTCCGTCCGCAAGTTACAATTATTAACTTATAGAGACTTGTTAGTTTATTTTCCATTATTGCTGTGTACAGCAAAGAACTGAATGCTTTCATAAAACGTAACGTACAACAAAACCAAGGAAAATTTCACCATTCAAGCATCTTTCTGCACCTTGACAAAAATGCTTATATATGGCAGTCTTTAAAAATATAAAAAGTAAATTCATCAAGAAATAGTAATAAATACTAAAGAATATAGCCGTAACACAAATCTTGAGCGCATGAAACAACAAATCTGGCAAATGTACTTTTGGAAGTAGCTTTTATCCCATGCCTGGCGCCGTTCCAGTATGGGGCGTGTTCATCCCTTTCTGGATTTGAGGGGAAATGAGAGGGGAGGCAGGGGGAGTTGCCCGTGCTCGTAGGAGCGCCGCTTCCCAGATGGGCAAGTAGCTCGTGCGGGCGAGGTTTGACAAGCCTGAAGCAAACTTCAAGTAAAGCGAAGCAATGTTTGCAGTAAGGTTAAAATGCATTTTAAGTCTAACAAAATGTTATGAAGTCATTGTAAAAATATTTTAAGCCTAGTACTTTGTTTCAAATTCCAGTCCTTGATCAATGGGTACAATACCGAAAAATTCGAGGAAAATATGTATTTGTGTAATACGTACGTGTATTTATATTTATTTGTGAAATATATATTTGACATTTTTGGGTCACTTTAATGTGATATTTGTCAGTTATCGATATTACCAAACCAGAGCACATACTTTTTATTTATTACCCACGCGTGAGGTAATCGAGACATGTGACGAGGGAGCACCGTACATAGTTCATTTGGCCTACCTAACTTTTTCTTTCATCACACAGATGTAGAAACTGGGTCTATTCGATTTGTATTAGAAAGTTACAGCTTCAATTTTTTCCTAGGCCGGGAATCGAACTCGGAATTGTCTCACAGAAAGCTAGCATTTCATGTACGAGCTACCAAATGGCGTGAATAAAATATATTCGTTTATAAATATATTTATTACATAACCCAATTGATGTTTAGAACCTGTTTTCAATATACTTACACAATAAAATGGCGTATTTTATAAATTAATGACTACTTACAGTACTTGATTCTCATACTTCTGCTACAAAATTGAAAGACGGTCTCCGAATGCCATTGAACTTTACCAGAAGAGGTAAGAACTTTACAGGAAGAAGACTTACGAAGATTTCTGTCATAAGTATTATACTTGAAATGAAGGTTATCGTCTCTTTAAAATTCTTTTCCAACACCTACATTTCAGTGCTTAAAATCCAGTTTTAAAATCTCTATACTAGTGTAAATCATGAGCTACTGTATAACTTAAATTGGTTCATAGTAATTTCGGGAGCATCAACTACCTAAGTCATTAGTTCCGTATGTATGGTGCATGTTTCTTCATCGGGAGGTGACGGTGATCTTCCCCCATTGGATGGCGAGACACGGCGCCGACCTACCGTTGGCTAGAGGTGTTTCCCCCTAACCGGGACTCTCCCACCAGCGGGGCACCGCCCCAGACGGGACAAGCTCTAAGCTCCCGACCGGTCTCCCGAGATATGTGGTAGTGTAGTGCATGTTAGTGTGTGTGTGTAAGGGAAGAAGATAGGACAAGAAAGAGGAAGGAAATATCACGCGCGGTCCGTGGCCCGTTTGTTAGGATACTGCTCCGGCATACGCCTGGCGTTGATCGGAGAAACCACGGAAAACTACTGATCAGAGCAGCCGACCGCTAGAATTCTCCTCCAGACAGCGACTGAATTCGACCTAGCTGAAAAGCTGATGAAAATCTGCCGCCGCTGTCGGGACGTAAACCTAGGACCTCCCGATCAGAGGCACCGCAGACACATCAGTCGATACTCTGAGCCACCGCTCGCGGTGTGTGTCATTTAAAGAATCGCCTGTTCATCGTGGTGTGCAATGTAGGTGAAGGTCACGTCCAGCCCGCCGCGTGGAGGGCCAGTGGAGTTGTCGGCCGAGAGAAACCGCAGCGGGGATAGAGTTGCCGGCGCCGGTGGCATCCGCGTGGAACGACCGCGAAATCGCCCGAAAGCGGACGCCCGCGACCGGTCGCCACACGATCGCCGGTCCCCAGGGGGAGGAGGGCGACCAACCGGTGCCGGCGACACGCGACCCGCGGGACTTGCCTTGGGGCAGGGCTTTTGATTGATTGATTGATTGATTTTTCATGTTTCCGGACACGTCAACTGCTTTGGTCATTAGTCCCGTTAGTGTAGTGCATGTTCGTTTTTCCGGAGATGGCGGTGATCTTCCCCCGCTGGATGGCGAGATCCGGCGCCGACCTACCGTCGGCTAGTGGGGTTTCCCCCTAACCAGGACTCTCCCAGCAGCGGGGCACCACCCCAGTCGGGACAAGCTGTAGGCTACCGACTGTTCTCCCAGAATATGTGGTGGTGTAGTGCATGTTAGTGTAAGTGTGTGTGTAAGGGGAGACGATAGGACAAGGAAGAGGAAGGACAGATCGCTCGCGGTCCGTGGCCCGTTGGGTAGGGTACTGCTTCGGTATTCGCCTGGTGTTGATCGGAGAAACCACGAAAAACTACCGATCAGAGCAGACGACCGTTAGAATTCTCCTCCAGACAGCGACTGAATTCGACCTAGCTGAATAGCTAGTGTCGAATATCCTGCCGCCGCCGTCAGGTTGGGGCAGGGCACGGGGGGTTTAGCAACGCCGTGTTTTTAGGGTTGTGATGTATTTTCAGAATTGAACTCTTCCACCTCCCTTCCCTCTGCTTTTCTTCCTATTCCTCTCTGATGTCACTGCAGTGTCTCTGACCGGGAGGTCCTAGGTGCGAGTCCTGACGGTGGTAGGATTTTCGACACTAGCCTTTCAGTTAGGTCGAATTCAGTCGCTGGCTGGAGGAGAATTCCAGGGGCCGGCCGATCTGTTCGGTAGATTTCCGTCGTTTCTCCAGTCAACACCAGGCGAATGCCGAAGCACTATCCTAACAAACGGGCCACGGACCACACGCGGTCTTTCCTTCCCCTTCCTTGTCCTATCCTCACCCCTTACACACACACTTACACTTACATGCATTACACTACCACACATGCCGCGACACCAGTTGAGGACTTAGAACTTGTCCCGGCTGGGACCGTGTCCCGCTTGTGGGTGATGTCTGGTTGAGGAAAACCCCTATAGTCGACGGTAGGTCGGCGCCGGATCTCGCCATCCAGTGGGGGAAGATCGCCTTCTCACCATCTCCCGATGAAAAAAATCACTACAATTACGGGACCAATGACCTCGGTTGTTGACGCGCCAGCAATCAGTAATCAGTCAATCAATCAACCAATCAAATCCTCTTTCTCCCTTCGCCTCTACATCTCCCTCCTTCTGTCACTATCCTGAGGCATGGCACATATCCTGAGGAGGGTTTCCTTGGGGCACGGGGTTTTTAGCAACGCCGTGTTTTTAGGGCGCGGTAGCGCTGTGACGTACTGTCAGAATTGAAGAAACAATCACTCCTTCCTTGCCGATCCGGTGGCCGAGATCGCCAAGGCAGTAGTGTTATAATAATCTTGGACCAAAGACTCGCGGATTCGAGTCCCGCCGGGGGCATGGTTGTATTTGTGTTCGTCTTTTCACCCCTTATCATCAATATATCATTTAATCTTCACAGTTACCTAAACGTTAACTCCAATAGTGATCGCTAATAACATATATATTGATGCGATCTTAAATAACAAAAAAATCACATTTCTATCTCTCTCCCTTCTACCTCTATTCCCTCCATCTGTCTCACTTTTCATCTTTCTCTTTCCGTGTCTTCATCTCTCTTCCTTGATCTCTCCATCTCCCTCGTTCTCTACTTGCGCTGTAACGTGCTGTCAACAAACCCTCACTATCCCACCTCTCTCTCCCTCCGTCTCTCCATTTTTCCCTCCATCTATCACTATCCTGTGAACTTTCCTTGGTGGAGGGCAGGGGTTAAAAAGGGGAAGATTGGGGCTAAAATGGCATCGTGGTGTTTTTTGAGCGCATCTGCCCTTTGATGTGCCGTCCAAATTAAAGAAACGGTCACCCTTTCTACCTCATATTAAAATACATTGACATAAATACTGTTAGAAAAAAATTAAAATCATTAACGCATCGATTGACCGCAATAATAGGCAGAGGATATGCAGAAAAGGGAAAGATCTCGTGCTTTCGGTAACCCTTTGGTTAGAGTTACACTTCCCCAATATTCTGGAATTAATCGGAGAAGAAATAACTACAGTGGCCGATTAAGTTTGCCGACCCTCAAAATGGCACTTAGGGAATGGTTCACTTTGACCTAGCAATTTAGCAAATATCCAAAAAATCCGCAACCGCAAATAGTCTACTCACAGGTTATCCGAGAATGAAGAAAGAATTTGTTGTTGTAGCTGTTGATTTTGCAGCTGTTCTTGACAATGGTGTCTAATACTTGTAGTATGTAAACTTCTCCATTGTAAGTCTTCCAACTTTAACCTCCTTTTCAAACTGTATCAGGAACAAGTAGGAGAAATGTCTATAAAGGTTAAAGACAAATCTTCTCTCCGCGCCTGATTTATTCCCAACTGGGCACCGCGAATCCTTCTTCCTGTGTAGAAGCGCTAATCCGGGAACTGCGCCACCGGAAGTGCAGTCCCCGGAAGTCGCCTGGCGCCTGCTGCATCCGATGCCCGGAAGAAGGGTGGCACCGGAACGAACGTCTTCCAAGGAGGAACGGGTCCGAGCAGTGAAGGAACACGATCCGTCCAACTGGGTCCACAAACCTGGACGAAAGTCTCGCGCCTGAGGATGTTGCGTAGTATTGATTACGCAGTGTCGTAAGACTACCAAAAACGTACATCCATAACCTTACAGTATGTAAATGAGTAATGGTAACTTCAAAATCGAATCGGTTTGTTTCATGATTTAAAATCAAAAAAAAAATATATTAATGAGTAGATTCATAAGTCATGGCAATAATTTCTTTCTACCAAACAGCAAACAACATTATTATTATTATTATTATTATTATTATTATTATTATTATTATTATTATTATTCCGTCACATTTATTTTAATATTACAGGTAATTTTTGATAAGTGAACTATTTTTTAAATGAATCATGAATAAAACCTGATAATATACTCGTAAAAATGTAACATAGAAATTTTATTATAATAACATTTCTCTGGCAGTTAAATTTCACATTTTTCAAAGTTTATTTTATTTAAAAAATTTATACAAGGTAATTTAAACTTTTGAACTGTATATTTCCCTTTGTTAATTTTTCGCCGGCTGATTTCACACTATTCTTATATTCTTGTCTCCTGCCTCAGCAAACTACATTTGAATATGAGACAGTCCAGATTGGTTTCATTTTTGTTGAATTTACATATAATGCAATTAATTATTTTAAATCAGTCGTAAATTAAATTCACGGGATAGCGCGTTTGAACAAATGTGCGTTTGAATAAATGTATGTTTGCAAAAATCATGTAGTGATTTTTGCAAACATCATTTGGGGTGCGACTTGCAAAAATCATGTGGGGTTTTCTTAGAGACAGCATTCTAAAATAGAGATCTGAGAGCGATGTACAAGCTACATTTGTTGCGTAATAAATATAAAACCCAATAATGCATGCCAGGTTATAAAAAACAGAAAATGGAAAAAAATGTATCTTAGTGCTGCGTTTTTCGGACGACCGTGAGTGGATAATTCTACATATACACAGTCAACTCGCTAGCTATAATTAACTTCCAGTAGTGTTATTCGCGTTCCCATCGTGTTAGAATAAAAAAAAGAGATCCAGAGGTGAGAACGGCCGCCCCGTGCCGGTCGCCGCCAGACGAAAGTTGTAAACAGCAGCGGCGAGCGAGGCGCGGCGGGGTGGCCGAATGAACGGCGCGACAAAGGCGGCGCAGCGGGGCGTGGCGCGCACGGGGCGGGGCGGGACGTCAAGAGCCGGCGGGGCGCCGGGCGTCGACCCATTCACGCGGCGCCGGCGCCCCACCTCGTCCCCCCACGCCGCGCCAGGCGCTGCGTCTAGGGGGAGGGAATGAGTAACAAGTGTTAAGAAACAAGGGGGAAGAACAAAAATGGGAGAGAGAATGGGAAAAGGAAAAGGTCAATACTGAGGAAAACGAAAAGAGGAGGGAATGTAAGAAGAAATCATGCACACCCGAGGACAAAGTGAGGAAGGACGGGAAATGGTAGGATGAGGATAAGATTTGCAAAATAAATACGCATTTAATGAAGCTTAATGTGTTGTTTTAATAAATATTTAATTGGTATATTACTTTTAATTTCAATATATTACCTTATTAATAGTGTTATAATAAAATTTCGTACTGCATTTTATTAATATTTCTAGAACGGTACTACTTCCTCTAATAGAATTACTGTTGAATAACTACAGAACCAAATCCTAGTAATCCAGTCTTGAATTCCAAGGCAACGAATCACGAATGTGTCAAATTTCATAGCCCTACTTGTTATAAAGTGTTAATAAATTGCTGAGTATTTAATAAATATGTCATTTTCATTTATGAATCTGCATCTGTCGTTTTCGTACGTGCTCTTAAGAATTAAAGTGTTGTTTGCTTTTTTCAGCATATTAAAATGTGACAAACATGTGTCCCAACGCTTTATTCAAGTATAGAGAATTAGCTGGCTGTTCGACAATGAGAACTTCTCAGGCTGAGAAGACCAGAGATACGGCGTAAGGATCGCTATGTGCTAATCACACGTCCCCCTCAACCCATGGCCGCAAGGTCGGGACGCCGCTGGTAGGCCGCTGGACGCCGCTGGTTGGCTCGTAAAGAGCTGTTGTGCCAAAGTACATACATACAGATAATTAACTGTAGTTTGAAATTTCTCCGGTACATCCTTTGAACCGTAACGTTTCGAAAATAGGAAAGTCAGGTAAACCGGTAAGTGCGGGTAAATAGGGGAACGCTTCCCTTAGTATCTGTAAATTGATAAAAGAAAACATTTTTTATGATGTGTTTTTGCACAGTAAAATATTAGCATTATGTCTTTATAAATCGTACTATGTAATACATAATTTTGCTGTAGGACATATAAGAAACTAAAAGATTTTTCCTGTTAAAATAAATTCACAAATATATCTTTTAATTATAGTGACAATTTGAATAACGCTCATGTCCTGAAATTTTTAGTCCCCTTGGTCCTCCTTTTGATGCTCCTACCTGCAAGGGTATTGGATGCGGGCAGAATGGGATTTGTCGAGGAATTATTTTAAAACAACACTGATCTGACCCTAAAAGAACAAAGAATGGAACATGAATGTACGTAAAAATCAACTGAGTCTACACGCTTTAGGATAAAAATTATACCACGTGAGAAGATCTTGAAAGAAAAGAAAAGCATAGCAGTGGCTAATGATGTAAGGACTATTTTTGGATCGGAAATAAGGTGATCAAGCATCTGAATGAATTCGTATCTCATTACACACGCAGAACGCCTCATAGCTGGTGGTGATGAGTACTGTTTTTCTTTATGCTCAATATTGTCTGAAAATAGATAAAATTACAATTTCAAAACGGTTAAAAACACGAAAAATAAAGTGACGTCTTTTGAGAATTTCGTAGTGTTTTTTAAACGTTTTTGATAAATGGGAAAAAAATTGATCTATAACTTTTTTCATTAATTTACTATGATTTTTGTTGGTTTTTTCAAATATAAAGAGATTAACCTAAGCTAACGGACGTGTTTATATATGATTATTTCTATCTACAAAGTAATTATTTAAGTATACGTTCATGGCAAGTGTACGAGAAAAATTCGTTTTTCCATAGAAAACAAATCCATAAGTACCTGCATTTCAAGGGATATTGATGGCAGTTTTGTAACTTTTCATTTTCATTTTGAACATCATGTGTAACCAAGTGAACTTTGAAAAACAAGGGAATATTCTAGCCCAGGCTGGGGCTTCGCAGTTACGACAATGAACTTCGTGAGTACTTGAAATTTGAATAGTGGAGGAACAAAAGGAAACAAAAAACTCAAGAATTCACTTTGTCGTTTTTCTTATTTCAAGTGCATAATTATCCACACCTCAGATTCTTTTTACATTTTTCAACGAGAGTAGATATTGTTTGCAAGACCCAACTTTGAAGAGTCACTAAAATTGTTGCTTTGGTGATAGTATAAAATGAATGATAGGACAATAGTGAAATAAAGGGAAGACCAGAAAACCCCTAAAGACGTTCCTACGATTGGTATTGCAAGAGCTGTACTTCAATCCCAATATTTTCAATACCATTAGTCCACTTCACGAGTACTCGATGGTTAATAGCACTTCTTTGCGAGAGACCCCCCTTCCGTTATAGACGCATTGGTACATCTACGCCAGTAGAAAATATGGAATGGGAGTTTCCCATATTCGGCAAGGCGGCAACTGAAAAACACTGAGCAGGCAAGGCTGTAACCTAGTCTCGAGGTGGTTGCTACAAAAACTGTCTTAAGGGTAACCGACACACGTTCTTGTGCCACCGACTCAGATGGTAATATCGATTGTAAAATACAAGATGATCCTTTTATGATTTGTACATAAACTAAAAACATTGCATCAGTGAAAATTTCAATTTGCGTAAGGGGGAGACAACAGAACACCATTGAACTCGAGCCCAGTGGTCTCCAATAACAACACTCCAACACACGGTTACTCCAAGCGCTAAGGCACTTTTCGTGCCACCAATTTTTCTGCGCAACGTATTAGAACGTATTGGTACTTTTCTTGCGTCTAATCAACACAAGTATCAATTTGCTGTTCACATTAGCCAAGTATTACGACTTCCGAGGAGCGTAGACGGGAGAACAGGGTCTGCGCTGCAGCCCCGAGGCTTCCAATAACAACACGCCCCAAGGCCAGTGGCAGCCCTGCCATCACCCAGCAACCTGCCACCCGCCGGTGAAAGGAAGTCCGTCCTCCCATTACCTACATTTTACACATAACCCGACAAAAAAGGCCACAATGTCGTGTGTACTCCCGCGGCTCTCGATCAGGAGGAGGCGGAGGCGGCGGCCGTTTTCTCCCTCTCTAACGCGCGAAATGTAACAATCATCGCCGACTGCTTCCTCATGTGGAACGCTCTCCCTGCCCCCTCCGCTCTTCATCTTTATTTTTTTTTTTTTTGCCCGTCTCTCTCTTCTCGCGCTCCCCCCCTCCCGCCCCTCACTGCCCATCCCGGCGCACCACATCTCGCCCCGCCCCGCCCCTCCTCCGGCGCCGCCGCTGCGAAACCTGGTTTCCGCGCGGGCGGGGGGCGGGGGCGGCGCGCAGCCCTTCACTGGGCGCGGAATAAAACGCCTGGCGCGCGGCGTCGGCCGGCACTCGCATCCCGCACAGCAGCGCGCGCGCATCAGCACACGGCACACAGCACGGCACAGCCCAGCCCGGCGAGCAGAGCGGAGCGGAGCGGCGCGGCGCAGCGGAGCGGAACGGGACCCGAGCGGCGGCGATGGCGGGCGTGAGGTGGCGCGCGGCGGTGGCGCTGCTGGCGGCGGCGGCGGCGCTGTGGGCGCCGGGCGCGGGGGCGTCGGACGCCGAGCCGGACGACGCGCTGTCGGCCGCGCTCCGCCTGGCCTTGGGCGCCTACCAGCAGTGCGCCGCCCGCGACGACGCGCTCTCCTGCCTCAAGCTGCGCGCCGTGCGCACCATGGACGGGGCGCTGCGCCGCGGCAGGATCCCGCTCGCCCCGGGGCTGGCGCTGGTGCCCTCCGAGGGCGACGGCGCGCGGGCCATGGGCGCCGACGCCCCGCCCCAGGAGGTGGACGAGGCCCAGCTGCCGGCCGAGCCCGAGGCGCGCAGGAGGGCGCTCGACGACCTGCTGGCCGACAGGGTGGGCCGCTTTCTCACCGCGCGCTCGCTGCAGCTCGACGCGCCCGGCGCGCTGCTCGACCAGGGCCTGCTCGAGGAGGGTGAGTCTCAGCCACAACCCCCCCCCCACCTACACACACACGTCTGTATTGGGCGTCTCTCTTTAACAAACTACACATTCAGGGAAGCCAGGAACACAAGTTTTAACAAAGACAGAAAACAATACTTTTATATCTATGGGTATCTGTAATATGCCCTTGATTCCATTGGTACCCAATATATATATATATATATATATATATATATATATATATATACCTTTATATATATATATATATATATATATATATATATATAAAGGTATCATGGAAAAACAACATCTTGACAGGATGATTACATTTCGATGCCCCTATTTAATCTGGCTAAAACACTTAGCACAACTTCCTCTATCTCTTTTCGGGGTAGTGCAATTGTTTATAAGCACAGTAGACGTTTAATTGGCCGAAGTTGCATTTTCATTACTGATCTTTACAAAGGGAAAACGCAGAAATGTATCTATACTATTTACATTGGGTGTCTATATGATACTGCATGTCTAGCGGGTAACTGAAATCCGTTTTAAGAGACATCCTCGTAATAACATAAAAAATTTAATATTATATCTGTTACGCTGCTATTTTGAGTCTCTATCGTGACACCGTCCTTTCTTCTTGGTTTATAAGTTGGTAAAATCTTTGCACTTTAGATATTCAAATTTTGTTTTTATGATTTTATCAGTCTGAAGTTTCGATATCTAATGGCTAAGAATAATTTCTAGTAATATGTTCTTGATTCTCTACGTAAATATTCACGCTATCGAAGTTTTTACAAGTATCGTAATCTTTTCAATTAGTTTGTTAACTGGTATCCTATATTTTAAAATTTGTTTATAAAACAATTATTTAAAAGTCTTTTGTGATATAGCTTACACACGGAAAACAGCTCCCCGTTTATTCGTGACACGAATTAACAGGAGGGAAAAGACAGTTCTACTGCTTTTGCTATCAAAAACTAAGACTACCAATTGATGGCATTGGTTATTTTTGCGAACTATTCACACATAGAAAACTGGGATATTACAATATTCTAGGAAATTCTTCATAATGAGAAGCGGATTCACATTCATTTTTCCAGAACTATGCCATTTCGAGAATTACGTACTGATAACTTGAGTCTTCGTGATATCTTAACAGGCATTACAATTATGAGAAGAAATAAAAGAGGTCATATTCGTCAACATGTTGACGAAGATGACCTCTTTTATTTATTCTCATAAGAACGTCAACAACACCAAATCAGAATTCCCACAATTACAATTATGGCTTGAATGCTGTAGGTCCCTTTGACCGATCCCTCCTTTGTAAAGAGAATACGATCATTATTGGATGAGTCGACGCGCTCGTAGTGATTGAAACATGTGCTCGCTGCCAGTACGTTGAGCGTCTGTCGGTCCCACCGGTAAACGGAGTTTTTGTCGTATCTGCGCTAGTCTTGGTTCCAGTGAACTGGTATGATTTGCGAGGCAACTGTACCCTCTACTCACACGAGTCAGCAGGATTATAAATGAGACATATTGAGTTTGGACGACAACAACATATTCAACATACTTTCATCATATCCAGTAAACCCCAAAATGTATGATTACAGTTCGAAAAATGATTTGACAAATGCGTTAGATGTATTGAATTGTTTCTGCATTTCATTCAGTCTCTCTGTGGATCGCAGACTAGCTCTCATTGCTGGAACACGTTGCAAGAAGTCGGGCCTGCGCCGTTACCTTTTCTTGGTCTCCTTCCCGAGCGAGCAGCTTTGCAACTGCGGTAGACACTGTTAAACACAGCGAACAACAGTGCCTGTATAGCACAGTTGGTATGACTGGACACCGATTGTAATGGGTTGCTTGAGAAAAACAACCACTTAGAATGAGTGATTTGAGGTGCTGTTCCATTTTTTGGAACAGTCTTTAAATTCTCAACTCACGAAGTCTAGTCATACTGAGAGGGAACACGCAAAATTATGTTTTGAGAGATCCCTACGGAGCTAGAAAAAGTAATTTTCTGAAGATGAGCTCAACCTAACGAATTTCCATTTTATGAAAGGATTTTCATAGAGAAGGAACTTTCAGTACTGTCGCTATTAACAATAACGAATGTTACCGTGCTACCAAAAATATATGTTTCAATGAGTATATATACATTCATCTTGATCTAAACGAATGTTATATTTAATCAAAATATTTGCCGTATTCAATTATTTTACAGGAACTGAGACATAATATAACATTTAAGCTATCTTAATGTTTTTTCTTGTATTACGAGCATGTATCCCAGAATTCATTTTTCTAAAAAAATTAAAAAAGAAAGGTACACTTTTCTTACACCTTTCAAATTTTTTTTTCTGGAACTAATTTAACGTCGTCATTTGATTATCTTCCAAACGGTTCATAATGTTACCACCAACTTTTGTCTTAAAAAGAAAATACATAAATAGGCTATTTTCTAAATAACGTCTTAGATTATTCATTAATTACGTTCTAATTATTACGAACACGTCACAGGAAATAAATAAGAAAATTTGGCAATAAAAATACATTGATCGTAACACGCCAAATTATTCAATTTGTTCAAGAATTCTAACGTAAACGTATTTGTCATATAGTAATGCAATATTCGCTCAGAAACATTTGAGACTACATTGTAACCTGAATTTCCACATTTTTTCGGATCTTAAATTGTCTTGTATTCAGATTCCTTGTTAGAACCACGTTTTTGAAGCTCACTTGCATTAAATGGTTAGAAAGCAGGTTACTGCAGGCTTTGCAAAGATTTAGACTGCAATGGGTGCAAAGTTTTAGAACCATTCAATGTGATTACATTTGCTATTATTGACAACCAAATAAAATATTAAAAATTATTTTTACGATGCTTTTAAACTCTCATCTTAAGTCTAAATGCTCTAAAATTACAAGCATCTCTTCTCCCAATAATGTTAGTAATATCAAGGATCCATTACGTTTGCTTGAAGTGGTACTGTAAATATGAGTCATTCCTCAGTTGCTCCGCTTGGTTGGCTTAGAATATATATTTTAGTGTAACTTACCTAATGAAGGAAATGAAACCATTGCGCACCCCTTAATTTGTATTTAGGTCAGGATACGTTTTAAGGAATGATTGTGGAGCTGATTTGTTTTTCATTCGAGAGAGGTAATCCGCGTTCCAGTGACCTCTTGCGCGCCTCAGGCTAGAGCGCGCCACCACTGGAAGTAATTGGGCGTCGCTGTCTGCCAGACGCCCGCGGCGCTAGACCGTCGGCGGCACGTGTTCGTTTCGCGCCGATGATTCATACAGAGACACTCAACATTTCTTATTTGAGGAGAGAAAAATGATCAATTATCAAATATTTCGACTGTTCGAAGTTCGAGGAAGCAGCATCAATTATAAAAGGAAGCTGAAGAGGAACGAAATTAGAGTTATTGGGTAATTCCGGATTGAGTTTTAATTGGTGGAGTTTCCGCCGTATTCTCCTCTCAATTATTGTAACAGAATATTAGCAAACCGAAAATAATCACTTACCTGTGTCTGCGAGAGGGTTGAGGGTTCAAAATCCTCATAACGCAGGGACATTATGCCATTTACCTTGTGTAGTAAGGCAAAGGAAACCGTTTATCTCACAATGTCTTCGACATGATCAATTATCACGTTCTATTTTTTTGCCTGAGAATTGCCCCCTAGATTATGTTACTTATTTGTGTATTTAAAATCCCGGCAACACTCTGCCTAACAGGAATTCAGTAAATTAAAAATATCACAATTATCATGATTCCCATGAAAAATCAAGTACCAATTCGTAGATTTTATCAACATCCTCCAAGAGATAAAATTGTAATTTTAAACCCCATACTTATGGAACAGACACTATCGAGTTTTGGTTTCTTATTTGGTTGGTGATTCCGGGCGCGTCAACAGCTTTGGTCATTAGTCCCGTAAGTGTACTGCATGTTTTGTTCCACGGGCGATGGCGGTGATCTTCCCCCGCCGGATGGCGAGATCCAGCGCCGGCCTACCGTCGGCTAGCGGGGTTTCCCCCTAACCAGGACTCTCCCACCAGCGGGGCACCGCCCCAGCCGGGACAAGCTCTAAGCTCCCGACCGGTTTTCCGGAATAAGTGGTAGTGTAGAGCGTTAGTGTAAGTGTATGTGTGTGTAAGGGCACATCGTTTATTCCATATTTACTTAAAAAATATTCATTTATTAACTGGTTTAATATTAAAAAATATTTTGAAATCTGAAAAAATTGGGACACTTGCCAATTGACACATGGGCGTTTGACGGGTTTCTGAAATAAACAATTCAGTTGATGCACTGAACTACCGCTCCCGGTAGATACTACTACCGACTATTCTCACACTTCCGATTAACTCATTTGGTGGCAACATTTTCCCAAGCCCAGAAAGTGCCCCCTTTCGAGAGCGCACGTGTGCCTTTTGGCACGCGTTGCCGTTGCCAGGGTGGCCGGCGTGCGCTGCAGGGTTGTGCACACGAGCGGGAACGCCCCCTAACGCTACCTTGCAGAGCCCGCTCGCCCGCCTTCGCGCACCGTCACATCCCACCGACGTCCACGTGGGACGATGATCGCGGAAACTTACTCATTGGCCCCACAAATACGCTAAGAAAAATAAAACGTTTTCAAATTTTGAATTTTCGAACCCACATAAATCGTACCTCTATCTCGAAGCCTTAAATCTCAACTCAATCTCGATCAACTAGCAAAACTAGATCCTTATTATTTCAAACTTCTATATTTTCAACGTATCTCGATCATCCATACCATGAACATCGTTATCTTCAACGTCTATGTTTTGACCATTGAGCCCCTGCATCGATGCGGACCAGAAGGGTATGGGTTTAGATTTTCAATGGTAGTCGATTTGATCGATTTTCGACAATAGCTTCACAACTAGGTTGATTGAATCACTATTTCGAAGAGAATTTAGCGGACGGTTGCTGTGATAGGTAATGTTTTGCGTTCTTTCAATTAAAACCAGGCAAATGCCGTTGCAGTACCTTTAACAACGAGCAACAGGCAATGTGAGATTCAAAATGAGATGCCAATGTTTCATATGACTCTTGTAACTTAAACTGCAAAATTGTTTTACCGAAATTCCATTATAATGTTATAGTTCTTAATCTTCTTTTCTTTGTTTTTCAACTTCTTTGTATCTGTCGCGTCAAATATTCGATAAGTTGAAATGTTTTTTTTAATTAGAGGTAAGTGAATTATAATAACTTAAAAATAAAGACCTGTAGAATTATCTACAGAATATAAACTGAAAATTATTGTCGACTTTCTTTTAAGGTAAAATTATTTGCGACTTCGAAAATTATTTGCGACTTTCGTTGAGGGTAAAACACATTTTTCCCAACTCGTCACGTTTCTAGTAAAATAATTGACACAACTTTGTATATTCAGAAAATCGGGGAACTTCTCTCTGGTGAGCAACTATTAACCCAGGCGGCAAGTCCTGCACACATATATGCACTTTGAGAGTCAATGTCACCTCAAAGTTAACCTTCTTGTTAGAGATTCTCGTTTTTCCACTTGAATCTCTCTTTTACAGAAGGGAAAGATGTTCTGACCAAATTAAGATTGTTCTCGGGAGACTGGTTTAAAGTGACATTAACATTTAAGAGTAATTAACATTTCTTTTTCTTGTAATGTTAAAACGTGATATAACTTGGAGAATTAACGTAACCTAATAGCAAATTGATTACTAAGTTTCAAATAACCATGCTATAGCTTCTCCAAAGTCAATGTAGCATGTTCTATATTTTGTCAAGTAGACAGAATGTACTAAATCGTATAAATTACTTACGGAAACACATTCAGTGGTTTCAACCACTAATTAGGAATCGTTTCTATGCAGGAGAAGCGCTTCGCGTGTTTGGTTTCCCGACATGTTTCTATTAATTAGAGAAAATCTCACGATCTTTCTCCCCGATCTTTCTTCTGACCTGCAAACTATCACCGTGGTACATCTAAAAGAACACTGGTGTCCGTTCCGGTTCATACGCGACTATGTAGTCTAGAGTCCCTTCTAGTAGATCAAGATTTATCGTCCTTGACCAGGAGGCAGTATCCTACCTTCTCTTTTATTGCCTGTCGTAACTGATGCATTTATTACTTGATCTTGCCCGAGTAAGTACTACACAATGTACTCATAAGCATATTATGCATACAGTTTGCCAAAAAACTATACGATACGGTTATTCAGATATGAAAAATAACTGTAAGCTCTTCAAGGTCACAAAAGTAATCGTGTTATATTGGCCTGGAGCGGAGAATAGAACAAAAATTGCTTATTAAAATCAGCTTCGTATGATTTCTAATATCACCATGCACCCAAAAACTGTACTTAACTTTATCTAGTTCCATTCCTTCTTACATTTTCTGTGTCATTTTAAATTACTTCGAATATTATATCTTCCTAAACATCTCAACGTGAAAGGAAATTCAATTTTCACAAAATATTAAAGGGAAAAACTTTAATAATTCATACCATAAACTAATTTGAGTTAAAAATATTCACTTGATTCTTCATATTTTCATTTTCGTGTAAAAATGTTGTAAGTCTGGTTCATTGTATTATTTATTTAGATAAAAATAAACATACGTCTAGCTAATAAAATAAGTGAGCAACTCTACTGAGTGTAAACAGACTTCAACATTTTACACTATCTCTACTAGCATTGAATGCAGGTAATGAGAGTTGGATTTAATGAACGGTCATCCCAAGGAAGCTTCAGCACGTGCGGTTAATGAAGCGTCGCCCAAAGGAAAATGTTAAAAAGAGAACGTTGTGAAGAAGCGAGTTAATAAAAACCTACTTCCCACAACTTGTTCTTCTAGTTTTCTTCCTACACACCACAATTATCACCAGTTTCGAAGCATTGAATTGGATCAGGTCACATAAAAAGTCTGAATCACGATATGATCACAAATTTCTGGTGAGTTTTCTACGCGAAAGCGGTTCGCAAACCTCGTGACCCATAAACACGTATTTGGAGATGAAGTGGAGACTCGTGGAGGAAAGCAGTGTGGCGAGCGCGGAATGCAGAAAAAGCAATCCGCCTGGCATTGGCAGCGCTCGGCGCCGTAATTGCACTGGACAACGCTACGAGAGACAGCTGACGGCGGTCTCCGCCCCACCCACTCCCCGCCACGCCCCACATCTCGCCACGCCGTCCCCTCCGGCCAAGCTCCAGCCGCGCCACGCCCTGTCGCAGCCAGGCTCAGCCACTCGCATCACCCTTCCTCTTATCTGCTCCCTCTCTGCACGCGCCGTAGCCTCCGGCCTGATCAACGCCCCCCAACGCCCCCGGCTCTCACCTCGCCCCCTTCATCTCTTAAAAGTCTGAGTCTCTACTACCCGTGATCCGTTGCATTCCCGTCTATCCCATCGTCGTGCTCTCATCTCTCACCCACCTTCGCCTGTGTCTCAATCTCCACCTCATTGCCCGCTCCTCCCTTGTTCACCACCCAACTCCCCTACCGCCTCGATCCTTCTTCTTCTCAGCCCCTAACTCTATCTCTCCTCCACCGTCCCATCCTCCGTCTTCTCCTTCACCTCTTTCTTCTTCTTTTAATCCCTTAACTCTCCACTTCCCCCTCCTTTCCCCCTTCTGTATCCTCCTGCTTCCTCCTCCTTCCACTCTTGCCTCCTCCCTCTCCTCCTCCATTCCTCCTGTCCCCTCCCATTTCCTCCTTCTTCACCCTCCTCCTTCTCCTCGCTCATCCTCCCTTTTCTTACTCCTTCCTCCCTCTTCCTTCCCCTCCCCAACCCCATTTGTCATTGTATCCTCCATCTCCTCCGCCTCCGTCCACGACCTGTCTCACCCGTGCTGACGTCCCCACCCCCTCCTCATCCACCACCGCCCCGCTTGCTTCCTCTCTCCCGGCGCGGGAAGTGGACCGGCTGCAAGGCGTCGGCGACGCGGAGCCCCTCCACGTGGGCTGAGCCGCCCGCCGCCGCGCGGGATGACAGGCGTTTCCTTTGACGGAGACGCGCTCCTCGCGAAGTCGCTTCTCCAAATTGTTCGCCCACTTGCGCCGGCTCCTTTTTCCTCCCGGCGCAGCAGGTGCTGTCGGTCCCAGGAGCGCGCTGACCAGTCGGACACCTATCACGAGTTCGTACTAGGATGGGCATCTCACTAGACAGGGCATCCTGTCAGATAGAGTAGCTTATCCGATCGGACATCGTACTAGATCGAGGATTGTACTAGATTGAACTCCTCTATTGTGTAGAACATCCAATCAGTTTGGACATTGCACCAGAGGGGGCCTTTGCCATATCAGTTACCCTACGTGATCGGATCAAATCAGATATTGTAGGTCTAACATCACGCACTCTAGCATCACATAACTCAGACGCACAAAGCTACCAAGGCTTTGTATTATTGCACGATACCCTGTAATGAACGAAACACTAAACTATAATATCTTTCAATGTTTGTGAATACCAATAATGAATACATGATTCCTCCGTAATTACAATTCGATTTAAAAAGTTGAAAGAATTATTTCCAAAATTTCTTAAAATTTGTCACTCAATTTTTATTTTGAATTTTGCCTGGTATTCAGGCATTACGCAAAAGAAAGGATTTGTTCACACGAGTCAACCTCGTGTTAATCATAAAGGAACGAACGTCGTAACAAATGGGTCATCATATCTGACGGGCAAGTTCTTTCTTATGCTTTGTCCCTTTGCACGGCACTTCGAAAATACAACAACTAGCGTAGCTACTTCTGTTTCTTTTGTTGCTTTTTGTTCAATACTGTTTAACAATTTGGACGAGTCATCTTCAATAAGACTAGGAAATTTCACTTTGCTTTTCAACTTTAATTAGTATTCAAGCTTTCGGCGAATCCTGTTTTATTAAGGCAAGTCGGTCAAGTAGTAATCGTACAAAATTAGACGTCGTGCTAGATTGACCATACTACCAAGTACTTCCGTTGCTTCGTTCTCGTGCTTCATTCTTTCTACTCAATGCACTCCAGTTTATTTGTTTTTCGAGTTGATTTAACAAGTTGGAGGGTCAGTGTGATTAATGTTTTAACCTGTTTATTCATAATACAGGATATTTTTTTCTTGCTAAAGCAATTGGAATGTTTTCACTTTTCTAATATATTTCGAACTGTACATATCACAGCGAATTGTATTAAATTAAAGATGATAATGTGTTAATCTATTACATTTTTCAGCTATATTGTATAGCAGAGCACAACTCTTTACAAAGATTCAGTAGGTAGCCTAGTTTACAGATTTGAACTTGTACGATATCCCTTCTTTCTGTATGGAATTTGCCAATTTTTCTCTTAAGAGTTTCGTGATTCAACAATATCGATGTCGTTCAACTAGGTCTCAATTAACTTTAGTGAATAGGTTTTCCACTTGTACTTCTTTTAGTTCCCTTCCAGAACATGTTTATTTTACCTTTTTATTTTGATTTTTTTACTGAAAGCTTTCTATAAGAAACTCACTATATTTTTGCCAACGGGATGACAAAGGAAAACCAAAGGCAAATTGTGTTGTCCTCCTAAAGAAAATAGTAATCTGCATGAATAATTACTTTTGTATCCTGACCAACGTATTTGTAAGAGACCATCAAACAAACATGATTCGCTGCAGTAATCATAGGCTTTGCAACGGAGATGCGCATCGTAATTTCTTTTTCTGATTTGCTGAATGTACTGTGTAGTCAGTGAATTGCAATTTCGTTGGCAGTTATAATGAATTCTACAGTAAAGGAGGATTATTTACTTAGAATATCTCCGGTCTCTCCATTACGTATTCGTTTATTCTCAAAATGAAAGAGTCATCCTTGACATGTTTTTCCTTTTTCGCAATTCTGGAAAACAATACTCTTAATAGCGTTTGGCAGTGACTTAAAAAGAATGTATTTGTATTACGAATTTGCTGTTTTTTAATAATAATTTAGAATTTATTGTGAAATATTTGCGTGGTGTTCTACTTTAAAGATGACACGTTTTTAACCAAGTACTTTCATATCTCTTAATTCCACTTATATAAAATACTATACAAAATATTTGTGACTTTGAAGTTTCTCGTGTATTTCATTTTAGTGATACTTTGAGTCTTTCGGTATAAGAAAAGTCGTTTATATCTACTTCATAATCACACTTTAAAGATGGCATCTTTCTGTAAAATGAGAAAACTGGGATTCTGTGCCGGAATATAGTTTTTTAGTCTTCAATATTTCGTTCTTTTTCGCTCTCACATTGCCGAAGTGAGTCAGAGAAAATTGGTTTCGCCACGCCTGAGTTAACTCGTCACGGTTCGTTTGGATGTGTGGTCAACCCCGTTTATTGAGGAAAAAATCGATCGTTTTCTTTCTTAGTAGATACTCACTAGGTAAAATATTTTTGCGTTTACACTGACGAATCAAAACTTGCATGTTTAATTCATTCCAGGTATTTGAATGATTTAAATATAGAGAAGATGCTTGTTACAAATAACAATTGAGAAATATTAATTTTTCGAACTATTTTGATTGTAAAGAAATATGGATTTTATATAAAAATAAATTCATGGCTTCTATATTCACAATAACGTTTTATGCTAGAAGAGTTGTGTAATGATTATCGCTACACTCCTTCCGAATTCACATTATCTTTGCTGCATTCTTAAAGCTTTTTTTTAAATTTTAAATTTAAAAATTTGTTCATTTTTTTCTCGAAGATAACGACATTGTTGTAAAGAAATTATTTTTGTAAGTAAATATGTTGTTAATATACGCTCTATTCCTCATTAAATTACTAATTCCTAATTAAAATAATACCGCTACTTTAAAATTCTGAATAGTTTCCCTCCGAGTATATGCCTCACTACATCATTATTTTTCTTAAAATGATATATTTTAACACGTTTTTTCAATTTTATTGCTCTCCCTAGTATGAAGGTATGAAAAACTTTGTACAAAAGTCAGAATCAATCAAAACAACATCATGTTCACTGCCATCTAGATGACAAAAACATCTTTCTCTCCTGGGAAAGTCAAACTGCTTCCCCGAAAAACTAGGTAAATGTGGTAAAGTTATTTACTCCGATTTACAGTACTAAGCACACTAGTGACATAATTAAAACCATTCTAAGTTTATAGAAATGGATAAATAAAAACACAATTAATTAATATATTTAAATTTGCAAATAATGGAGATTTGTGTAAATGGTTAGTATCATTGATTATTTTTAAATCGTTCCTCAGATTTTGATTTCATTATCAGGCTTGTTTATTGCAAACAGAAATACAAGACAATGAACAGAAATTAAAGTAACACAATGGAAAGTGAAATATTATCAACATCAAACTTCACATGATGTTCCTGTAATAGCTTATGAGAGGAAATATCAAGTTGAGTATTTCACAAGTGTATCTGATAGTTTTTGATCTATCGTTTGTAAATTTATAGTGTTCTGTGTCAACTGACAAAAATGGAAGGAATGTAAACGAAGCGTCAAAATCATACAATTCATGATACAACTATTCTAGATGTTTCTTAGCACAAAAGCATTGTCATTTATGAACCCAATACGATTTTAATTAAAGTATCTGTTTTAGTATATTATAAATAATATATCATAGTTTTTTACCTAATGGTTACAATAGATTGATTTTAATATATAAATAGACACCGGTTTGAAAGTAGAAATTAAGGGGCCGTGGCCACTTGTCATACTTATGCGTAAAGCGTGTTGCATCAACAGGCGTTTAAGACGCGCTATAGTTGAATGAATCGCTTGAAGACCACACAAGCTGCAGCATGTTTCCAAATTTAAACAACAGAATGTTCTCTATTTTTTGATAAGATATAAAATAGCTTCTCATGAAATATTTTGATATCGACTCTTGTTTTGGATTTTTTAATGAAAGTATGATAAGTCTTCCTCTTTCAAATACAAGTTTCTCTTAATAATGGAGTTATTTTTGTACTTCTGTCAACTTTGTTAACAAAATTACGAATACGAAATCACTCATAAATTGAAATATGAAGTGATCGATTGTTGCAGTTTTTCTTCAACATATTTCTCCCCATTCACCTTAGGGTTTTCTCAGCGGTATCAAACATAAGAGTATGGCATTGGTAATTTACCAGAGGGTAGTGTAATCCGCCCTAAATGAAGTAGCTATTTTTGACCTAGATCAAATGTTTTTGTTTGGTATTCATTAGTTTTGTATTAATGTGCAAGTAACAATGATTTAATTTGAAAGTGTCAAAAAGGTAAATGAATAATATAACAAGGGAGCCTAAACTTGACTATGGGGAAGTGTGATCAGATAGATTATTGTTCATCTGATTTACTTAACTAAAGATATGTGAAAAAGGAGATAAATTGAGTGTACAAAAACTGGGATACATTTGTAAAATGTTGCAGAAATCGGATGGCACCCTTTTGCTTCGAATACTAGTATATATTGAAAAAGAAACAATACTACATCTCAAGGTTACTATAGTTAAAACTATTTTTGAATAGATTTAGAAATAAACCTTTACAATAAAAAACACACGTAATAGTGCGTTATATGTTTTTGTCCTTAATGAATAGACTTTTAATCTCTGTGTTCAATTCACGCACTTTTAAACTTCAATGAAGAATTTTCTCGTAAACTTTCTACTTATCACTGCCTACAGTTGTGCAAGAGAGATTGCTTTTCAAGGGACGTAAATTTGAACCAGGGGTGTTTGTTATCTTGAAAGAAGTTGTCAAGGTCAAACATAAATATCGCATCTCTTGAGCAGATTTCTAGACTGACGTATCAAATTTGACACTCTCCACTTCTGATTCGTAGACACTCTCCATGAGTTCGTCACATTTGATTCTCTGACTTCCTGTATTGATCCCTTTGCAATAATGTTTTCACTTTTCTGAACACGAATTTACAAAAAATATTATTTTTATCGACCAAAAAACATAATTTCTCTTCTATTTCTCTTTAAGTTTCTTTTTAAGACACTAATGCCATTATTCCAACGTTATTCCAATGTTAAATATCACTTACAACTACATACAGCAAATATGAAAATAACACAGAAACTGAATTTCTAAAAGCAAAGATAATATTTTGTCATTAACTACTTAAGAATGTAAAGTTTGAGTGAATGAATGTTAGAATTGATCTGTCTATATAGAAACGAAATGCAATTATGGAAATCGTAGAAAATTAAAATAATCTTATAACTACAAGTAATATTTTATGGTTGTAATATGACATTTTATTTAATGCCCAATAGTGTGATAAATATGCTCTTGCTAGGATTCTATTAACATTGTCGCAAATACGTAAACACATGCATATACTAGGGAGGTGTTCAAACTACTTATTCTCCTCTTTCCTGCGCCCTAGAAGCAATCAGAGCACCTTTCGCATCTGTCTATTTGGATACGAATTGGCGAAAGTGGTCAGGCGTAGAGACGACTGAAAGAGAAGCGATCCTTCCAAACAAATTGACGGTGACTATGACAAAAATGTCGAGCAATTTCTTCAGAAGAAATTAAATTGATGCAAATTACCCGGAATGTAATATAAAACAAAGTTTTGTACGCAGTTGTCAAAATGTGATGCCATTTGTTAGCCTCCAAACGTATGTAAATTATATTGCAGCCATCGCTATGTATAAAAAACATTCATTTCAGTTACAGACGAAATGATAAGGTACTAAAAATCATAAAAAAGGTTTTTAATTTATTTATTTAACTTTCCTTTGACACTACACGTCATGAATAATTACGAGCATCCCAATTCCCAATTTACATGATAGATATTAAAATTTACATTTTACAATTTTATATTAGACAATTCATTCAGGTACATTTCATTTATGTAATGAAAATAAATGCCCTTTTTACTTTCATATACAATACATATTTATTTCCGTTTTTATGGGTTAATGGAAATATTTGCCTTTATTCTAAGATTAAAAGGGTTGTAGACTTAAGTTGTAGATGTTTTTATTGCGGGTTATAAATGTTGCAAGCGCGTACGTAAGCTTTTTTCATCTGAGAAACGGTTATGCTTGAATGAAAGTTAAGTGAGTTTGGGGTGGTAGTGAATAACGGGCGGCGTCTGTTGCTTGTTGCAGGCCGCAAGAAGGGCGGCTACGGCGGCGGCGGCGGCGGCATGAAGAAGCACGGCGGCCTCATGATGATGGCGCTGATGATGAAGAGCGGCCTGATGGCGATGGCGTTCAAGGGCGTGGCGCTGCTGGCCGGCAAGGCGCTGCTGGTGGCCAAGATCGCCCTGGTGCTGGCGGCGGTGGTCGGGCTGAGCAAGCTGCTGGGCGGCGGCGGTGAGGAGAAGACCACGTACGAGATCGTCAAGCACCCGCACGTGTCGCACGCCTATACGCACTCCAGCAGCCACGAGTTCGTGGGCGGGCACGGCGGCGGCGGCGGCGGCGGCGGCGGTCACTACGACGCCAGCGGCGGCGGCGGCGGCGGGCACGGCTGGGGCCGCAGCATGGACTCGCCCTACCCGCACGTGCTGGCCTACAGAGGGCAGCTGCCCGAGGCGGCCGCCCAAGCCGCCGCCCCCGCCGCCCCCTCGCCCAACACCACCGCGTAGGACGAGCACTGACGCAAGACCCCCGTCGCAACACACGGACTATGGACTGTTCGCTTGTACCACGCCTCACGAGCTGACCACATGCACTCATCCGGCCCCGTGCTTCCGAAATTCATTCGCAGACCTTGAACACTAACCGCGCCACTAACTGACAATTATCCCCTACCGTTAGATCTCAACGCAAGCTTTTTTCTATTAACAACCATCTAATCAGTTACCACCCTAAACTCCATTCAACTGTCATTCAAGCATAACCGTTTCTCAGATTAATATGGCTTGCGTACGCGCTTGCAACATTTCTAACCCAACTACACCCAATAGCAGTAAACCCTCACATCAGTTAACATCTGTTTTTTTAATATTTCATCAAAAGCGAACGTTTCTCTGAAACGTTGACCACTGCGGATGATCTCGTGGCTGACAAAAGTGCTAACGCTACTGGCTTGCAACGGACGTGTTTAATTGTGCTATGATACTGAGTCTGGGCTTTGACACTTTGCTTTACGAATTATTAATGATACCAAAACGTGAGTGCACACATCTGTGATTAATGCATATACAACCCTACGACGAATGTATAAAAACGTGACGAAGACTGTACATAGAAGGACGTGGAAGCTGCTACTAATGAAAGCCTACATGACTTGCTAGACTTCTACTTAAAATGATACTTTTGTGATCACAATACTGATTCAAAGAACTTCACTACCAGTATGGACGATGACAAACAACGAAACAAGACTAGGTTACCAATGTATTACTTCAACGCCAGACCAAAACTACAACTACTACAACTATAACTGCAACAACAATAACAAGAACAACATCAACAATAACAACATCAACAATAACAACAACTAGAACAACAATAATAAACAAGTGACAATTTGACGAGTGACAGAAGAATTTACTAATACTGCGCAATAAATGCAATATCTCATCTCATCAACTGACCGTTATTTAATACATGCTCACTATTTATTTATTTATGTCGCACATGTAAATGTATGTCCACCTGTTTAATAAAAATCTATTTATTTTGCATAAATATTTGTTTACTAATTTCCTTTTGTGTCTATGATTTATAGTGCATTTATTTTTTAGAATAAGATCCATATTCTTTCCAACAGCTAACAAAGATGATAAACCTCTCCCCTACCCCCCCGCATTGTAAGTATACCTACAAAAGATCTACTTCAAACAGGTGATATTGTGTATAGAAGAATATAGCATTACAGTTGTATCGCAATACTTGGAAAATTTTAATTTATGTGTTTCTTCTGAAGTTCAAGGAGAATCTTTTCATGATCACGGTTTTGAATCGTTATGAAAACAAGAGTAAATTGTAACCAGTTAGTAAGTGAAAAAATTAAAATCAGGAATTCAATCTCACCAAGGTTCAGTGAACATTGCTATTCAATTTTTTGATTCTATTTGAGTAAAAATTAATATTTTGTATACATTTAGTTACTTCTAAAACAAACTATACGTTCAAAACATTACCCTTTTCTAAGTTCTTACAAATCAAACTGAAAACATAATTTCAATGAAATATTAGTAGAATGTACGCAATTATTTACTTAAATGAACTACAAAAATATCTACATTTCGAAAAGAAATCGACCGCAAACGAATCAGAAATGACATTAAATGTTAACCTGACTACTAAGTTGTTCACATTATGTAGGGGGACACAAAACCGATGTAGAAGATTACCAGATAATTTTCCGAAAGGAGACAGAAATAGACAAAGCATGTGTACATTTACAAATTGATTATTTTGTGGTTAGATTTCTGACAAACGTGACAATACACTATAGAAAGGAAATACTAGATGACTCGTAACTCCACAATAAATTAGGAGTGGACTGCAAATCAACTAAATTGTTCAGTGTAGACGCTACAGACCGAAAAAATGTTTTTGTATACTTGAATAAAACCAAGGAATTAAGATGAACATTGCAAAGATTATATTATTATTTCATGAAAGATAATTAAATGCCTAGATATTTATATTATTTAAAACTAGAACAGAATTAATGTAAATATTTTTCTCTCTTACTTTACAAAACATTTACACCCATCCGTAACCCCTGCAAGAAATATCCTATTAGTAGAATTGCATTATCCTTTGCTCATGTAAGTAAAAAATCACTTGTAAAGAGTGCTTTGATGATCTGACAAATAAGGTAAAATGATAAGCTATGAGTGAAGACGAAGCGACGATGTTATGAGGAACAGTGGAAACGGAAGAACCGCGAGAAAAAAGGTGCGGACCAAGAGTAACTTCCGCGCGTCGTCGCCCCCGAAGTGGGGTTCTGATTGGCGTATCTGGTGCGGCACCCGGAGGCCAGCGCCGACCCAATGAGCAGGAAGAAGAGAAAGACGCCGCTTCCGACGACCGGTGCGACTGGTGGGAGCCTCCCAAGGCTGCGGGCGGTCGGTGGTCGCGTCGCCGAGCGGGTTTTTGTGGGCGCTCGCTCCCGATCTGCCGCTCTCGATCCGACGCCCGCCCGCCTCAGAACCACTTCCGAACCACCTTGCCACTTTGCGATTCAAGTTCACTGCCGCCCGGTTCTCGCCCCAGCCCCGCCCCGTTTGCGATTCGTTTCCTTTTGCTGCGCGTCACCCACTCGCCATTCACGGCCAGCTACTCCTCTTTTCCAACTACTTGCTCTTCATTCCCGAATAATCATTCTTCGTTCATAACCACCCACTCTTCATTCCCAACCTCCAACTCTTCATTCTCAACCACCCACTCTTCATTCGTAACTACCCACTCTTCATTTCCAACCACCCACTCTTCATTCTCAACCACCCATTCTTCATTTACAACCAACCACTGTTCATTTACAACCACCCACTCTTCATTCCCAACCACCTCCCCTTCATTCTCGACAACCAATCTTTATTCTCGAACACCGAATCATAATTTCCGAACACCCACTCCCCTTTTCGCTCCCGCACATCCAACCCACTCCGAACTCCCACCGACACGTGGATTGATTTCTAGGTCACTTATATTATCTCTAAGACCCCTGACCCCATGATAAAATGCATTCCGTATCTACCTCCTAGATTCCCCCTCCATTCTCACTCTTTCCGTATTTCATTTTTTAGAGTTAAAGTGTTTCAAACACTTTCAAGGAGTAGAACATCGATTGACACTTCTGAGTGAAGTTTCTAATCATTAGCAAAATTTTGCAAGATTCATAAAATATGTACCAGAACAAAATCGGAGTTTGGAATTAAATTAATAGAAAGTACAGCAAACAGGAAATTAGTCATTTTCAGGCAAATGGATCTCGTCAGGAACAGGTATTCTCGTCGCTCATTGGTGTTCACATATATTTAGTTCAGCAGTTCAATAATTTTAACAAGGCTACAAAAGTATTTTTAACTATGATCACAACAGATGCATTTAACACTATTAAAATGTATGTTTTAACAATAATATGTGTCATTTTCAGAAATGAAGAAAAACCTAATGTATACTTTTCTCAAAAAATGTTACTAAAGTTTTAGAATTATTCTCCAACACGTATTACGTCCAGGAATAGCGTAACAAAACAATAATAACGAACTTAAAGCGGCGTTTTAGAATTAGCTCGAATATAATAGTGCAGGGGGGCTTGTGACATATTATAGCCGGCCATCACGCCTTCCACAGGTGTACTCTGCCAATCCATGTAAAATTCGCGACTGACGAAGAGACCTCTCAGCGTGTTTTCTTGGGGTTCTCCCATTTCACATGCCTCTCTTCCACCACTCCCTTCATCATTCGTCCCGACATCGCTATCGCTATCATCTACGCATTGGATCATCACTCATTAGACCGCAATGACTTTAAGAATCGAAACCCCTAAGCCCCAATTAGTAAATAAATGGATGACAGTACTAACACCTGTTTGGCGCTTTGTTTACTTTGGCTGATAAATGTCCCTCGGCGCCTCCAAGAGCGAAATCAGTGGAGCGGGCGCGCCGCCTATGACCCACAATGCAGCTCATTACTGCGCGTACGGCGGCATCTTTTTGTCGGGTGCAGCGCGCGGCCTCATTCGCTGCATGGTGGAAGCGGTCTCTATCTCATAAGATGGCCCGGGGGTCGATGCCGACCCGGTTCCGCTGGCTTTGCCTTCCGAAACGCCTGCCGCCCTTTCATCTGCCTCGCATCCCCCCCCCCGCCTGGGTCCCCGGAGGCTGCCAATTGCCAGGCCCCCCAGGCGGGTGGAGCGAGGCATTGTGGTTCAGGCGGCCACTCAGCCGTGCACTCTGCTTCCTCTCCTCTTCTTTCTATTTATCTTGCTTCTCATTCTTCTTCTTCTTCGTCTTATCATGCTTTTTGATCTTCTTGTCATTGTACCTCCTATTTATTGTTTTCTTTTTATCATTGTTACTACTATTTCCTCTTCGAGTCTCCTTTGCCTGAGTACCGGGAGCTGTAGCTCAGTGCATCAACTGTTGTCATTGCAGTGCCTCTGACCTGGAGATCCTAGCTTCGAGTCCTGATGGCGGCAAAATTTTCGACACTAGCTTTCCAGATAGATTGAATTCAGTCACTGTCTGGAGAAGAATTCTAGCGGGCGACTGCTTTGATCGGTAGTTTCCCGTGATTTCGCTGATCAACGCCAGGCGAATGCCGGAGCAGTACCCTAACAAACGGGCCACGGACCGCGCGCGATCTGTCCTTCCTCTTCCTTGCCCTATCCTCTCCCCTTACTCACACACTTACACTAGCATGCATTACACTACCACATATTCCGGGAGACCGGTCGGGAGCTGAGAGCGTGTCCCGGCTGGGGCGGTGGGAGAGTCCTGGTTAGGGGGAAACCCCAACTAGCCGACGGTAGGTCGGCGACGAGTCTCGCCATCCAGCGGGGGAAGATCACCGCCAGCTCCCACGAAAAAGCATGCACTACACTAACGGGACAAATGACCAAAGCAGTTGACGCGCCCGGATACACGAAATTCAATCAATCCTTCCCCTGATTTTACTTTTCCTGTTTCTTCTCCTCTGATCCGTTTTTTCTATTTCATTTCTTCCTGTTGATTTTGTTTTTCTTCTCGTGTTTTTTTATTCTTCTCCTGTTCTTGAAATTTTTGTTTCTTTATCTAGGTTTCTTATTATCTTTCGCCTCTATTTACATTTTTGTTTTTTCATTACCTACCTGCTTAGGTGGGTGAAGGCAGCAGTACCTCTCACCCGCAGACCTTAGGGTTCGAGTCCGGACGTTCGTGGGGGGATTTTTGAATGTAGCAATATAGGTAGGTCGGCGCCTGATCTCACCATTCAGCGTGGTATCACCGCCAGCTTCCGTGATGAAAACAGGTATTGTACTTACGGGACTAATGCCCAAAGCAAATGACGCATGTGCAAAACAAAATATTCATAGTAAATCTTCACTTACTGATTTTCCTTCTACAATTATTTCATTTTCTTGTCTAGAACTTTCCTTCCTGACTTATGATATCTGATTTATGATATCTGACGCTTATCCAGTAAGTTTAGTATTTTTTATCGTGAGATGGAACGGTGATCTTCCCCCGCTGAATGGTGAGATCCGGAGATTCGGATACACGTCGGCTAGCCAGGTATTCTCCAACCAGATATCACCGCCACCGAGGACCTGCACCAGTCGAGATAAGCTCTAATCGCCCGACCGGTCTCCCGACATGTGTGGTATTGTATGTGTGTAAGTAGTGTGTCAGAGGGGAAGGAAAGATCGCGCACGGTCCATGGCCTGTCTGTTAGGTACTGCTTCGGCATTCGCCTGGTGTTGGTCGGCCGGATCAGAGCAGCCGGCCGCTAGAATTCTCCTCCAGACAGCGCCTGAATTCGACGTAGCTGACAAGCTAGTGTCGAAAAGCCTGCCACCGTCGGATCTCGAACCCGAAGTTCTCCCGGTCAGAGGCACTGCAGTAACATGCTTTGGGCCACCTCAACATGTCTTTGAATTTTTGTGTTCTGTTGAGACTCTATTTTTGTCTAGTTTTTGTTCGTCTTTTACGGTAGCTTCTTTCCTCTCTCATATTCCCAATTTTGGGTGTTTAATATTCTCGAATATCTCTATAGTTTTCTTGTTTCAGAAACTATAGTTGCTCTACAGTTTCTGTTATCATAGGGTTTCTGTTTTTGTGAGAGAAATTTAACATTATATTTGGCAAACCACGTACCGTGAATATCCTTGTGATGGAAGTGCTCTGTCCTTCTATATCAGGTGAAGCATATCAACCTCATACCTAATCTTAATTCATATTGTGATAGAATCGGTCCTGAATGCTCAGCAGCTGGCGGACAAATATGTTATTTTCCTCTCAAATTAAAGGTTGCAAAATTGTGATCAATAGATCACAATTTTGTGATAATTAAAATATAAACAAAATGTTATCCAACCCGATATAAATATGTTATTTATTCCGTTGTTTAAAAAAGGTTTTGAAATAATTATGAATACAATAAAAAATTAATAACATTTGAAACTTCAAAGACACCTTGTTTTACTATAAAGAAACCTCCTTTTACCACCCCGAGTTTTTTGAGCTTGAAACCGATTTCTGTACTAATATAAGGCTAATTTGCTTCGATGTGTAGCTAAGAGATTGTTGAAATGACTACGACTTATATTAAAATTTTTAAATTAAAATTTCACATTATAAACATCTGAAATTAGTTTTTAATACCTCCAAAGAAATATGCAGCCCCTTCCCGCCACTGTATGCAAAGTAACAAAGTGTATGATATTGTGATGGTTTCAAATTTTTGCTCTCCTTATTTATAAATGCATGATGAGAGAACTCAGAAAAGGTCTAAAAGGAAGTATAGGAACTTTAATTTCAAGTAGTTCCCACGAAACGTACAAGAGCGCGCTACCGCTTCACTGAAAAGTGAGAGGCGCGCTCTACACTTAATTCAACGGAACTCACAGCAAGTAACGCACAGCAGAGAGGCGCAGCGGGTTGGAAGTGGTCTGCTGTTGTAAAGGTATTTCCTTCCAATACTTACTCAGCAATTTTATGCTCAACTTTGCGTTGTGAAGCATAAATTGATTTCTGTAAATAGGAGATTCATTACCGACTATCAAATATGTTTCCTGGAAATTAAAAATTCAATTTACACAGTTTCCAGTACAGAATTGAATTAGATTTTGCATAAAAACATTCTATTGGCGTATACAATATATGAACTGACGGGAAGATATTTTCTTTGAAGGATAAATTTTACTTGTACACAAAATGAGGAACAATAGAAATAATTATTTCAGTACGACGAAATCTAAAATAAAATACGTATTTACATAAAATGAAAAATTGGACATACCTTCCTAGTTCAACTACAGTTGTGTTATTTCAGCATATATTTGTGTCTCTATTAACTCTACTATTGGTAGTAATTTTTATATTAACTTAGAGAATTCGATCTAATGAAAACGCATTTTACATTTTAATTTTTCTTAATGAAAGGTACAAATTTCTTATAATCGGCGCTCAGAAATATAATTCATGCTGTTTTATTTCCTGATTCCGTGTGAAATTCGTAGGATTCTTGCTTATTCTTGGCATTCAGTGTGCCTCTAAATAGTTCCTTTGATTTCGAAATATTCAAAATCGACTAACTCGCCGGAAATGAAGTTCTGTAAACCTGATAGTGTTGTTCCACTCAACGAGGGCAAAGCGTTTCGTTGAAGCAACTTCTTATCGCATCTTTTGTGAGCACCACTAAGACCATTAGACCTTAAAACACAGTGTCAAGCGACAAAGCACTGCAAATAGTTTAAGCGTTTTTAGTTATTCTCACAAGGTGACAGTGTGCGTTTTATTAATTGTGTTCATCTTAAATGTGTAAACAAGTAATATGTGATTGTGGGCAAGTGGTAGTGAGACGAGTATCTCAACTAAGGCTTCACGAATTCATCAAAAAATTCTCTTCTTAGGAAATTAGTTCCAGCAATGTCTGTACCAAGCAGTGAATATACTCATTTCAATAACCGTGCAGTTGAATGGGATCAGATACTCCATCCACGATTTCAATAATTGTTTCAAATACAGCCAGAATTACTTCTGCAGCAGCGGATTGAAGAACCAAATGGTGCCGTATCATCAAGATAATCCTCAAGCTGAGAAGCTCTTTTAACAGGTATGATGTTAAATCTTCACCTACTATCATTTAAATATCTTTCAGAATTTTTAATGCATATGATAAAAGGCACCAAATCCATTGAGCGATATATTATTTCAAAGAAAATTATAAATGTGATCCAATAGGCGAGTGTATTATCCATACATTGTGCCAGTTCGTAGTTGTAGGTCTGTGAAAAATACACCTGTGAGAGTAAAAATACTCTAATATTAATATTTCACGTTCTAATCGTTCTAATTATTCCTTTACAGTGAACAAATTTCTATCCATGGCAAAGTTAATTTTTCTCATTGGAATACACGATACATAGTATTGTTAAATTATTTTTTATTACATAAACGATTACAATAAGTTCCAAAACTTCTACACTCAAAACAGTTAAACGATGCACATACAAGGATATTTCTTAAAATAATTTTTAAACAATAATGAAAGTAATTCCTAGCAGCTGGCAAGAAAACATGTTGACTCATATCCCATATTTTGCACTTTGTGAAGGAATAAACCACTCATGTTAAGGACTCGGGCAAGAAAATTGTACTCTTCTTATTTGTGCTTGATAATTGAACCTTGGCAGAGAAGGCTGTGCCGCGCATTCATGCTCTTGCTACGTGCGTGATGCATGAAATTTTGCAGCAAGCGAATACTAAATTTCAGCCCTCAATGTTCCTATTTTTCAGTCCGATACCTTTACTGTCTGGATATTTTCACTCATGAGATATTTTGATACTAGTTGATTGTGGCGTCGCCGACGCATTAAACGTTTTAAAAGTATTTTCATGTGTTGAAAATTTGTAAATTCTATGCAAAGCTTTGTTCAAATAAGTCCTTGTAATATCTGGCATTAGACGTATCAATGAATCATAGTAGCTAATAATGTTATACTTCCGACGAAAATTTACAAACACCTAATGACCTTGCATGTTATCTCTATGCGGGAAATGAACTGGTACTATTGCAATTTCAAAATTGTAATCGCAATAAAAATATACTTGCAGTTATTGATGATACGAATAGTTAGAATTTAGTACAGTTACATTTTTACGCATTTTTGTTGTTAAACACAAAATTGCTATTCACAAAAAAATTGCTATGTACAAAAATCCATATAAAAGATCACATGTAAGCTCTTCTTCTGTAATCCTATTATAAGATCATTCTCAATTAATTCCAAAAAATTCACAAAATCTTCTGCATTTACAGTTGATTCTTCCTCAGGTTTGCTTTGCGGTCGCGAGTGCGAGCGCGTGCGGTCGCGAGTGCGAGCGCGTGCGGTCGCGAGTGCGAGCGCGTGCGGTCGCGAGTGCGAGTGCGTGCGGTCGCGAGTGCGAGTGCGTGCGGGCGCGAGTGCGAGTGCGTGCGGTCGCGAGTGCGAGTGCGTGCGGTCGCGAGTGCGAGTGCGTGCGGTCGCGAGTGCGAGTGCGTGCGGTCGCGAGTGCGAGTGCGTGCGGTCGCGAGTGCGAGTGCGTGCGCGAGTGCGTGCGCGCGAGTACGTGTGCGTGCGCGCGAGCGCGAGTGCGTGCGCGCGAGCGCGAGTGCGTGTGCGTGCGCGCGAGTACGTGTGCGTGCGCGCGAGTGCGTGCGCGCGAGTGCGTGCGAGTGCGAGTGATCGAGCGCGTGAGTGCGCGAGTGAGCGACCTCGTGATTGCCTGAGTGACTGCGTAACAGGCGGGCGGACACTCGCCGTTGATACAATACAGAGATTATTTATAATATGTAAACATACCATAGTGTATATACTATGTTTTTTTCAGTATTTATGAACATTTAGTTGTTATTTTCAATTCAGTGTTATACGAGAGAATACATACTTGCTTTTTTCGAAATTTAGAGGTTTTAATTAATATGGGACTTGTGCCGTATTTGCAGACGTATTTTGCCCAATTCAAGCAAAAATTCAAGGAAAAAATTGGATTAGGTTTTGAGAAAATCTGATTTTTGTACTGGATGAAAATAGCCAGGGACTGACTAAACATTAAGCAAACAAACACTAATAGTTTGAAAATATTACATGAAATTTTGTAATCGGTTAATATTGAAGAAAAGAATGTATTATGGAATAAATGACCAGCTTCAATAATGCCGTGGGACAGATTTAAAAAATTACTATTTGACATTTTTTCGAAAATTCTTAAGGTGTAATGAAAATCGATATCATCAAATTTACAAGTATACTTTCTTCCATTCCTTCTAAATATTGCTAAAAAATTGCTGTTTTCCGGCACACAATTGCAATGCTTTTCTCTTCTTACATACGTAAGGGCGAGAAAGTGAAAATTGGAGTCGTTTTTGAAAAATGGATTGATATCACCCAATTTAATCTATGATGTTAAGATAATCATATTCTAATGTGTCAGTCGTAGCACATGACCATTAATCTCGATATCAAGTAAACAAGATGGCAATACTCGAATATCGTGTTTGTGCTTATCTTGTGCACACACTTAACGCTGTCCGATATTTATCTGTACCATTTCGGATTAGTGCCTCTTATATACTACACAACGGGTATACATGAATACATGCATATGCTCGTAGTATAATTGTGTAATGCAGGATGGCGGTTGAATACATTGATATTTTTTTTATCCAGAATGTATTTAACGAATGCCTGGTGGTCAATAAGAAAATTTCGATCTACAGGAAAAAGAATAGCTTAGCAACAGTTGCCGAATGCGGTGTCTAGAATGCAAAGAGCAAACTTTCTTGAAAATAGAGTAAAAGATACGTAAACTTTTTAAGAAGTTTCAATGAATTTTTTATTTGATTCCATTTATTAGTTGTTCGTGAAATTCTTCCTCAAAATGAGGAAACCCTCGAATAAAGAAATGCAGTACTTTCTCATGCTGAGCAAATAGATCTGAAGTAGATAAGAAATGACATGTAACATGGCATACCATAGTTTTATTATCGTAATCTCGTGTTTCTTTCAATTAATGAATGGGAACTTTATCCCTGAAATTAAAATAATTTTGTACTTTTCTCATTTCCGCCTGTTGCTGTTTCAACACGCCGCGGCGTGTCGGTGCCGGCGCGCTGATTCACTGAAGACTTACTTGGCTGACGTCTCATAGAACGTAAAGACCAAACCCATTCATTAGAAAAAGGTCCTATCCCCGTCCATTTCTCCCTCCTATCCTCTCGCTTCTATCCTAAAATTCCCCAGATTCCCTCAGCCGTACATTTCAAAATCGGACAACAAAATCCTCACCACAATAGACTAAAGCGAAAACTACCGCGACAGTTCTTCGACCCTCCTTGATTATCGTGTACCCGATGTGGCTTCTCACATTTAATTCTCATGAACTCAATGTATTCATGTCTATAATTTTTCTCAATCAATGTTAATGTAATTCAATGTAACATCACTGTATCGTACTCGGATGCTGAGGGCCTTCGGGCCAAGCAGAAATAAATGGAAAAAAAATTAGAAAAACTGCAGTGTAGCTCAGTCGTTGATTGATGATTGATAATGACTTCCAGTAATGACCAGTGATCAAACTTGCGTATCTACGTGGCAGTTTCAGCCCGTCTCCTGGTATTACAAGCTCACAGGATTGCGTCCTTTCGAGCAATGTTGAAAAAACTATCATAGAAATGCTAATCACGAAAATACTCATTTCTTAAATGAACTGTGTCGATTGCTAACAAGTTGTAATAGAAAGATTACAGTTTGATAAAATTGATTGATATTGTTTAGGTTTACATGCAAAACAAGTCATTGACAAAATATTTTACGTCCACATTTACGCTAATTGGTTTCTCATTTGTTTTTTGTAGGTATCTATCTTGGATGAATTTCTTTTCTAATATCTTTAGTTTCGAAGTAGTTTCCCTGAAATACTTCTTACTGACATCGCTTACTGAGGAAGTTTCTTTGTTCGTCGCCGTCCACATTCCAATAAATATTTTATTCATGCACATAAAGAAGCCTTCACAACTTTTCAATTCGTTTGGCATTTCCTTCGGAAATTCAGACGAGTCAGAGAGGCATACTTCTTCGAGAGACAGATGATATCACGCACTTAGATGCAATGAAAGTTCCACGTTCACCGATAGTATTACGTAAACTCGCGTTACGAAGACCGACTGCGCCATGTGCTTCCAAAAGACGCAGAGGGGCTAAAAGCAGACTCTTGACTTCAGAAGTCTCTCGATAATTGCAACCTGCTGCGCGAGGTCGAAAAATAAAAACAGACTTATAAATAAACTAATGGTATTGCACCTACTTTCTCCTTTCGTTTGATTTGTAACGGTTACCTAATATTATAATACTTCTTGAACCTGCAAAAGTGTTTCCAAACACCAAAAGTATTTGGCCACGCAGGGATTCAGACACGGATAAATGAGCTTAGCACTCGATTGTTGTAACCACTACATCGACCGGTTGAGTTGACATAACAACCTGCTCGACACTTTAAAGGGAAAGTGGAATACTTGCAATTTTCAAAAATTCATTTTCTAATGAAGATCAAACGAGCTGGAATAAAGAATTGAGAAATATTTGCAGCAAACTAAGGAAGATTCTCTATGGATACTCAAAAATGGCCAGTTCCCTGCCAGCACATCGAGAAACGTCGAATGACTCCTCTCTTGCCCCAAACCGTGGAACAGAAAGGGTATAACCGTGAGTGACAGACGAACAGACAGGACACACTTTACCCGATTATTGTTGTTGGTATTATTATTATTATTATTATTGCTATTATTATTATTATTATTATTATTATTATTATTATTATGTGTATGGATGTATAATGATGCGCGTTCAAAGGGGCGTGATGTTCTTGAAGATACTGATTTCGAAAAATATATAATTCATCATTCCCAATTCCATTCTCGCATTTCAAATGGGTCTCTCCCTAATAAATTGAGAGAAATTCCAGGATTGCGATAATCCACTTTTTAGGGAATATCTCGATGATAAGAGAGGAATCTTGAGATTTCTGGAAGGTAAATGCAGATCAGTCAAGAATGGTCTACTAAATAGCTGGGCCAGTGGACCCAGAAAGCCAGTGGAGGAACCGTCTTATCATTCCTTGGTAGCTCTCAAAACTCGACACTAGTCGTAGCTGCATTCCATGCCGGAGCACGTTGTAGGATGAAAAGCAAACTTGCAATAAGAAGTCCTATAAAAAAAGAATCATATCAGCTCGGACGTCACCCGTGTCACTATGGACGGCGTCAAAAGTTAGGGTTTCTGGACAACTGGTGGAAAGTGGGCATAGGAACATCAACCAGGACTAAAGTCTACATAGCGATTAGAAGAACGACAGAAGAGGAGAGAACACGATGGTAGATAAGTCGTGGAGCTTTTACCAAACTTACCATCGCCCAAGTGGATCACAAACTAGTCGTGCTTCAACGGCACCTACATTTTCGTATTATTGATAACGGTTGCGTTATATTAAAATATTGCAACTTCCAACCCATTAACACTTCAGCCATAGCTTGAGTCACTAAATAGAATTTAAAAAATACATTCTATCTATACTTTATGAAAATTCAATAGTCGAAGAAAATGAAAATGAATTCTGTGGTGGCAGCTGAGATTTTGTGGTACTCCATGATAAAATATATGGGGTGAATAAGATATCAACCACAATAGTATACAATGTTTTTATAATGCGATTACATGTATTCAGACACGTGTTTCGGGAACACTCTTCGCATCATCAGTGGTTCCAAGTAACATAGATTAAAACACATATGTTACTTGGAACCATGATGATGGGAAGAGTGTTCCCGAAACACGTGTCTGAATACATGTAATCGCATTATAAAAACATTGTATACTATTGTGGTTGATATATTATTCACCCCATGTATTTTAAAAAAAAATGCCTTTCTGCCATTGAATTTAGTCTATCTAGTGCTATATTCTTTAAGAAATTTGAAGAAAAAACACCAAAAATGTTTACTCAGGCTGGAATTTGAACCTGACTGAGTTGTGCGGGCGAGAATCGCGAGCAGTACATGTGTCACAGTGCGCTGCTAAGGAGTCTTCATTGAATACTCGTCGGGTTCTTGCGAACCATCACTTTTCAACTCGAAATTATGCAAAATTGCTAATAATTTATCCCATCTGAGATACTATCTTCATTAAAACCTCTGGTATTTTGAAAATTGCGAAAGCTCATATTTAACACCCTTCGCAGACGTTCAATATTGAAACTGGAAATTTATTTTTTAATGTAAAGTGTGTCTATATTCTACATACAAATAACTTCTCGTTTGCTTTTTTGAAATTATTAGCAATTTTCGCGTAATTTCGAGTTGAAAAGTGGTGGTTCAGAAGAAAATAATGAATATTAATGTAGTTTGCGGCAGCGTAATGTGAGTGACAGGCAGCGCGTACGATTCCCTCTCATATTAAGTACGTACTACGACACCTCCGACGTCTGGCAACCGTGTTGCGTAGGTGCATTGTGAGTTGCATCATTTCTAGTGACCCGTCGTGGTATAACCTAACTCTAAATAACGTTTTTGGAATGGCTAGCCACCTTAGAATTTTTTGGCTTATCAAATGTGCACACGAAATTTGAGAGCATTAGTCGAGTGGTTCAAAAGTCATTGTGGAACCTACATCTACTGATGAATTTTCATACATACTTACATATATACATTTACATATTTTACTTGTTTACGTAGTGTACAGAACGTTACGTAATGCTACAAAAATAGACCTGAAGATTTTGAAAGAGTTGCGCGTTTTGAGGCCTCCGAGAGCGAAAAAGTGTTGTTTTTCTTCAGAAACGCCCAATTGTCAGGTCTTCTTGCAAGTAAATGGCTGGAGTTAATTGCCATTCCGTGAAGCAATCTATTTCTCGTCGATACCGCTCCGCTCCCCTCGTGGCGCCCCGCGCTGAGGGCGGGGGCTCGGCGGCGCGGCGCGGCGCTGCGCGGCGCGCGACGGCGGCTGTTTATTGTCGCACGGAAGAGGCGCATAAGAAGCTCTCCCTTATACGAACAGGCCACCCGATGAGATCGCACCGCGCAGGCTGTCTCGGACGGCCCCCCGCCCCTTCACTCCCTCTTTGCGGAGGTTCTCCTGCCCTTCCCTCGCAATAATAATAATAATAATAATAATAATAATAATAATAATAGTAATAATAATAGTAGTAATAATAATAGTAATAATAATAGTAATAATAATAATGATAATAATAATGATAATAATAATAATAATAATAATAATAATAATAATAATAATAATAATAATAATAATAATATTGTGGCGTCGTAGTAGTGAAATGATAACACAGACAGGAGCTGTATTTACAAATCTATTTATTTACAAAGATACACAATTTACAGCTCTGGGGTAACGTTCGCAATCTACCTCCGTGACTCTCACGCACACGTCCCCCCGTTTCCTGGCTTGTGCATCCTCCACCCAGACGCTTTACCGCGCCGGTGCGCTGACACCCAGTGCCCCTACGCACTCGCCGTATAACATCGTCTCCCAGGGCAGCAGTTGCATCCGCACGCGAGGCAATCTCAAAACGAACTTCTCCCTGCTTTCCGGGCCAGCTAACTTCTTCGCGGTCAGGTGATCCCCCACCCCCTAGCCTCACTGAAAGGCGCGGGTGGCTTTTGGGACACATGGCGGGACCCCGAGAGGTCAGTCTCCACTGCCCTACCCGTCCTGCGTCACGGGGGGGGGGGGTAATGGCTCCCTTTTCAGTTGGCTCACAGCTACTCAAAGCCTTTGTGTTTACCGCTTGTGTTCGTTCCCACATGGTGTACAGCCGACACCCTCTAAGGAAGTTCGGAAGTCTGGCCTCCATGTGGTGACGTTACAGTATGTATTTGGCGTTTTGGGTCGGTAGTCCGACTTCGCCGGTCAGCTACCTGTGTCCCCATTGCCTGGGCCAAGTTAAATTCCCATGCTTGGGGTGAGAGCGACATGAGTCGAACATGACTGACTCACTGTAACTAGCAATATCCGCCTGCTTGAGCTTTACTTCGTCACACAGCTACAAAAACTGGGACGATTTTAAAGGAAAGCTACAACTTTTTGCCTCGACCGGGAATCGAACGCGGGGACCACAACACGGGAAGCTAGTACGCTGCCCATGACCCTCCCCAGAGGACATAATAATAATAATAATAATAATAATAATAATAATAATAATAATAATAATAATATTGATAATGATTATGATGATAATGATAAATGATAAATAATACTGGAATAGTTATTTCTTCCTGTTGATCCTAGTTTAATATTGCAGATAGATGTTGGTTTATTGGTTTAGTGGTGTTAATTATGCAGATAGATGGCTCGTTTCAAGTAGTTTTGGACCATATAAGATCAATCTTACGAGGATACCAGGAATTAAGACATTTGTATGTTATATATTTATTTTCAGCTTTACGTTTCGCACATTTAGCATATGCCTTTTCAAAAGCAATATAGAACGAATGGTTGACAATAAACCTCTCATCATCGTCCTATCATCTTATAATTCATAATTCAAGACAGAATAACCTTGTCTTACCAAGGGAAATAGCTGAAAAAGCTGATACCCATTATTACAAACTCTTCAGGATATGTAGCGTGGTCAGAAATGGCCGATACAATAATAATAATGATAATGATAATAATATATATTAATAACAATAATACCAATAAAATTAATAATTATTACCCAATATTACTTTTTACATACTAATTAAAGAACGATACTAAAAAAGATATTGACAATGGATTTTTCCCTGTTCATAGAAACTAAGAACAAAAGAGATATACATTGATAATGGAGATAAGACGCAAGCACATTAAAATAACTAAAAGAGAGAAAGAAAATTGTAAATCAAAAAAAGTAAAGTAAATAAAAAAACTGAAAATAAAGTTGATGGCAATAATTATGTAATGTTTTCTATCTATCTCCTTTATTCATTCGAGAAATTATATAAATCGGAAAGACTTCATTTAGTCCGTAAGGATACAATACAATCTCTATTAAGCAATATCCATTTTGACAATTACTTTCTTTAATACAACTTTACTTTTACCATTGAGATCAATTGGCAATTTATTAAAAATCCTCAAGGATGTAATGTAACTCCTTTTTTTCAATTATTCTAACATTAGTATGTAACAATTGATAGCAGTTTAGGAAATTAAATAGATATAATTTGTGCCGATAATTTTTAAAATTACATTAAATGTACGTTTGGTAAGTCTGTGTTTTTATCGTTTCCCCCTCATTCTCTGGATAATCCGATTTTCATTAACTCGGATCGGCTCAGGCCCCAATTGGTCCGAGTTAACTGAGGTTCTACTATATAAGATATAATTTTAGTATTGTGCCTTAAGGCATATTTAATCCACACATCATCAATAATACGAAATCACGAAGAGTATTGATGTATTACGCACCATTATGATCCATTAAAAGGGTTGCAATGGATTTTTTCATAAATTCTGCATTTTGAGGGTGATTTTGGAAATCAGTACCTTTTTTACCTCGCCAATATACGTGTATGTACAAAACATATGTCAGTTTGAAGTACATTATGAAAGTCCCATAAACATTGGAATATCTCGCGTATCAGAAATATCGTTTCCCATCAATGAAATGAGTAATATCGTAACAAGCTTTGGGCAACTTTCAACCAGCATGTTATCAGCTATTTCGACGCAAGTTGTCTCGTTAAAGGATTAGCTTTATCTTTGGCCAGCTGACACATTCACCACAGTATTCGACGTTGAATATTTACTTAACAATATGCTATGCAATCAGTTTGAATATTAAAGCCACTGAAAAACTAAGATTCTCATGTTTTCACCCTCAAAAAAATGATTTTCTTTGAGCTGAAATTCTGAAGTAGTTTCTTCAATCTTTTCACGACTGGTTTGATATGAAATTCGAAATAACTACATTTCTCTCTCAATATTTCTTCATCCACTGACATGTCCCATTTTATACACGTTTTATAAATACAGATATTTGTATTTATTGTATTGTTTCATTTTCGTAGGAATGTTTAATTATCTTTGCGCCTCTTCCATCTAACGTTAAACGTAGAGTTGAACACAGGAATTGTTTGTTGAACTAGTGTAGTTGCAACAACACATACTTTCTCGCATTATTTCTATTTTCAATTTTCGAAAATTCAAAGAGTTCAGCGAAAATTACGCCTGCGCCATTCTTTTAAACGTTCGTTGTTCTTCTATCCGTGGAAAAAATTTAAAGAAAAAATTTGAAGCGGTTTTTGAGAAAATGTTTCTTTCATAATCTGTATTTACTTCAAGCAGAAATTTATGGAAAACTATTAGTTGTTTTAAAAAAATTGTACTAGGGCGTGACTCCACACTAGTAGATCAGTAACGCAAATCGACATTCATGGATTGGAAACGGAAAATTCTGAGTTGAGGACGATTCATTTAAATTTGCAGTGCTCAAACCTTTTTCGATCTACATTCGTTCCTTCAGAAAAAATCGTTTTCTTTAGGTTTGTGTGTATTGATCATATTATTTTGGGTCGTTTTAAGTAAATAATAAATACAGAAAGTGTCTCAATCATACAGCTGACGAGTGATGGAGATCAATTGTTTGTGGGGCGTCAAATGTGTTTCACTACCGATGTAGAAAGATTACTATAAGAAGGGATCGCTTTGACAGGCTACTGGTTGGTCACAGGTCACAACATAAGTGCAAGTTACAGGACTAGTTGACGATAGGTCGGCGCCGGATCTCGCCATCCAGCGGGAGAAGATCCCCGAAGATTTCCCGAGAAAAAACATGCACTACACTAATGGTACTAATGACCAAAGTAGTTGACGCGCCCGGAAACACGAAAAAATCAATCAATCAATCAATAATGGTAATGGTAATGATAAATGATAAATGTTAATAATGGAATAGTTATTTCTTCCTGTTGATCCTAGTTTAATGTTGCAGATATTACATGCACTCATTTTGTCAGTGTGTTCGTTTACAGTTTGCTCATTTGCAAATGGCTTCATCACTATCTCTTGCAATGTCATTGCCCTGCATGACGTTCATTTGTTTCCAGTTCTGTCAAGGTGGGTCCTTCTTAGAGTAACGCCTCTATATTTTCCGGTCCTGATTTCGCCGCGCAGCTGCGTCTGTAATTGAAGAGCCGCTGGGCGGCCGCGCGCAGGAAGCCCCGGTGTCGCCTCACGCGAGTGTTTGTTTTCGCGCTGCCTTTGTAGCGGATCGGTCTCTCCCGGGAACAAACCCCTTCGGCCCACGCAATCGCGCGAAAACCAGGGCGGCTAGAAACGGGTCAAGCTGCTTGGCGACGTCTTTACGACCACAACACGAGGCGATCCGGCGCGCTCATCTGCAGGGAGCACGATGCGAAGGTGAACCTGGGCCAATGGAAAGGTTTTGGGAACCAGTTAGTTGCAGGCACGGGAATACGCCAGTTTTCTTGTGAAATTAGAGTGTAAAATTATTGTTCAAATGTATTTTTATTGCATTGGAATACATTTTCGTCAAAATAATGCAAGAATAATGTATGCACTTCCCATTTGAATGGAATCTCGGATGTTACTTTCTCATTCTTTAAAGGAAATAGAAAACGAAGCAGCCAAACACCATCACGCACAAAATTACTAAATAGTATAATTTGGGGAAAGCACAAAGTGTTAAACGCTTTTCTTGCGTTTGAAATCACGCCAGTTTTTACGGAAGCTTTCGATTAAGAAATTTACTAAGGATCTCATTCAACTTAATAACATTAATTGATTTTAAATGTAATATCTACTTGTTGTGTTTATAGAGGTATTCAGCCATCTCAAAAATTTCCTCAAAAGCATTATAATTATTTTAGTAAATGGTGGTTCGTTTTCAGTAAATTGTGCAAATGCTGGTGTGGGGTTGTTGACACTTTTCGTGGCTAAAATAGTTGTTAGCAGAGCTGGATTTCGACGTCTTTGGCGTTTCGTCAAGATACGTTGAACGTACAAGTTAAGTAGAATAACATTAAGAAAATATTTCAAAAATTAAGCTAATACACATAATGAAGTTACATTGAAATAAGTACATTTTTAAGTACATCTTTTAAGTACATCTCAAAGTAAACTTCAAAAAGTGAAACAATACAAATAATCGTAAGTTGAGCCGCTTACCTAGCTATGCGAATTTTGGGAGACAGTGCGCAGAGAGTAATGCGAAATCTTATTTATTTGCCCTTTGTACTTTATACTGCAGGAATACCTGCTTAGGGTTACAGGAGGTTCGAACTCATGTCCATTAGCCATTTTGGCATTCCTTTCCCCCACTTCCAGGGCTCTCTGTAGATTAACGGGTCATTGAAGATCTTACAACATGATTTTTGGAAGTGGGAGAAGATGGCGTGCCGAGCACAATGCTTCATGTGCATATTTCCCCCAATATTTACTGTTAATAAAGACATTAAATATTGGTACTCATTTTGAAGGGTGACTGAGTGAGTCTCAGGATTGCCCTGAATGGGACACAGCCGGGTAACAATTCTCACCATTGATGAGGTTTGAACCTGGGTTAGCAAACATGTGTAGTATGAAAATGAGTTTAAATTCGTTTCTTGAGCCTCGGTTGAGGGGTCTGAGGAGGTCTAGACTAGGGTTGTTCGACGGGGGTTCCGTGGTACCATTTGTTGTGGTTCGCGAAAGGGTGTTTGTCAAAAGTGAAAATCCCTTGCATCCATGTCGGGCGAAAAAATTGCGCTTAGTACGAGCACTCTGTCGGGGTCTGTACATGTATAAATAGAATTAGTTTAGATTTAAGCTTTGTTCTGGTAAATTCATAAATTCAAAATCATCGCATTGTGTTTAAATGTATCACGCATGGTTCCACCCCCCTACCATTTGTGAGCCCCGTTTCTGTGTAGCCGGGCAAACTGTCGAAATCAACAACATGGGGAAGTCAGGTGATCGCCCGAATAATGAAAATAGGGACCGCAAACATATGAAAGTTTTAGTTGTGGCCCTCGAGACCTTGCAAGTAGGACACCGCTGGTCTAGACCGTTTTTCTTGGAAAGGTCTCGGGAGGTGGGTGAGGGTGTGTGTAAAATGCTTACCAGAGGAGACACGGGTCTGTATTTGTGACATTGTATAGCAAACTGCGATCTGTTTATGTTGTTTTCCATGCCTGTAAATGTTCTTTAATTCTGCCATTAAACTTCTTCCGGCATGAACTTCGTATTTACGTAGCTTTCCAATTGTGGCAGTGGAGTTCATTTACCCCTGATTTCATTGTGAATGTGGTGGGGTTGCGAGGGGAGGGGTGGGTTTGAGGAATTTGTATGTGGTGTACGAAAAGAGAAAATCATGAAGTATGAGAGCTACTTTTCGTGGTATTTTTCCCCACATAAATTCCATACACAGAGACACAGTCATCCACAACACATTTCAACATCCAACTGCACACAAACACGCAACTTTCATAGGTGCTCCATAGGTAGTTCAATCATTTGGAATGTTGTTGCACACGTAATCCGTGGTAGGTCGAAAGCCCACCGTAACAGAGGTAATTATCCATGCTCAAGAGAGTTGTCCCGGGCTATGTGACCACAACTAACCGATGTCGGCAGGCAGAAAGAAACTATATAAATCAAAGTGTGCTGCATCACTTACATCCTTGTGTATTGGTCAAATGTTACGTAATATTGCAGCATCCAACCTACTACATTTTTGTAACAAATTATTAACCAAGTGATACGCGAAAAAAATAAAGTTTTGTAAATTTAGATGTTTTAATGAAAACTGCACATCTGAAACTAAATTCATTGTATTATATTGTGTGCTAGGGGAAGTCCCTTTCTACGGTTTAGGCGCTAATGTCATTCACAGACGGACTAATGGACGGTGGTGCTCGTGCTTCTGTTTGTGCTACTTCGATTATAATACTGCGAGTAGGAGTCCCGAGTAATTTTTCTTCTATTACTAATGTACTTCAACTTGTGCTTCCACAAGCTTTACACGCATTCTTGGTAAGCTGGTGACAATATACTCGTTTGCGTAAATTTCGATTAGATTGGATGACACCCTTAGCAGAAAACATAAAAGTTGAATGAGATTCTCTGAGGAAAAAAAACTCGTCACCGTTTCCAAGACAACGTTTACGTCATTGCTGAGCGCGATCAAGGCGAAGTTAATAGCCTGTCACTTTCATTTCAACTTTTCGCCATTCAACGTGCTTGCTTATTGGAGAGAAACTACTGTAATGCTGCATGGGAGAGTGACATTTTCCTTCAGGGAAACTCGTATTGAGAGGCCTTGATATCAAAAACGGAGATGAAACCCTCTACCACATGAAATTATTCTAGTAAATTACATCCTCTAACATATTTAATAGTCAGAATCCACGTTTTGTGATCCCTTGAAAAATTGGTTAACGTTAACACGTCCATGGTTAACGGTTAACATGACTAATGCCTAAACCGTTCAGATGATTTTTTCCTAAATCTATATTCCCCGCTCGATCTGGGCGAACTGGAGACCTGAAAACTTGAATTTTAGGAGTATTTTATGTAAATTCTAAACAATTCAAAAATGTTCTCACAAATTGCTTCAATTTTTTCCCTTCGGCTAGGAGAAAAGTGGCTTAAAAATGGCATAGGTGTCATTTTCGTTGAAGTCTCTGAATTTCCGAAAATTGCAAATTAGGAAATAATTCGAGAAAGCATGTGTTGTTGTATCATAGTTTCATTTTGCAAAGGTACTTATCAAGTTATTTATTGGTTTTTGTTAATTAAAATCAATAATTTTGGCGCAGCGTTTGCCTATTTTAATTAAGGTATCTTTCGCTTTGAGTTCCAACCACAACAGAAATTGACACGTGATTAACTGTTCCATTTAAGTGTTAAAAGACGAATCCAAGACTACTTTTTATTCAAATGATATAAATTCTCTTGACGTGTGACGTAGAATAATTAAGAATGGTTATCCTTACCCTCATACTGAGCTTATACTCTAAAAACGCGCAAGTGCTGACTTTTAAATCTCCCCAAAATAATTCTTTCGTTTCTTGTATGCGGAAAGCACTAATTCCTTTCTTACACCACTGTAGATCTTAACCTTACGATTTGTAGATGTTAGATCTGTTGATCTTAACCTTACGATTTGTAGATATTAGATCTGTTGATCTTAATCTTACGATTTTTCGATACCATGCAGTTCTTCTTCGTCTCTGAAATAACAAAAATATTTAGGAGGAGTTCTGAAAAATAGTTATGTCATTGTTTGCAAAGTATAAATGTACGGTGTATTACATTGTACTGTGTAAAGTACTTCAGATTTTCATTTTGACAAGACGGCGGCACGCTACAACGCTGTGTTCAGGGTTGTAAACACAATTCGCCTGACCCCCATTAAATGCTTCCCGGCGAAAACTAACCCAAATTTAGCGTCTCAAGTGCTAGAGACAACACCGTCAAGAAAGCAACCAGACCTGCCCTTTGTATGTCTTCTACTTCAGCCCTGGCGCGCTTATAAGAAGCACGATGAAGTTTTTTTGGAGAAAAACCGTAATCGAAACTCAGCGAAAGAATTAATTGCCGTCGTTTCGCCCGAATCACTCGGGTTACGATCGGCGCCCGTGCGATGCGCCGCAGGGAGCGCTAGTGACGCACGCGACGTAATTGCCTGCACAGCGCCCTCGCCCCTGACGCGAAATGGGGATGATTGATTAGAGACGTTAAACATCCGACCGCGCGCGACGCCACCCCTTCTTCTGCGGATGATCGGCCACCAGCTCCCCCCCCCGACACCCTCACCGTGGCGCTCCGGGAACGGTAGCTCAGTGCATCAACTGATGTCACTGGAGCGCCTCTGACCGCGAGGTCCTAGGTTACACTCCTCACGATGGCAGGATTTTCGACACTAGCTTTTCAGCTAGTTCGAATTCAGTCGCTGTCTGGAGGAGAATTCTAGCGAAAAGTCAGGTACAAACACACACACACACACACTTACACTACCACATATTCCGGGAGACCGGTCAGGAGCTTAGAGCTTGTCCCGATTAGGGTGGTGCCCCGCTGGAAGGAGAGTCCTGGTTAGGGGGAAACCCCGGTAGCCGACGGTAGGTCGGCGCCGGATCTCGCCATCCAGCGGGGAAGATCACTGCCATCTCTCGAGGAAAATATGCACTACACTTACGGGACCAATAATCTAAGCTGTTCACGCGCCCGGAATCACTAACCAACCGACCAACAACCATGGCGCTTCTCATGCGGACGGTTAAGGCCGCTCCACAATAGAGAGTTTTAGCGCCACGGTAAGGTTGCGACGTTATGCACTTACAGTCACGTGACGTACTTTGAAGTTGAACTTAGACGTAAGGTACGACCTTATACCGTCATAAATAGGACACGCCTCTAGAACTCTCTACGGTCATCTTACAAACGGCAAAATGGCCACTTAAAACACGAAAGGTTGTATTTTTCAAACTGTAATAAATCGATTCTCGTATGTGAGACAGTTACAATTATTCCTTACCAACTCTACAACACTGGCAAGAATTAACGGAAAATGTTCGAGAGGTGACAGGTAAGAAGTTTGCTAAAAAGAAGAAATCATACCTTCGGGTTAGGTTATGTCTTATGCTCATAAACGAACGCTGTTTTAATATATTCCTTACATTCTCAAGAAAATCCGATTCAAAATTCCAGACTACGTATTCATCGCGGTGCGCCATAAAATTTAAAACTCCGTGCACAATGTAGATTTGTTATACTCTTGTCTCGTATCGTGGTTTAAATGTTTCACCAGATAGTCTACGCTCTTTGATATATTATGCCACATCTTTGTTCAACGCTTTAAATGTTTCTTTTGTTATAATGCATAACGCTCTATCTTATCTATTGCTAAAACTCTTCTAAACGTTGTTCATTACGACGTTATAAACTCGATAGTCACGTGATCAATAGAGTTTAAGGATGTCTCCTTACGCCTGGCGTTAAAACTCCCTAATAGCCCGGGAACGCGATCGCGAACGGGAACGTAAGGAAATTAAAAAGGTGGTCATCTCAGGCAGGCGTTCATAACACGACGGGAACGCGAAACTTGACGCGAACGGGAAGGATCGCCTACAATTATCTTAACCCGGGAACGCGAAGTCGGGAAAGCAAACTTGTATATGGGTTACGGTACGATTTAAGATAACGTGCACAGAATACACTTCTCCCTACAGTGCGTCACACACAGTTTTTAACTGTGTTTTGACGTTAAATAAATATATAAAATGCGTCATGTCGAGACCGCAAGCTGTTGTACAGAGACTTAACCTCACGCATACAAGGAAAGAGAGAGGGAGAGAGAGAGGGAGGGAGAGAGAGGGGGAGAGAAAGGGAGAGACAGGACTCAAACTAAAGCCTTCTACCACCATGCAATCGTCGGAACGGAATGTTTGTAGCCAGGCATCAAGGCGACATTATGATCCTGGTCATTAGATCTGACCGTGAGAGTGGGAATAGAGGCTTTGTAAGTTTATCAAGAAACGTTGCGAAGAAATCTGCCCAAGACCAGTATGTAGCTAGGATTTCACAATATTAGTCACAATCAGAAAGAGGACGAAAACAACAGAGGTCGTCCCCATCAGAAGTATTTATTCAGAGCTGCTATAATTTTAACAACTTTTTTTAGCCAGCCGACTGCTGGTTACCCTTTACGTCCCGATGGGACGCATGTCCGACCATATATTAGACACCAACACACTTGCGGGCTCCTTTGATCTGGGGTCAACAGAACGCGAGGCCCTTCACGACAACAAATACATGATAGTCAAGGGACAAACAATCGTGTCCAAGGCGGGACTCGAACGCGCGACTCTTCCGACCGAGGCGCTGAGTAGGCACATGCTCTGAGCCACCTCGACCATCCAGGTCGGCAATTTTAACAACTTGATTGTGATAGATTTCAACTGGTTCTGCGGATCACAAACTTTTTAACAACCGGTTCTGGTAACTACAATGATTTTAACAACCGGTTCGTGTGGACCAGCTGAATGACAGTACTGCACAAGACTGTAATGACTGCACAAGAATGAAAGTACTGCACAAGGGGGAAGATTACCGCCACCTCCCGAGAAAAAAAACATGCACTACACTAACGGGACTAATGACCGAAGCAGTTGACGCGCCCGGAAACACGAAAAAATCAATCAATCAAAAACTGCACAAGAACTTGCAGCCTCTGCTGAAGGCGGGAGTCAAAGCTGAAGCGCAGAGAGGTCGACGGTCGGGCACGATGGCGGCGGCGTGGAGGAGCGCGTTGGGGCCGTCGCGGCTGCATCCAATACAGCTCTGGTTTTTTGACTGAAGGCAGCGCTCCTCCAAATATTTACCCTGCGGCGTCGGCGGCGTCGCCGCGCTGCGTGGCGTTTTCCGAAGAAGAGGCTCCCTGACCTTTGGTAGAGCCGTGGCGGCTCTTTCCGCACAACTACTCCCAAGAGGAAACAAGTTGTGCGCTCTGTTAGCTGGTATTTGTTTTATCCCGGTTATCCCAATGGTAGCCACAAAGTGACTGTAGGGATGTGTGCGTTGTATTCCGGAACTCCGACGCTCCGTGGATATTCTCTAATTCAGTGAGTCGGGCGGGGTATACGAGGATAGAATGATTAACCCAATTCTCGGCCGAAAGCATGAGGGGGAGGATACGGAAGGAAGGATTGCGGGCGGTCCATGACCATATTTCAGCGCACTGCTCGGCCAGTCTGGACGCGATCAAAGAACCCACGGAAACCGCTGATAAGTGCAATAGGACTACGAATTAGAGCCTGGGACTTAGGTGTGTGAGGGAATCAATTGATGCCACTGCATTGCCTCTGATCGGAATACTCTAGGGTTACACTCCCTAGGGTGGGAGGATTTTAGACACTAGCTAGACAGCTAGTTCGAATTCAGCCGCTGGAGGAGAATCCTAGCGGCCGGTTACTCTGATCGATAGTTTGGCGTGGTTTCTCCGATCAATACCAGGTGAATGCCGGAGAACTACCCTAACAAACGAGGCACAAACCGTGCGCGATATTTCCTTCCTCTTCCTTGTCCTATCTTCACCCCTTACTTACAGACACACTTTCATTCACTACATTACCACACACGCCGGGGGACCAGACGGGAGATTAGAGCTTGTCCCGGCTAGGGCGGTGCCCCGCTGGTGGGAAATACCTGGTTGTGAAAAACCAGCAACCTGACGTGTACGTCGGTGCTGTATCTCGCCATCAGCTGGGGAATCTCCCAATCTCACTGCCGCCCCACGCGATAAAAAAACATGCGTTACACTTACGGGATTAATGACCTTGGAAGTTGATGCGTCCGGAATCGACTAATCAATCAATCATTAGATTTTGGAAGGAACTATAAACTCCCCAGCATTCAGGCTAGTTTTCGACACGTGGCGGGAATCGAACCAGCAACTTCCCAATAACAGGTTTGCCCCAGTGGCAAGGATTTTCCTCAACACAGGTCACTACCGGTGTTGGTGTTACTGGCTGGTAATTACCTTTTCGAATTGTAGATGACTAAAATGCCTGTCCCAACTGTAGTTGGTTGGTGGAGAGTGGTTTTCTCCTTGTTTCTAGATACTTACCAATACCGGCCATGCTATTGTTTTCAACAAATCATTTTGGGGGGTGGGGAGATTGAGGATGTTTTTGGTACAAGGTAAAATCACTCTTTAAAATTTGATCCATAGTTATTGATAGCAAATTAGTTTTATTTTTCAAATTATCACGAGTTTATCTTTGTTTACTTAAAGGGTATAAGTTATACATTAATTATATTATTATGAAATTATAATTTTATGAAAGTTTTTTTTCAATATGGCGAAAAAAATAAGATATGCAATTGTCGATTTCTGTGAGTAAATGAAATGTTACTTCTAAACATACACGGAACAGATGTAAAACCGATGTCCTTTTCTCTCACTGGTTCCTTCAATGGTTCCTTCCAAGTTCTTTTTAAGGGCAAGAACATAATCAAATAAACAAACTTCCACAACTCATAAAATGTCATGCCTGATTTACGACTTGTAAGAAGTCTTTATTAAGTTTTTAAAATCATGTGTGTCGTGAATCCTCTAAACAAAGCACTGCTTGATGTCCAGAATGAGTTATTACATGCAAAACAAAAACAGCGTGTTCGTGGTATTTTTATCAATCCAGAATATATCCGCCTTTTTGGTCTTGAAGCATAGATTTTCATAGGAAGGGTTTACTGTATGCTTGCATGTCAGCAGAACTTTGAGCACATTTTAATGTCTCAAAGCGCTATTGTTGACTCGCGAAGCCTTTATGTCATTCGCGATTCAGTGCACTGCAATTCTGACGGCCGGGTGATGCACTGGGAATTAAAGGCCAAGGTCGGATGCGAGCCCAGGACCGCGCGAGGTATAGGACGTCTGTTGTAGGTACCCCAATTCCACAAGTCCCCAAATTTTCGTTTTTCATAATTTGTAAAAAGTATTTTTTCGACAATGTGTATCTTCAGCGCTTTGTCTCACTTTAAGTACAGCCTTCTGACCTTTATAGGAGAAGAGCAGTTGCCTAGAGATTGCTGTGGAGAAACCGCGTGTTTCTTAACAAAATGATAGGCATTTGTTCGTCTCTTTAAGGAGAAGACTGCAGTGTGTGTGTGTGTGTGTGTGTGTTCGTGTGTACTGATTCATCCTGTATATTCATATTGGGGGCAAAAATTCCCTCCAGGCAATATGTGTCGTTTGCTGTCGCCTCGTGGTTGTTTTGTCCTTGACTGTTGGAAAAAGGAATTGCATCCACGGAATGCCCCTATTACGCTTGTGTGTTTTCCTTAATTTTGCAAACGACTGTGGCGTGGTCGTTCATGAACTCTACTCTCTTCGTCTAGTGTTTGCTCAAGAATGAAACCTATGACGTCAGTTAGAACCCGACCCACATCCTTCTTCTTGAACAGTTTTTCGGAAGATTGGTGTAATATAAATTAATGATCAGTTTTGTTAATAATTCGGTGCAAGAACAGAAGTCAACTGTATCTTCATACCTCACTGACGAATTCAAAAACAATGTTTCCAAAACTAAAAATGAATTGTACACTTTTCTCTCTCTCAAAAATCCATATTATTTCATCGAGCTGGACATAAGTAATATGTAGTATTAGTTTTCAGCTGGGTATCGAATTTTGATATATTTATAATAAGACTAATCAGAAACTCCATGGAAAAGTGCAACCTGAGCGGAAGGAGACGATTAAGTCTCTTCCAAATGCTCAATCCTTTGACATGCGACTCGCTTCCATGACTGCGACCTAGATAGAAAAGAAACGCGATGGCGCGAGAATAGCGCGTAGGATTTTTTAATTATACGAATTGTGTAGAATAGAGGGAATATAGAATATCATAATTGTGATAATCTATGTTAATAAAAGTGGAGTTCCTGTCTGTTGTTTCAAATTAACTACCTTTTTATATTCCTGTATGGTTATTTATATGATATAAAATCTATTTCACTTGCTTTTACGATTTTATCTGTCTGTCTGCCCAGGGTGTTTTCTGGAATCGCTGTACCAATTGCAATTACGTTTCCCCTTAAATGTAGTGTGTTTTGTCGTGCTTAAAGTTAAGTTTATATTGAAAACATAAAAGAAAAAAGTGATGGTTTCTTTTCGCAATAAAATCTACAGTTTTATGCCCAGTTTAATGACATTTTGTACTAGAGATGCGACGGAGTCTGCTAGTCACCTGTAGACAGTAAATTTATTGTTTTGAAGATGGTTGTTTTGTTTAGAAGATGTGTACACAAATACACTTTATATATATATATATACAAAAAAACACTTTTTGCACCCAGACGGTTACTGTACTGTTAATTTTGTTATAATTGCACTATATGGCGCTGTAGAACAAAACTAAATATTCCTGGCAAAAGCATCTCGCAACACTTGGCAGAATGTTTGAATCTATATCATTAAATAGGGCCCCTAAACGAAGCGTTCTAGGGCATTAAAAGATAAAATTTTGAGGCCAAGGCCTCGTAGAAACGTTTTTATGTAAGCAACAGGATTAGCTCTTGTTGAACATTATATTACATTTTTGTTGGTCCGGCACTTTTCCCACCTGCTCAGAGACTTGCAGAATCTGAAACAAATGTGAATGAGAGGGACAGAAAGACAGAGAGAGAGACGGAAAGAGACGAAAAGGGAGGGAGACGGAAAGAGAGAAGGAGGGAGACGGAGAGAGTAGTAGTCCGAAGTAGCCTTACTTCGGACTTAAGCCATAATATCTAATGCTATTCAAGTTTTTTCTTGCCAATCAAGTTTTTACTTGCGAACTTCTTTTAGAAATACTAGTTCTCAGAGATTTCGGGGGTGCTACTAGTTGAACTTAATCGTGAGGAATTCGATGTTGTTTGGAACTCAACCTTTTTTTAAAGCGATGTTCACAGGTTGGTGTGTGTTGGTGTGTTGGTGATCGCTATTGAACATTTGAGTAGCGGATCTGGAATTCCGTTCCTGAAGAGTAGATCGGGTTGCGCGGCCTCGTGCCACCGCCGCCGCCGCCGTCGCCGCCGTTCGCCCTCGGCCGAGGCGAAGGCCCCCACTCGACCGCGCAAGGACACCGCGCGGCAGCCCCGACCCTCGCGCCATTCGCCCGACCGCATCCCGCGCTCAGTTTCCCCTCACCCCCGCTTTGCGCATTCGGTGGTATAACGGGTACCGTACCGAGCTGTTGTGCCCAAGTTTGCGGGTTTAGACCCGATCGAAGCCGTGGATTTTTAAACGCGAAAAAATCCTTCGTACGGGAAGAAAAGTCGGCTGTCCCATGTAGTAGATTTACTGCCTCAAGCCTAAAAGGAGCCTCTGAGCTAAATTCAAATCGCCTGTTTCGTCGTCCAAGATAATGCCTTCTTTCTCCGCTAGATGGTGAAAAGAGTGTAGCGAAATTTGCGTGGTCAGACGGAAGAGCGGACCTGATGGCCCGAGTCTCGCCACGTGAAATAAGGCATTAACTACCTAACTAGCGAACCCCCACTTCCCAGCTTAGCCTCTTTCACTTTTCGTTGTTTGAGAAGGGATAGCCCGATGCCCGCCCATTTCGTTCATCTGGTGTTTCAGAAGGAGTAAACATTTTTTGTATATATATATATATATATATATATATATATATATATATATATATATATATATATATATATACAAACACACACACGGAGTTGCTATACAGCTGTCGCCGTGTCTCCGCTCTCAGTCTCCATGCCTCTCTATTTGACCATAGATCTTCCTGCATTTCTCTTGCCGTCATAGCCTCTCGCACTCCCTGCTGCCATGCAAGTCTGGGTCTTCCGCTCTTCTGTCTTTCTGTCGGTACCCATTGCAGGACTCGTCTTGGCTATCTTTCGTCTGTCATTCGCATAACGGGACCATACCAAACGATTTGTTTTTTCACTATTTCCTCAAGAATAGATTTCTTTACATCAGTTTTCTTTCTTATTTCTTGGTTCCTTATTCTGTCACGTCTGCTTTAACAGCAACTTCGACGCCAGTAGTCCATTTCAAGGGCCAACAGCTTCTCTCTTATTCTTTTATTACTTCCCAAACTTCTGAACCGTACGTTTCTTGACCAGTGTGGAGAACAGACGTCTTTTAGTAGAGTCAGTGATGGTTTTGTTCCATAACACAGAGGTTATACTTCGTGTCACGTTTCTCCCCAAGTTCATTCGTCTCTCAATTTATTCTTGGCTTTTACCCTTTTTGTTAAAGAGTACACCCAAATATTTATATTTGTTTACTCCTTTCATTTTTTCCCCATTTTCTAGAAGCAGATCTTCAATCTCATTGTTCCCAACTGCCAGGTATTCAGATATTTTCATGCTGATAGTAAGTCCTGCTTTTAAAAAATGTTCATGGAGTTTACGGATCATGAAACTCAAATCGTCCGCATCTTCTGTAATTACTACCTGATCATCGGCAAAATATAATGTATATAATTTACCCTCCCCGATCGTCATTCCCATTATTCTGCATTGTTTCTCCCACTGCTGTAAAATTTGATGCAGATAGATTTTAAACAATGTCGGGGAAAGACAGCAGCCCTGACGAAGACCTTTACTGACCGGGAATGGATCCGAGAGCCTCCTGTAGATCTTAATCTGAAAGGTGTTATTCTTATATAGATTATGTATGGCTCCAATTAAATTCTCATTGATTTTAAGTCCATCCATTTCTTCCCATACTCTAGCAACCGGTACATTGTCATACGCCATCTTCAGAGATCAATGAAACCCAGATGAACTTCCCTACCTCTCCTTGTTCTCTTTTCTATAAGCTTTTTTAAAGGAAATATGTTGTCTATGATCGATCATACGTAGCGCAAATAGATGTTCTCGCACTAGTCCAGAGGTACCCTCAAACACAGGTGAATATGGCAGAAGATGCTTGTGATCGTAGGTTTCCAGTTTTGTTTCTAAAACTTTTAAGAGGTGGTTTTGAACGTTGGTAGTGATCTGAAAGGACATGCAAATGTTTTTTTTTTCAAAACAGACAAGTGGATGCCGACCTGGATGGTCGAGGTAGCTAAGAGCGAGTACCGACTCAGCGCTTCGGTCCGAAGGGTCGCGGGTTCGAGTCCCGCCTTGGGCATGGCTGTTTGTCCCTTGACTTTGTGTGTTGTCGCGGAGGGCCTCGCGTTCTGCTGACCCCAGATCAGAGGAGCCCGCAAGTGTTTGTCTAGTGTATGGTCGAATATGCGTCCCTTCGGGACGTAAAGGGCAACCGGCTGTCGGCTGGATAAAAGCCCTAGGAAAAAAAAAGACAAGTGGATCAGTTGAAATCGACCCATGCGCACGGGAAACGTAGAAATCAATCCCATTCTAAGGACGAAAACAGAACGGGTGGCGTTGGGCTACGCCTTTTAAGGCGGTTGGTAAACGGCTTAGGAAAAGTTGGCCCCGGGATGCACACAGTATTCGCCTATTCTCGCTTCCCTCGCCCTCACCCTCCTTCGCCACCCTCCTACCTCCCTCGTCACATTCACCCCTTCGCCCCTCTCATCGCCCCCCTCCCCCACCAGGGGACGAACGGGATGAACAATTGCAGCTGATTACGTGCATGCTCAGGAGATGGCAGCGAAGAGAAAATACGTTTATTTAGAACTTAATATTTACATTGCATTGCGGTTTTCCACCACATTTCTAATAGCTAATAATAACAATAATACTAATAATAATAGTTATAATTATAGTAATAATAAAAATAATAGTAGTAATAATAATAATAAGAAGAAGAATCATTTACATCTACTATGGAGTGTTCCGAGCTGTTTAGACTCGTCTTGAAGAGTTTTCAAAGTCTGAGATTTTCTCCTCTCTTGGTATCACTTCACTTTGCTTCACTGCCTACGTTACTATTTACACTATTTACAAAAGACTTTACGGGCACTTCACCGGTTGGTTCCGATCTGACCTATTTAATAACTACGTTGCAGGCGTCCCTGTCGCGTCCTTGTTGCCGTGGCCCTATTACCCAATGCCTAAAGTACCCCACACATGCGTCCCTGTCGCGTCCTTATTGTGCTCACTACACTACGCCACTGCTGCATCTTGTCGCGCCGCTACCCCGCCCCCGCGGCGGTCAGAGTTACTACAGTACCACCAGCTTATGAGTGTCTCAGGTGTCTCAACACCTGGCATGATATATCACGTGACCTTTCAAAGTAAACAAATCCTCGCAACCAGCTTGCGAGAATTTGATGACTTTACCACAGCCACGATACAGCGTTGCCACTTTTACGGCTCATACGGACTCGCTATAGATGCTTGCAGATAACTAGGGAGAGTTTGCATGGCGAAGCATTACAGCAGTCGACAGCACTATCAATCTTCTGTGCATGCGAATATTTCAAAACATCGATGTTCAAAATCAAATAATGATGTTAATAATACATCGTCTAAAAACTATGAAGATTTTTAAACATTAGATTTTTAAAGCTGTTTAGGAATCTGACATTTACGTTCGCACGGGCAAGAATTGACTGTGGCCGTTATTGATAATTAAAATTTAATTGACAAAAAATAACAAGAAAAATTAACAAAACAATCTTAAATCCTGATCGCAAAGGTACTTCTCAAGGGCGTTAGATCTTCGTCATTTCACCGTCGAAGAACGCGAAAACGAGGAGGAGGCCCAACACCCAGTGCGCATGCTTTTTGCCAAATTCTCCGCGTGCTAAATACGATGGAAGGGGTGGAAAATATTGAGACATGCAAGTCATATTTCGGGGGAGGGTGATTCTTCTCCATGAACAGAGTATAAACATCGTTCGCGTCGTTTGAGCACATGAAATTACATTGGTATCATCAGTTAATTCATATTTTATCTTTTACAAAATTATGATTACGAAATTTTCAATTCACAAATAAAACATCGAAAACGTAACGACAAGCACAAAACGTTGATGTTAAAAAACGTCGGCTTTCATCTATCTATATTTAAAACATTGAATGATGTTTTTAAAACATCAATGTCACATCCAGAGAAACAGAGTGCCGAAAGAGAAGAGTAACCGTGAGAGAAATTTAAACGCTACCAGCGCAGTAGTTGAGATGCTGTATGTAATAAGGGTAAGAGAAATTGCACAGGCAATCCCGAATGGATCAGGCTTTTCCCCATCAATAGTAGGCGAATGGTGAAACTGCTTCTTGTTCTACCCTCATCCCTTACTGACACGTCAGAAGTCAGAACTCGTATCGCCTCAGTGGGTGCCCCGCTGGAGGAGACTCATGGGGGAAAAATCACTTGCAAGCCGGCGTACAAGTCGCCATCAGATCTCACCACTTCTTCCATCCAGAAGGAACACCGCCACGTCCCGAGATAAAACATTGAGTACACTAACGGGAAGAAGACGTTGGCGTGGCCGGAAACATCAATGGAGCAAATCCAGAGGCGGGGTGATGTCAAGGGCAGAGGAGGGGGAGTTGGCTGCGGTTTGCTTGGACGCGCTCTTGCGGCGACAGCGCCGCTCCGCCTCGGAGCGTCACGCGCGGGCAACTCTCCGCGCCGCTGCTCGCCTCGCCTCCCCTCGCCCGACAGTCAACTCTCCGTCCTTGGACTTGCATCAGCTGATGTCACTGCAGTGCCTCTGACCGGCAGGTCCTAGGTTCTAATCCCGACGGCGGCAGGAGTTTCGACACTAGCTTTTCAGCTAGGTCGAATTCAGTCGCTGTCTGGAGGGGAATTCTAGCGGCCGGCTGCTGCAACCGGTAGTTTTTCGTGGTTTCTTCGATTAACACTAGGCGAATGTCGAAGCAGTACCCTAACAAACGGGCCACAGACCGCGCGCGATCTTTCCATCCTCTTCCTTATCTTGTCCTCATCCCTTAGACACACACACACGCAGACTAATATGCGCTACACTACCACACATGTCGGTCGGGGACTTGGAACTTGTCCCAGCTGGGGCGGTGCCCCGCTGGTGGGAGATACCTGGTTGTGGAAAACACCCACCAGTCGACGGTAGGTCGGCGCCGGATCTCGCCATCTAGTGGCGGAACATCACCGCCAACTCCCGATGAAGAACATGCACCACACTTACGGGACTAATGATCTCCGTAGTTGACGCGCCCGGAATCACTAATCAATCAATCAATCAATCAAAATCCAATTAACCAACTAGTTACGTGGCTCAGGTAAGCCAACTACTTACGTGACATCAATTGATGTCATTGAAGTACCTCTGACTGGGAGCTCCTACGGTTCCTCTACCGTCGGTGGCAGAATTTTCTATACTATAAAGATAGCTATGTCGGATTCGGTCGCTGTTTGAAGGAGAATTCTAGCGGCCGGCTGCTCTGATCGGTAATTACTTTACTTAGAACTTGTCTCGGCCGGCTACTTTTAAATGTATATTGTATAAGCATTCAATCCACAGAGAAAAAAGTATCTAAGGCTCCCAACAAGGCATAGTTAGATTGTGTATGTGTGATAGAAACATCGAAATAATAAATTGATTTCTAATGAAGTGAATAGAATGTGCAGCTATGCATTAAAACGTCCATAACTGAATATTGAAACCTGAGTGCCTATTTTGGCTGCTTGTCACTATTGCCTGTTTTTAGCATTCAGGAATTTGTTGGCCGTAAACAAGTATTTTCCCCAGTGTAAGATTCAGTGAAGTAATAAAAACTGCATATTTATCGACGATATGTCATTTACAGTTCCCTTTGCAACCAGTGTTTGATTAGCGCTCTTATGCTTTATAATCTTCAATATAGTGCAAGGACTTTAATGAGTGTTATAATACTCTTATTTGGAGAGGAAAGAAACAAGTTTTTTAAGAACGTTTACCAATAGTTTTTATTCACAGCTGTTTTTTAATGGCCATTAAATGATTCACGTTCACAGAAGCGATTTTCGCGTTCAGTTTTAAACCTACTGTTCATATTTTGCTATTCATTTTTTATATATAAGGAATGGCCTGTCGCAGGGAAAGCTACATATCTATTGCGCGCCATATTAAATATTTATTTACGTAATTAGTACAGAAAGTGAGTCTTTGGCATACGAATGAAACGTTGACAGGCGACGCTATGAGCTGAGTCCGGCATTTTGACAGGACTACGCCAAAGACACTTTCGTACAGGTTGCATTCCTTATTTTTTAGTACAAAACTTACAAATACTGTACGCAATGTATGAGGCAGCAGCCATGCGGATTAATGTTGTTCCAGGGTTTTGTTCACTTTGGAGTACTTAATTGTTTATATGGGTATGACTTCTTTGGCGCACGTGTGGCGAAGTATTTTGTCGCTACCTCGACCGTCAGCTTTTCAGTCGTACGCCACAGATTTACTTTCTGAACTAGTTACAGTATGTAAATAAAAATTGTGTTACCATATAAGAAACATAAGTCGATGCACTTGCTGTAGTGTTTGAAGGGCCTAGAAGGCACATTTGTCGACCTATACAATAGGATAATGTGTGACGCAACGGGTGTGTCGTGCGGTTGACATAATGTAGAAAAATTATTATTTTTCATCTGGAGACTGTAAGGCAGAAGACCCACAGGAGCCCCTTATTTAAAAATCCCCTCCCTCAATACGTAAACGGAATTCATTTTTCCATGCAACAAAAATAATTTAAAAGTAATTAATTTTAATTAGAAGTAAATACACATTTTATGTTTTGAAAGAAAAGAACATTTCGTGATCGTAATTATGTAAGGGCCTGGGGCAGGTTGCGCTGTTCTACCACCCCCGCCCCTCTCACTTCTGAGCACCCTCGGTTTGATGCATCCCGGGAGGAAGAAAATCCGGTGGTAGCATTTTCAAAGATTTGTGTCGATGACGTCTCATTCATTGTAGAAAATCGTAGTATTTTCGAAACGTTTTTGCATAGAAAAACATTTAATGTACCAAACTAAATGAAGTATATCCTAATGTGTTTGTGGATATTTTTGGATTGATTCAGTTTTTGTTTCGTGAAAGTGACTGAGCGAATGAACTGAGGTAGAGGACAGCGTGTCACGGAGTATCCAGCCCTCTCCTCCCGGCGCGGCACTTGCTTCTGCTAGCGCCCCAGCCACGGAACAGTGCGCGTCCAGTAACTCTCAATGCGGCTTGCCCGTTCCGCTTTGACCATGTTAGCAAGCAGGAGCGCGTGTGGGAACAACTCCGCGAGTAGAGCTGTCCAAAACACAACTGTCGTTTGATTTTCTTCGAAATACGTGTTCGTGGTGACTGTATCCCGAACATGCACCGGGAGCGGTGGCTCTCTGTATCAACTGATGTCACTGCAGTGCCTCGGAAGGTCCTAGGTTCGAGTTCCGACGGAGGCAGGATTTTCAACACAAGCTTGTGAGCTATGTAGAATTCAGTCGCTGTCTGGAGGAGAATTCTAGCGGCCGGCTGCTCTGATCGGTAGTTTTCCGTGTTTTTTTTCGATCAACACCGAATGAATGCCGGAGCAGTACCCTAACAAACGGGCCACTGACCGCGCAAGATCTTTCCTTTCTCTTCCTTGTCCTATCTTCATCCCCCCACACACACACACACTTACACACACATGCACTACACTACCACACATGCCGAAAGACCGGTCGGGGACAGAACTTGTCCCGGCTTGGGCGGTGCCCCGCCGGTGGGAGAGTCCTGGTTAGGGGGAACCCCGCTAGCCGGCGGTAGGTCGGCACCGGATCTCGCCATCCAGCGGGGAAAGATCACCGCCAACTCCCGATAAAGAATATGCGCCACACTTACGGGACTAATGACCTCAGTAGTTGACTCGCCAGGGATCACCAATCAATCAATCAATCAAACGAAACGTGCATGGTCCCTTTACCCTGTTCCAGGCTCAGTCCTCTGCAGGGCAGGGAGTGCCACGCCCTCGCCCGACACAGGCGAGAACTGATGGACCGGGGAGCGGGCAGGCGCAGTGAGACGGCCGCCGTGATGGGACCACGAGACGCGGTGTACCCGGACGGGTAAAACTGGACCTCCATGTGCACCTTCGGGAAATTGTTACACACAAGACGCTCAAGCAGGGGTAAGACGAGTAAAGCTGTCTCGTCCGAACGTATGTAGCCACCTTGGCCAACAGCTGTCGAAATCCGAGATCGGGCAGTAGAATTGAAACGAAAGAAGTCCTAAATACTAGATAATACTGTTCCATCAGCTGGTATATTTAGATGCGCACTACATCGTAATTTTCTAATATTCTCCACTTCGTGTCGTCGCACTCGCAAGGATCTAGGTGTGCATATTTCTGATCTGCTCATGACGACCTGTAAAACTCATCTAGGAAATTCATTACTTTCTCCGCTACAATAATTCATGTAAATTTTCTATTGTCCCATTAACGTCCAAATAAAATTTTGGGCGCGTAGGTTTAGCTCATTGTAGCTCTCTGGTAACATTTTTTTGCAACATTTAGTGGTAATATATTGTTGTGTTTCTAAATTACACTACTAGAACGTAAAGCGCCAAACGCAGATTGAATGAGCATTTTTGTCTGCAAGAAGCAAAACCGTTAGAACTTAGCTGCGTATGCTGAGTCGGCTTCGGTGGGCACCTACCACGTTTCCTTTACACCTGCCTCTCCCTCCGACTTTACTACTGGCTTGTTCCTACAACCCAGAAGAGTTGCCTAGCCAGCGGCTTGTTCCTACAAGCCAGCTGAACAGAGCTTCAGATGAAGATTCGAACCGACAGAAGTCATAAATAGACCGTGGTCAAGAGTGTACTATGCTTTTGCGATCTGGGCTAAATCAACATCTACAATCAGGAATGGAAAAAAACTTGCTTATATTTTTCATAAGGGAATCCTACGTCTATTGAAGAAATAAAATTCGCAAATTATTGCATAAAAAACAAATTTGAGTTGTCCAGAAATGGGAGTCCTCAAATGAGGGCGCTGGGTAAATGCTGGTGTCCAATGGAGAATTATGAGGTCGCGGTTCTTCGAGCCCTCTCGCAATAGACCCTCGATTCCTCGGATCCAGGCGGCCAACGCCCCTTGCTTATAGATGCGACATCGACTAAAACATCGGTGTTTTAAAATAGCGATGCTCAAAATTAAAATGTTCACGTTGATAAATACTTCGCCCCAAACCATCGATTTTTTAAAACTGGTTTAGTAATCTGTAACATCAATGTTCGCGGGGGAAGAATTTAATTTGGCAGTGACCGTGATTGTTAATTTATTAAGATTTAACCGAAAAAATCAAGGAGAACATAACAATTAACAAAAATGAACTTGACAGGGTTTTCTCAATTCAACGTAGAATGGTACGGAAAGAAGGGCAGTCTAGAAGTTTTATTTCTGTATTTATTTTACGTTCAAAACAGTTAAAATCTGTGTGTGGCATGCTATGGGGAGAAGTGAATTCTCTGCACGTTTACAAAATTTTGTTGTCCCTACCCTAAGCCATATACTACTTGAATTTGGAATACAGAAAGAAAATGAGCGCTTTTTGCCAGGATTGTTAACAGAATATTCGCTCCGATGTAATAAAATCTATTTTCAAGGGTAAATCAGAAATAAATTTGGGCCCTTATTCCTCATCATGCCCTTCGTCAACGAATAATAATTCCTACCCCGACAACATGGAGAATGATAATTTGAATAACTATATTTCCTACTGAATGGTAAATAATACATTAAATATCTCGGTTAAAATTAATGTTACTTTTCTTCTTAAGGTCAGTATAGTCTCTAATAGTATAGAAACAGTTATGCAGCAGAAACGATTGTACTTGGAATTTAAACCTTTCTATCTAATTTAATCGTTTAATGTCATCTGTCAAAGTGTTGTAAAATAATGTACATGGATTGTATGTTAAATTTTGTTAAGCTGTTGATACTGTCACCTATGAATGTGATTACTACGTCGGGTGTTATAGTTATAGACATCGGCGTTTTCTGAATATATATTCCCGCCCATAAGCAAGTCATTTTTGACTAAAAACACTGATTCGTAAATCAACAGACAAGGTAATGGTAAAATTCCTAGATTAATAAAGAGAGTCTTTACGCCTCTTGCCTTTCCGCGTGCGTTCTAGGGCATCGGGGTCATCTCTTGGGTGAGAGTTGACGTGCTCGATAAAGGTAGTACAAACAACGTTCACTTTGTTCGAGTACTTGAACTAACAGTAGTAATTTAACTTTTTCAAAGTGTAATGAGGGTACTTTTCCATTCGCAAAGAAAACAGAAAACAAAAACATGGCGAGTGCCGGCCTGGATAGGTTGCTAAGGCTGTTAAGGCTCACCCTCAAGGGTCACGGGTTCGAATTCCGCCCGGGGCATGGAAGTTTGTGTGTGTCCATATATAGTACGCGGGTTCCTCTGTCGTTACCCCCGAAGTTCAAAAAACCATCGGTAATTACAGTAGGCCGCTAAATGACCTAGTAGTCGAAAAGAGACATAAAAAACAAAAAGCATCAAGTATTGATGTTCAAAAACATCGGTTGTAATAATTCTGTTTCTATAAAACATCTTCAAATACATCCACCCCCACCCCTGCTTAACAGGTCATGCCTTCTTCCAGGCCCCAGATCACAGAGATGTGGCAAATGCTCTCCGTCTGCTTCTTTTCATCTCTGTCTCAGACAAAACATGTTCTTAATCTCACATATTAAAGTTTTTTAGAAATGTCTTAGAAATGTATCTTAATACCAATATCTTATGTTCCAAAATATCATTTATTGTGCGTGAATTATTTTTTGAATACTCTGTCCTTCGATAAGCATCACAATCATTATGGAGTGGCACATCTTGAGATCTCGCCGACCCGACGCCGAATTATTGCAATTTTCGGAGAAAAAAATGTGAGTTAGCCGGAAATGGAACTAACGACAATTTTTGTACCGTCTTTTTGTAGGTAGGAGAAGAACGTTTTTAAAAAATATAAGCCGTTTTTGAGAAAATAATTGCTTTAAAAATTTAAAAATTATATATATCACGCAAAACATCACGCAAACATCACAATATCACGCAAAATTACGAAAAAAATACTCATATTTTCGAAACATTGTACGGGACCTTATTTGAAGATTTTTATTTCTCTATTTTCGTATTTTTATTGTAGGAAGACGTCGAAGAAAATTTGATATTTTGCAATGTTTAAAAAATTAGAGATATACACGAAAATGAGACCAACGCCTTTCGTTCAAGCGTCTTTTACGCTATACGAGGACAAATTTTGATTCAAAAATTTGGAGTGATTTTTGAAAAAATGTCGAGGCTTGATGTAAAAGTACCTCCAAAATTCTGAATGTGCGTTTCAAATTCACAGAGTCTCGAGATGTTTTAAATCAATCGAGAAATATCATTTACCGAGAAATAGGCTGAACGGTTTTGGCCTAAGCGTTGACCATAGACAGATACACAGACGTTTTGCCGTCAATCAATTTTTCGATACCAAGGTGCCACAAAACATGGATTCTGACTATACTACGTGTCAGAGGTGTAATTTACTATATATATGAACAGGATTTATCCACTTTTTTGTTGGGTAAAAAGGGGTTTTCTGCTGAAAATCCGCCGTTTCCTGGCGCACGATTACAATTCTTTCTCTTCTTATGAAGTAAGGGCGAGAAAGTACAAACGGGACGTTGCTAATGCAAAGAGAAAGAGAAGTGTGTCGAGAGCCCCCTCGCCTTCCCCTCCCATTCCCACTACCACACACCACGACAGACAAAGTTATTTGAAAATAAATATTTGAATAATATTAATGTTGCGTCAATAGATATTTCTGAACTTTTATTAAGAAAATTTGTGTGATATGTTCATTTGATGTTGACATTGAATCACATTCAGAATGGAGGCTCCAAATGTTTCCACAATTTCGTCAAACTGCTTGATTTAACAATCATGATACAAAGCATATCAAGTGCATAAACCATATAAAGCACAAGACTTTTCTATACCAAACCTCTACCTGCATATATTTGAGTATATTTATTTGAAAGCGTAATACATTCATTTTTGAATAGCATTTCATAGGATTTGTAAAATATCAACGTTCTAATAAATGTAATAGTATTTTGTTACTGATCGGAATTTTAGATGCATTATTCGTCTATATTTGAACTAGAAGATTTTTTCGTAAAATATTGTTAAGAATTTTTTTTAAATGGACTACAATTGTAATGCACGCGACCTCTCGCGTTCCGGTTTTGAGCGCGACCAATGAAGGATTAAAAAATAGGTATAATTTTACTTTATTACATGCGTCTTTTTTGCTGTCTAACTGGTCTTTCAGTGTTATTCGTCTCTCTTTGAAGTCCATTCATGAATAAACCAGCAAGTGTTAAACGTACCACTCGCGCAACTTTTCTTGAACGATAGATTGACGAAATGCGGGCGGAGTGGGGGTATTAGTTACAAAGACAGCCACTAGAGTATTTTCAGTAATGCCAACCTTTAGTAGATGAAAGTCAAACCCGCTATATGTGCGGCCAGGTCATCGCTCTGGGTAGGCAACAGCAGGGACAGTAGATAGGAGTTTTAGGTGCCTTCCTTGAAGGTCCTGGACCTGCCTCAGACATTTCTTTAGATAATGGTAATAAAGCTGAACAGAAGTTCTCGACTATGAAAGCAACTAGTGACTAGCTTCTGTTTCGCGCCAACGAAGTTTTAATGCTGGGAATGTTGTCATCAGTGCTCGCTGCGATCTTTTGCCTTCAGCTGTTTATGGCTCCAGGGAGGAGGAAGCAAGGTCATCGTTCAAGAAAAGGTGCGCGAGTAGTAGTTGCACTCGTTATGTCCAGGTTAATTTCTGTCCAGGTTTTTATTACTTAGAGTAATTTCTCTAACTAGTTCTCCGTTGTCCTTGCAGGGTTCGGCAATGGCCGCAGGATGGCTCCTGTTTCTGTTGATCCTCCTGAGCGCGACGGCCCCGCCCTGGCGGAGGGCGATGGCGGGGGCGATGGCCGCCGCCCCAGACGGCGCCCCTGCGCCCACGCCCACAGCCGAGCCCACGCTCTCCCCGGAGGCGGCAGCCTTCATGCCCGAGATCTTCAAGTTTGTCACGTGCAGGACCATCAAGTGCACCGCTGAAAACACCCTGCCCCCAGCGCACGGAGTGTAAGTTGATAAGCATTTTCACGCCAGCAAAAATAAATTAAATAAAATAATATTTATAACATGAACGCCGTTATTCAGACAATATTGATAGAACGTTTCTAAAGAATGTATCATTATGGTGACATTTACACTCTTAAGCTTTTGACTTTAGAAATAAAAAAGTTTAAAGAAATATAGCTTTACTATACGCACGTTTCCTTGAGCTCTACTTTTGTTAATAGTGCTATGATTAGAGCTGGGGCAGTGTTTCTATTTTGATATGAATGCAAAAGAATCAAATCTGTAATTCGTTTGCCAATGCAAATAAGTTTTCTACTACTCCAGAGCGAAAATATCTATTTTTCAAATTTTGCTAATCTCACGTTTTTTAAATTTAGTTTATTATTATTAATTTATGTTTATTTTACTTTTAAAGATTTTAATGAATTTCTGACTTTTACTATGTACAATTACACCCTCTTCGAACAAAATATTGAAGGAAAAAAATTGGAGCAATTTTTATGAAAATTTTGAAAATATTCTTCTGGAAATGAAATATCTCTCTTCTATGAAATATCTCGTCAAATTAAATTATCTTAAAGATCATTGAAAGGCACAAATGGACCCTACTTTAACGTTTGTATCAAGTTTAACCATAAATCTTCTAACATGCTCCAGTTATGTGTGACATTCATCCTTAGAAACATCATGATAGAAACCTCTTTTTTGTCTCACGAAGTTTCAAAACCGTTTTTACCACAGAAATCTATTCCTCGAACTTTTGGATCGAATCCAATACTATTCGTCCATGCTGTGATCGTACAGCTGAGTAAAAGAAAGCAGATGCACCAGATTTTCGAAAAATAAACACTTTTCTACGTCAGGATTCTCCTCACACATTGTTATACTTGTAAGTTTAGTTCATACCATCATAAAATGTAGTTATAATAATTTCAAATCGAGATATTTCTTTTGTATTGTAATAATCTCCCCCTCTCTCCGCCCTCCTTTGATACCGCGACGCTTCACGTCGCGGCGCCAATGTAACAATATACTACTTCTAATCAAACACGATGGCCCACGCTAGTGCGCCACTGTAATATTCTCTTACAAAACCTCACGACGATTGTAATCTTTTCCTCGTCACGCCCACTATCTTGCCCTGCCCTAGCCCTGAATTATAATTGGGTGCCACATTAGCGATTGCCCGTACCTCTGCTGGCTCGTACTATTGTTTATTTCTTACCGTGTCGTAGTCCGCGCGCTCACTCCATACGGAGTTGAAGGAAGGGTCCGTTTCGTTCGTGCCTGGGTCAACATTCATACCACTACAGAATAAAAATACATGGAATCACGGCAATTATGAGCCATTGGGATGCTCATGCATTTAATTTAGGATTTTTTTTCGCTGATATCCCTTTCATTAACACAATCTGCCCCTCCGACTTACGAAACATAACAATACGAATATATAAACTCACAGGAAAAAAAATAAACATACACACTGAAATTACAATACAAAGAAAAATCTCATCCATCCATCAGAATGCGCATTCTGTCGTGACCTTCCTTATTATCTTTAGCCTAATAGCATAACTTGGTCTTCGACAGAACTTCTTTTCTTTCTTTTGAATGGAGCGTAAACAAACCAAAAAAAAACAATACAGTTATTGCACCATTCGAGCCACTTCCCTTTTTTGCAGCGATGTCACCTTCCGTCAGCGCCCGTCGCTGGTAGTTGTCACGTGCATTATTCACGCACGCAGTTCCCCCGTTCAGCTGCCACCAGATCCTCGATGCACTCCTCCGTTTAAAGTTTGCCAATGCATCCACAAGTATTGTTTTTTTTTTTTTTGTCTTAATCGCGTCTTCCCTGAATGTTATTTCTATATCTCGCGATATATATATATATATATATATATATATATATATATATATATATATATATATATATATATATATATATATCTTTCGCGACGCTTCTATTTCCTGACACCTAATTTGCGTAAATATTGTCTATGCGGATTTTTTTCGTGAATTTCTAAATGAATTTAAATAAATTTTCGATACACTCAGTCTCAACAATTGTTTTTATGCAACCAAAATAACTTAATAACGTTTTACACGACACTTCCGCAAAAATTTTCAAAAACTTAACACAACATAAAAACGCGTGCGATCATCCTCAGATCCGAACTCTTTCTGTCTGTAACCCAGTTTGCATTATTGATCCACACAAACCAAGTGACTGTCTTTTTATTAAACACATGCCCATCACCATAATAAATGTTCGAAAATGTTCACATTTTTCACTGTTTTGGGGCATCTTGCGTCTTACTCCCTCTTTCATAGTTTTATTAACTTTTGGTTTGTAATTATCACATCACCGAATTCCCTTTTCCCGTTTTCCTTTTTCCAAAAAACCTTTATTTTTCGTCTTCCCCACTCGTGATGACGTCACTTACATCTTCGGTCGCTTTTTTAATTCTTTCTTATTTTCTTTAATTCTAACTTCTTTAATTCTTCTATGCTATGGAACTGGATACTGATTTATTAAAGCCTTACATAAATTCCCCCCCGCGCCGTAACTAATTTTGCCCTGATCTAAATATTTTTCCCTATAATTTCTGTAAGTTTGGCCAAAATCCACCCAGGCATTCACTGGATATTCAATAAAACTCGTTTTGTTGTATACTTTCAGAGGTACAACAATGGTCACCATGTCTTCAACTTCGCCGTTATGCATGCAATTTATACCACTTATAATATTTACGGAACCCGTGGCTCGAATAACGTGATTCTTGGTTCAAAACGTTCCTAAATTTGGGTTCTATTCACTGTTCACAATGCCTATTGACCCCCTTTTGTTTTCTATTACTTTCCTAATAATTATTATTACGCGGCGCTGTTGTCTATTGTTTCTTTCATTATTGGCTCCTCTTTGCTTATGTAGAAGTTCCTTGTTCCACGCATTCTTCCGGGCTAGTCTCACAAATCATTACAGTATAGACACTTTGGATCCTTAAAAACAGGGACGAGAACGTTTGATTAGTTGTTCTTGGCTCTCATTACGCAGCTGCATCGTGGTAAAACCTGAGCGTGGTAGGAACTAGAATATACTTTGACTTATTTAACGTGGCGCCTCAAGGTCACGAACTGGAAAGAGAGGGGGGTCATGGTCGTCCAATCGGTAGCTCCAATAACAAAAATTTAAATTGTAACAATGCTCCCGATTGGATGACAGTGTCCCCCTCTTCGTTCAGCTCGTGGCCTTGAGGCGCCACGTTAAATACTCGTAAAAACCGATCGGAGTATAACTCCGATAGCGACTGCCACATAACTGTGTGGACGAGCAAAGCGACGGACGCCGTTGTCCAACCCGCTTGGCGCGGCAGCCTGAGTAGTTTTATTCCTATTTCCTCATGATCACCAACTTTTATAATGTAGCCCTACCCTCAACTCCTTACAAGATATGATTTTATAACGTTTTGTTAGTATTAGTTTTCTTCCCAAGGTAATTTTCTGAATTGAATTCGTACTGTTGTATGCAGACGAATTTCATTGTGCCAGTCTACTTACGTTAGGGGCCATCCATAAATTACGTGAGGATCTTAGGGGGGAGGGGGTCAAGCGAATCTTACATAATCTTACGTGGGGGAGGGGGGTCTCGGTAAGTATCACGTAATTTTTTGCTAAAACGTAAAAATTACCGAGTGTTTTTGGAAGTGCAATTATATTCACTGTAATTCAGTCACTCTTACTTTCTAAATACTAGTCATATACAGTCTTAAATATAATTAAGCAAATTATATTTTTAAATAAATCCCAATGCAATCAATTGCAAATTAACGTTAGATATGTACGTAATGTTAATGTACGTAACGTCGTATTTACATTAAAAATACGCTTTTTGAAAAGTCTCACGTGACAGTAGAGGGGGGAGGGGGGTCGAGCCAATTCTCACGACATCGCCCCTAGGGGGGAGGGGGAGTCGAAAAACGCCAAAATCGCCTCACGAAATTTATGGACGCCCCCTTATTCACGTTTGCGAAACTAAAGTCATTTAAAAAAATGTTCTTCTTATGACCTACGCCCATATTACACGCCCTGCTCCCCGTCTGGAATGTCGTTGATGCCTTCGATCCGGTCGGTTGCTCCGGATGCGGAAAAGTGCTATTTGATCCCAATGCAGCACTCTGAAGGACCTTGATTTAAAAGGGTCTCTGTCAACAATAAAAGACTCACTTGTAGTAACTCCATTTCATCCAGGGTTTCTAGTAAATGAGACCACGCCCAAAACAAATGCCTCACTGCACGCGCTGACTGTTGTTCCTCTCTGGGCATTGCAGCTGCGTGACTATTTGCAGTTCAGGGTTCGTCTTCCAAACGAGATCGACGCGTTGGATAAATGCTTGGTCTCCAGTGACACATAGCCACTTTTCAGTTTAATGACATTCTATTGATTTGAGACATTTTACTTCCTACGTCGAAATTTCAAACTTGAATGAAAAGCCGCTGAAATTATTTTAAATAAGTCTTAAATCGATACCCAAAATATAATTTTGAAGAAGCATGTTTTGAAGTTAATTTAAAGGTAACCCATTTACAAAAAAGTGTGCTAATGATAGACGTATTCACAAATACTATGGCGATGAATTAAATCAATCATTTAAATGAAATTATGTAAAAAAATAGATTTAAAATAACGAAACAATTTTCCACTTCTCGTGAAAGTTTTTGTGCGTACATACCAACCATCAATAATTTGCTTACACATATCTTTGCATTTAATGAAGCATTCATAAAATGTGAAAGGGAGCACTTCCGAACACAGAGTAGCGTTCACCAGTATTCGATGGAGTTCTACCCACTACCTAGCGCGTGCTGCATTAGGGAACCGCCTTCTGACCACGAACCATTTTGATCGATTGAGGTTTCCGGGTATGTCATTGGCCATGAGTAGGGAACGGAATGGATTGTAATAAACAATGCAAAATATGTACATATATATGTGCTTATTTTTTCCAAAACATGTAAGAAAAAATAGAAAATATGTAAAATAAAAATTCATTCTTGTGTTTAAAATTGTTTTCTATAAGCATTTTTCGACCATAGAACGTCTCCGATCAGTTCTTAACAAGTATTCGGAGTGGCTGAAAGTAGGTTCTATCTCTACTGAAGTAATTGTACGCTAGGTTTCACCACATATAAGAATTTTATACGAAATATAAAATACGTTCATAGTATAAATTACAATATTTAAGAGGAGCCAGTGTACAAGTGAATAGTATTACCGTGTAGCGAGTGATGGATCCCGCGGGTGGTGGTGGTGGAGAAATATATATACCCCACCCTCCTAATTGAGCAACGCGACAATTTTCTGTAAAAATATTTGTTAGCTTTCGATCGAGTAACGAATTTGCTACTTGAAACATGAGCAAGCATGTTGTTGAAATTATTTTCGTTCATAAAAATCCGCTCATCCTTGACTCGCAAGTACGCAGTAATCGGGGATGGGGGGAGGTAAGTTTGACAATTCATGGCGGAGATATGGTGGTGAGAGTAATAGAATATAAGATAGAGAGTAATAGAAGCGCAGCAGCATTACATTTGATTTGTAAGAAAGATAATTCCATAACAAATATTGCAAACGCGCATCTAGAATGTTCAGTTCCGACGTAGCGATGTATAAAGATATTAAAATGTAGCGAAATATGTAAGAAATATGTCGTAATAGGTAAAATATGTGAAAAATGTAATTATACAAAAATATGTAAAATAAAAATAGTTCGAATTCACTTAGAGTGCCTGGTATACTTTAAAAAATATATTTGAATGCAAGTATCTAGTTCCTGTAAAAACATGTAATTACAGGGAAATCCGTTCCCTAGTCATCAGGCTATGATCATAAATCGTCATCATCATATGTTCATTATTTTAGTAAGTGTAGTGTGTTTTTATCCCGGGAGGGTGGCGGTGTTTTGCCGCCACCTCCCGGGACCTACCCGTCGGCTTCCGGAATTTTCCCCAACCTGGTATGTCCCACTAGTGGGACACCAGCCCGGCCAATCCTTAAGCTCCCGACTGGTCTCCCGCCATACGTGGTAGTGTAAGTGTGCGTGTGCGTGTAAAGGAAGAAGATTGAACAAGGAAGAGGAAGAAAAGATCGCGCGCGGTTCGTGGCACTTTTGTTAGCGTACTGCTCCGACATGCGCCTGCTGATGGTCATGAGGTGACGGTCCAAGGTGCTCCGTAGTCATAATTTGGTGAGAGAAGGCCATAAGAGGCGTTGGGATTGGATCCGCTTTCATACAACTTATCGTGGGTTAAAATTGATCGTGGGCGTCAGCTACCCTCCGTGCATCCCTAACAGCAGGAGCTCGGGCTGCTAGCGGAACCTAGCTGTAGAGGAGCGAAGTTCAGGCCATATGGGTAGTGCGTACACTAATACATGAAATCCTTTTTCATCACTGACGGATGGAAATAATAATTATACTCCCAGAAATTTCTCCATTACTTTTAATATAAAGTACATAAAAAATTATCATATGTGTAAATTAAATTTAATACAGACAAATAAGTTAAGTCTACAATGATTTTAATTTACGCATTAAATGTAGTGTACAGGTACATTAATCTCCCTTTAATATACAAGGTACATTAAAATTCATGTATAGTCACATATTAAATTTAACGTAATTTTTGACAGTGTACCTTCACTGGTTATTGATTGGAAAGCGTTACTTTGGGGTACACGTACGGCAACATAGACTTTGCCTCACGATTTCCACGAAGAAGGAAGTAAAAAAACTGATAGCACTCTGGCATCATTGATCAACATGACTGTTGTCTCGAGTATTGAAGATAATCCCAGAATTTTATGCTTAGAAGTTTCCGTGAATTCATGCTAAAAATGTATATGTGCCATTCGTACTCAAATGCCTTTGGTGTATTCATTTTCAAATGCCGGATTCCTCGCCAGTCATCGTCTCGTCCCTCAATATTTCATTCGAACACCAAAGATTCACTTTCTGTACTAGTTACATAAATAACTATTGGAACACTTGCGAACAATTAATTTATAGAGGTGAAAGTGTGAAGGTGTTTTCTTATCAAAGAACAAGGTGCAGAGAGTATATGTAGAAATATTTATTTAATAACTCAAAAAGAAGAAGGCGGCGGCAAACCGCGGCGCTGACCCAAGTCCATGAGCGTTTGCTCCAACCTGCATACAACTTATTTTGGGGAGACATTTTAGGGGAGACACCAATCAGAAAACATTATAATAAATAATTAGAATAAATTTTATAAAATTATAATTTTTAATGATTCATTAAAAAATATACTTTTATAACAATATGCATTTGTTAATTAGTTATTCTTAGTTTTAGATTATTAATTTAAAAATTATATTTCAATTATTCTGAATTACGTACAGTTTTTTAAATATATTATAAATAAATGACATGTGCAAATATACTTATATTTTTGTTAAATAATTATAATCTATTCATTAATAGAAATTTTTATATTTAATGTATGGAGGGGATTTAATGATACCATTAGGCCGGAAGAGATGGCTTAGGGCATCAACTGATGTCACTGCAGTGCCTCTGACCGGGAGGTTCTAGGTTCGCTTTCCGACGGCGGCAGGATTTTCGACACTAGCGTTTCAGCCAGGTGGAATTCAGTCGCTGTCTGGAGGAGAATTCTAGCGGCCGACTGCTCTGATCGGTAGTTTTCCGTGGTTTCTCCAATCAACACCAGGCGAATGCCGGAGCAGTACCCTAACAAACAGAAGAAATAATTGTAGAAATATCGTTTGAAATTTGACCACGGACCGCGCGCGATCTCTCCTAACTTTTCCTTATCCTATCCTCTCCCCTTTCACACATTTATGCTAATATGCACTACACTACCACATCTGCCTGGAGACCGGTTCGGGGCTTAAAGCATGTCTCGGCTGGGGTTGTGCCCCACTGGTGGGAAATAACTGGTTGGGGAAATCCCCGCTAGCCGACGGTAGGATGGCGTCGGATTTCGCCATCCAGATCACCACCACCACCACCACCACCACCTCCCGAGAAAAACATGTACTGCACTTTCGGGACTAATTACCCTAGAACTTGACATACCCGAAATCACTTACAATCAATCAGTCAATACCATTAGTACCGATCCTGTGGCCGAGATCGCTAAGGCAGTAGTGTCGTAGTGATCTCGGACCGAAGGGTCGCGAATTCGAGTCCCGCCTCAGACATGGTTGTATTTGTGTTCGTCCTTTCACCCCTTATCATCATATCGTTTCATCTTCACAGTTACCATAACGTTATCCCCAACAGTGGTCGCTAATGTCCTAGGTATTGATGCGACCTTAAATAACTAAAAAAAACAAAAACCAAACAATAGTGTGGCCCCCGGGTGGCCCCAACTGAAGCCACGCCACTGTGGGGATGGCACCGAGCGTGCGCTGTGTGTTCGCAGGGCGCCCCGCTGCCAGTGCGACAACGAGTGCCAGCTGCTGGGCGAGTGCTGTCCGCAGATCGCGCCCTCGCGTGCTCTGTGGAAGCAGCCTGAGGCCCCGGTGCGGGGCGTGCCGCGCCGCCACTGGGGCTGCTCCGTGTTCCCCTACAACGCCACCGCCAACGTGGTACGACGCCCGGGCGCGCGCCGGAAGCTCTTTTACTCTTTTGCCCTTAAAAAGTTGAGAAGGAGAAACGTAAGCAGTGATGTCTTTTTTACTTAAAGGAGAATGGTTCACGTTCGGGGCATGCGCCAATTGCTCCCGAACAGATTTGCGATTTTGCGCGGAACTCGCAAAAAGCCTCAGGATTCTTTCAGGCTTTTATTCGGTTAGCGTGTTTTGTGCTTGGGTAAAAAAGCATTACAGTTCAAACATACAATCATGTTCACAAATTAACACAGTAGAACCCCAATATGAGGCATCTAAAGTTACAGGATTTTCTCTCTTGTAGGGGAACTCATAAATGGGAAATTTTCGTACAAGTTCACAATAGCTTCATTTTTTATCTTACATTTTTTACTGTTCTCGACCTTACGTATGATGTAAAGTTTTTGTGATATAGTCCTTGACCTCCTTTTGGGATTTTAAAAACTCCTTCATATTGAGTTATCACATTCCAAGCAAACGGAGCTCTGTTCACCAGACGGCTAACATCAACATCACATGCATGGTGAAAAGTTTAATACATAGTTCACATTACGTTAAGATGATTCTCCTTGCACCTAGAGAAATTCTGTACAGATCATACTGTTCCCCCTCCTTGAACATCATTAGAACGAACATGAATGAGATCTTGTCTCAGGTCGCATCCCTTAGAGCCTTGGAGGAAGCAATACAGTGAGAACTGGAACATCTTTTCACCCTTCACAAGTGAAAATTGTTATTTCTGGAAGGACATATTCACAGACCGGTATATTTTTTTATGCTCACTTTGAAGCTTAAGAATACCTGGGAGTAAAACTAATGACCCATATAGTCAGAATATTAGGCGTTTAGTCTCCTCTCTGTTAAAGTCCACTGAAGTCAGTCCTGGGAAAGTCCACTGAAGTCAATAACACACTGCCAGAGTCGGGACATTTTATGAAGAGGGGGTTTCGTACAGGATGTAAGAAAATCCTCTTAATTTATACATTAGGGGTCGGGACAGCACATATTGTTTCCTATAAATGAACTTTCTAACAATGGGGTTCTACTGTATTAAATTGGGATTCGACAGAAAGGATGGCTTCGCGTTCCTTTTGTGTTTGTGCATGTGTACATGTGTGCATGCGGTCGTGCGTTTACGGATGCTGACGCGTGTCTGTGAGTAAACGTGTGTATGTAATGAATGTATGCATGTATGTGGGTGCGTGCGCGCGCTTGTTCCTACGTGTGGACATATGGCACGTATCCCATCTTGTAAGCGCCCTTTCTAGTTGAAAAGGCCCAAAGGAAGTATTATAATTAACTTATCAAAGGAATTAAAAATATTTTCCTCGCATATTCTCATCGTAATTTCAGGTCATCTGATAACATACTTAATACATTACAAACATGCTTAGTACATTACTTTCTCGTGTGTGGAAAATAATAAGAATGCTTGCTCACTGGGAGCTTCTAGATCCCTACTGGGGCAGATTTTAGAACTTTAGTTCAGTCACCTCGTGCTGAAAATGCCCCGATCAAAGAAAAAAATCTGAAAATTTTCTCTCTTCGGTTCTATTTATGTTTTTTGGTGTGCTGAATTCCAATTTACGGTTTGCTATATCAAGAAGTGTCGACTTAAGAAAATTACAAAAACACATAAAGTTGACACTTTTTTCAGCTTTTTGCTCTTATCTCGTCAACTATGCGCTTTATTGAACATCATATACAAGATTAAAGAAGACTAAATTACCTGCAAAAATTTGTGTATTTGCTTTAACTTTAATTTTTTAGCCACTACATCGCGCCGAAGAACGGCAACTTTTTGGCCCTCTGGCCGAACGGGGGAAAACCCATCTACCGCTGTTTAATGTAGCGTCGTGCACAAACATTTGGTAACGAACGGCCGCGTGGCATAGGCGACGCTAAGGCCGCGTGGCCTTTGTCTAAGAAACGGATGTGACGTCGGCGGGAATTCCTAGGAGGCAGCGGAGTGGGGGCAAGGGCGAGCGTCAGCCCTGGCGAGGGTGAGAACGTTCTCTTTGGTACTAGCAGCGGAGCGGAGCGGACCGGGCGATCTGGGTGGGCGCGGGCCGCGAGCTGTGGGAGAGCCGGCAATGTGTTGCCGTACAGAGGCCGACTCGACGAGTCGTAGGTTGGTTGCGGCGCTTCGCGCCATCTAATGCGTGAGATTAGCGCGAAGTGGTGTGGTAGCCGTAACGAGAAATTACTCCGAGTAGGGATGTTAGTAATTACGCTATTTTGTATTAAGGTGGTGGACTGTAATAAACATCTAAATTACTAAACCCACACTCGTCTGTGTTCTTTATGCAACTGCACGACGCCACAATAATCTGTCGGCGGCTCTTTAGTTTCACTAAATCGTGCTTGAAAACGAATATGACGAACAAATTATTGGCATTGGTAATAATTAACACTCCGTTACTTAAGGAATCAGATGGAACGTGTTTACTCGCGCGGGGTATTTGTATTCTCCATTCCTAGAAAACAAAAATATGACGGAAGCGAGAGAGAAAAAAAGAGACTATTCGTTGTTTTTTTTGTACTGTTCTGCCACGTGCAAAATTATGATGTAAAAGAAACTATAAAACTAAAGAATAAATTGTAGGTGTAAAACTTAAATATAGAATCATAAGTGTAGGTTAAATGGATAAATATTTCGTAATGTAAGTGGTAAGGCGTGCGGTCTATTCATTCCCCAACCGCCGCGCTTTTCTCAGACCTTCTCCATGGTGACGAGCTGCCCGGAAGGCCACGTCCTGGGCAGGCTGTGCACCCGGCAGGTGTCGCCCAGCCACTACGACTACAAGCTGGACCTGCCCGTGCTGAGCAGGGCGACCGGCGCCTGGTTCCAGAACGTGTTCTGCGCCGTGTGCCACGGCTTCGAAACGTCCGTCCGCAAGCAGTACCTCTCCTTCAAGTGCGCTGCTCCCAACGGCACGCAGTTCCTCCCGGTGACGGAGCTGGGCATGGCGGCCAGCCCGCTCAACACCAGCCGCAAACCCAGCAGCAACAACAACAACAGCAGCAGCGGCGGGAAGAACTTGGTTAGGCGCAGTGCGCCGTCCACGTTTGATAACGCTGTCGATACGGACGGCAGTTACGAGACGGAGTACAATGTTGCCCGAAAAGACAACGCCGTTCACGATGACCGCAAATACGTTTACGTCTTCCAGGTTCGTTACGTTACTTTTCGTTCACTTGACTATAGTAGAAGCAAATTTCCAAGAACATGTCTTTCCTTACTTTCAAGTGACTTATACTTTCTCGCGTTAATACGTAAGAAGTGAAAGTTTTGTTATCGTGTGCCAGGAAACTGCGATTTTTCAGCAGAAAATCTCTCATTGCAGCGCCTTGGTAATGATAAAGGGGATAAATATTTTTCCTTTATATGGAAAATTACTTCCTCTAATATGTTGTGTGCATGTTTGTGGATCCTTGCCCTGTGACGTGTTGGTTCGCGGTTCCAGGGATTCGCACCGCAATTAAGGGACTGCGCCGCATTACCATTCGTAATACAGCATAGTTTTGCTAAATCTCACCAAAAAGTGAATGTTTTTGTATAGTTTTTAATTTCTTTATCCTTATAACTAAAAAGTAGAAGTTTTGAACAATTTTAAGGAAATACATGATTTAAATCTAATGAATATTGTCCGTTGAAAGAGAATTTTAGAATCATGAAGAAGAACGAGTATTTCTATACTTTTCATGAAAATATGAAGAAATGTAAGTAATCTAAGTAGTAAATAAGGGTATTTGGGAAGTTATATCGTCTCTGTTGTGTTTTTGAACACATTTCCGTGTTTCCTTTCTAGGTCTAATGACAAGTAAAAAACCACGTAACGAATGGTTCTTTCCTTCATTATTGCTGCATTTAATTGCAGAACAGTGCGCTCCTTTTGAGATACGCATTGCTATTAATGTGTTAACTGGAAAAGTATAAGAATTTAATTGGTGAATGTCAAATATTTTCCGATACATGTCAAATGTATGGTTAAAAGTTTAGTTCTCCATGATTTTACTTGTTATTTAATGACTTGCCCTTGAAATTCTAGGAATATAAAACCACGATGTAAAGAAACATCACGAATTATTTTTTAAGTTGTTAACCAGCTGTTAATAGAAGCAATTTCGCAAACAAATCCGAATACTTTAGTAGCAGCTATCCGTAGTTACTATTAGTACTTTATCTCCACCAGGATCACTAGCTTTATGCGCGCTCATCCCTAACTAGCCAAAGAAACGGAATGAGCTGCACCACTGAATTGATTGATTGATTGATCTTTTCATGTTTCCGGGCGCGTCAACTGCTTTGGTCGTTAGTCCCGTGAATGTAGTGCATGTTTTCTCGGGAGATGGCGGTGATCTTCCCCCCGCTGGATGGCGAGATCCGGCGCCGACCTACCGTCGGGTAGTGGGGTTTCCCCCTAACCAGGACTCTCCCGCCAGCGGGGCACCGCCCCAGCCGGGACCAGCTCTAAGCTTCCTACCGGTCTCCCGGAATATATGGTAGTGTAGTGCATGTTAGTGTAAGTGTGTGTGTGTAAGGAAGAGGAAGGACAGATCGCGCGCGGTCCGTGGCCCGTTCGGTAGGGTACTGCTCCGGCATTCGCTTGGTGTTGATCGGAGAAACCACGGAAAACTACCGATCAGAGCAGTCGGCCGCTTCTCCTCCAGACAGCAACGGAATTCGACCTAGCTGAAAAGCTAGTGTCGAAAATCCTACCGCCGTCAGGACTCGAACCTAGGACCTCCCGGTCAGAGGTTCTGCAGTGACATCAGTTGATGCACTGAGCTACCGCTCCCATATATATATATATATATATATATATATATATATATATATATATATATATATATATATAGAGAGAGAGAGAGAGAGAGAGAGAAAAATATACCCATCTATATACCCGTCTTGCTGCCCTCAAATTCCTGTAACCTGTTTCCGAATTTCTAATAAATATATGGCCGCCAGGAAATGGTTACGAGAATGAGCTCCCAAATTATATTTAATTTATTTATTTTACGTCAAAAAAACAGTTAAAAACTGCGTATGACGTGCTATGGGGAAAGTGAATTGTGTGCACATTTTCAAAATTCTGTGTTCCCTACACTGTCATATACTACTTAAATTTTGAATTTTGAAAGGGAGAAAAACAAACAAAAAAACTCCCATGTAATAAAATCTATTTTCAAGCAGAAATAAGCAATAAATTTTGAATTTTGAAAGCGAGAAAAAAACAAACAAAATTATAACACCGTTGCTGGCTCAGTTTGCAGTTTCTTTATCGAAATAATCTTGAATACTTACGATTATTTAATTCGCCCCCCATACGAAGAAGCGTGGAATCTGAAATGCAAAATTTAAATATCCTACTGGATTGCACGTGACTGCAGATGATAATCGGCTTTCATCAGTAGAAAATAACAAATTTATTTATAAATTTTAGTAACTTTTAAAATAAACAAAGTATAACATTCTTTTTGGTCATGACCTTTATCATAGATCTATCGAACCTGTTATCCATGAGAACCTTGGGCGCTCTGCTGGTGAAGGATGTCTCCCCGTAGACTTCAGCAATGGGCCTCGTCCAATCTTCTTTCTTTCTACCGGCCAAATCCGTAACTTGTCGTTTCTTCTCATAAACCACTATGCACACTGTTTATCCATTTGCTTTCCATTCCCATTCACCTGCTTGAATTGCTACAAGTTCTAATACTCCTTTTTGTTCATTACCTAAGCAAAATCTTAAGTGCTATTAAAATATTAGCATATAAGTTCACCAAGTTATCATCGGGTTCCTATCATCGAAGACTAAGTTCGATTATCATTGTCCGCTTAATAAAATTTATAAGTCCCACTTTCGGCATTCACTGTTCACTTCGTATAACAATTTCTGAGTTGAATACTAACAACGACAAATCACTACGTCCTAACTCGCGTAAATTTTCTGTTCAAGTAAACTGATATATATATATATATATATATATATATATATATATATATATATATATATATATATATATAGCACCCTCATCCGATCGCTATCGTGTCGAGAGCTCGAATGAATATTCTTGTATCCTACTTCAACATGTCAACTTTTTTCATCTTTTACTCTCTTGTTTAAAACAAAATGATCTATCTCGTGGCGTCATCTACGTCATTATTTTTTGTCAATAACTCGTGGATGGTACTTATCGTCCTACACACACACACACACACACACACACACACACACACACACACACTGTGTTTATACTTCTAATTAATGTGATCGGCAAGGCGCACCACGTATACGCATAAGCGTCCAGACAGTGAGGGGCAACTTCATCCAGGTCCCGATTTAATTGAGCCCCGAGTTTTTTTTCATTCAAAAGAAATGAAAAATATATTTATCTCTAATCCAAATTTAACGCTGTAAGTTACTTCTGATGGAGAAATGAATTATGTTAATGAATTCGGGAAGGAGAAAAGTTTTTGTTTGAAATAAGTGGCCCCCTTGGGTCAAATGCCCCTGCTTTTCTCTTGCATATACGTACAATCAACGGCCTAATTTTCTCCCGCAGATTCTTCAAGGAGGCACGTACCAACCTGGCAGTCTGAAGTGGGTTACTCAGGACGGCGGTTACTGCCTCTTATACTCCGAGTTGCCGCCGCCGTCGGAACAGGACGCCGTGCCGTGGGAGCGGCCCTGCATGCAGCTTGTGGACCGCTGCCCGGCGGACTGGGCGGGCGACAAAGAGGTCGCGGATCTGTGCGCCTCGTACGCGTACCACGTCGTGGGCTCCAAGGTGCGTTCTTCGACCTTCCACCGGCTTAGGTGGCTCAGGGCATCAATGCAGAGCCTCTGACCGGGAGGTCCTGGAGTTCCAGACCCGGACGGTGGCAGGATTTTCGGCACTAGTTTGTCAGTTAAGTCGAATTCAGCCGCTGTCTGGAGAAAAATTTTAACAGTCGGTTGCTCTGATCGGTAATTTTTCTTGGTTTCTCCGATTAACACGAGGCGAATGCCAGAGCAGCACCCTAACAAACGGGCCGAGAACCATGTACGTTTTTCCCTTCTTCTTAGTCCTAGCCTCACCCCTTACACACACACACACACACACACACACGGCATTAAGGCCGCTCCACAATAGCCCGGGAACGCGAACGCGAACGCAAACGCGAACGGGAACGTAAAGAATGTTAAAAAATGGACATCTGAGGCAGGCGTTCACAACTAGACGGGAACGTGAAGCTTGACGAGAACGGGAAGGATGGTCAACATTTATCTCAGCCCGTGAACGCGAAGCCTCTCGACCAATGGAAGTGCAGCAAATGACGGCAAAGCTTTCCAGCTGATCGAGCGCGCGAACTACGCGCGATAGAGGACACTGGCCTGGAGCGGAATTGAGAGTGTAGGGCGATATTGAGGTTAGAGCGTGGATTTGCGAATTTGTGGCTTCAGGCGGGTTTTGTTAGTCATTGTTGATTTTTTAGTATTTATAGTTAAATTGTTTTTCTATTCATATTAATACTTAGAATTAAAATTTCCCACAATTTTTAAAAAATGTTTCGTTAAAGAACATTGGACCTGTTTGTTTATTGACAAAATTTTAGTTTCTCGTAGTTGTATTTTTCGTATGTTCGTACTAGTTTTGGCATTCTTTGTACTTATAGTTATATTTTTATAATTAATATTCTTTCGTTAAAGAACTTTTTTATTTACAGCAGCTCACGCAAACACATCAGACAGATGGCAATACAAAGAGTAACACAGTAGCATAGCTAGAAGGGTTTTGGTTTCGGCAACTGTTTCTAGAAGGTATCTTTTTTGCCGCAACCGATTCATAGCGCTGTTGCCTCTTCCCGTTGGCGTTTATTGTGAAGCGCACTACCTCCCGTTCCCGCTCCCGTCCTCGCCTTCTCGTTCCCGTTCCCGTTCGCGGGCTATTGTGGAGCTGCCATTAAACTTACATGCACTACACCATCACCACATGCCGCGAGACCAGCCTGGAGCTTAGAGCTTGTCCCAGCTGGGGCGGTGCCTCGCTGCTGGGAGATACCCGCTTGAGGAAAATCCCCGCAAGTCGATGTAGGTCGGCGCCGGGTCTCGCCAACCAGCGAGGGAAAATCACCGCAACCTCACGGGATAAAAACGTGCACTACGCGTGCGAGACTAATGGTCTTAGCTGTTGACACGCCCGGAATCGCTAATGATACTTGTGTGATAGTGTTAGTGCACGTTTTTTGTGTATAAATGTGTATAAAGGGAGGGGATAGGATAAGGAAAACAAAGAGATGAACACGCGCTGTCCGCAGCCTGTTTGTTATCGTATTGGATTCGCCTAATTTTGATAAGAGAAACCAAGGATAACCACCGATCAGAGCAACAGACCGTTAGTATTCTCCTCCCTGCAGCGGCTGAAAATGACATCGATGTAACGTGGGTGGAAAATCTACCACCGTCGGGAATCGATCCCTTGGACCAGGCGTTCAGGATCGCTTCAGAGACCGCGGCGATGCTGGCTGAGAGCTACCTCAGATGGTCGAACTATACTTGTTTTGTCTTTTAAGTGACATCTGTGGGTAGTATCTCCAATATGGAATTCGACACGACTTTTTGCGTCTTTCTTGGTCCTGCCGTAAGATATCGCATAATCGCGACCATATCAACCAGTGCTGCTGATCAGCGACTCTAACGACAGGACCAAATGACGCAAAAAGTGCCGAATTCCATCTTGGAGATACTACCCACAGATGACAGGTTAGAAAAGCCCAAGTGTAACGCTGCGTGCGTGCGGCAGACGTACAAGAACCCGCACTGCGCCATCTGCAATAACGAGACGCTGTCGCTGCGCTGTCGAAGCGGCAACACTCCGCGCCGACACAACACCGCGGCCCACAAGCCCGTCTCGCTGCGCCTCATCATGGACTACGAGTGGGACCCCGGCCGCGACGGCTGCATCTCCCGCGGCGGCGTCTGGGACGCGCTGCACAGCCGCTGCCAGTCGCTCGACGACGTCTGCCCACGGAGCTCCAGGTAGGCACGCGGCGATAGTGTAGCGGTTAGCGTATCGGACTGCTATACCCAAGTTCGCGGGTTCAAACCCTATCGAAGCCGTGGATTTTTAAAAATCCTTCGTACGCCTTCCTTCGGAGGGGAAGTAAAGCCGGCTGTCCCATGTTAGTAGATTTACTGCATGTAAAAGATCCTCATCCTAAATGATGCCTCTGAGCCAAATTCAAATTGCCTGTTTCGTCGCCCAAGCAATACCTTCTTTCCCCCCTAGTAGGTGAAAGGAGCGTAACAAAATTTGCGTGGTCAGACGGAAGAGCAGGCCTCATGGCCTGAGTCTCGCCACGTAAAATAAGGCCAATTCAATTCAATCCCTTGGCACTTATCGTTACCTGAGAAAGCATGGCCCGACCGCATCCCGCGGTTACGTTTTTCCTATCAGCGCTTCCAACCAAATCCCCTTTCACTTATCGTTACCTGAAAAGTCCGATTGCATCCCGCGGTCTGTTTTCCCGAACACAGCTTTCAACCTAATCCCCTTTCACTTATCGTTACCTGAGAAAGCATGGCCCGACCGCAGCCCGCGGTCGGTTTTTCCTATCAGCGCTTCCAACCAAATCCCCTTTCACATATCGTTACCTGAAAAGCCCGATTGCATCCCGCAGTCTGTTTTCCCTAATACAGCTTTCAACCTAATCCCCTTTCACTTATCGTTACCTGAGAAAGCATGGCCCGACCGCAGCCCGCGGTCGGTTTTTCCTATCAGCGCTTCCAACCAAATCCCCTTTCACATATCGTTACCTGAAAAGCCCGATTGCATCCCGCAGTCTGTTTTCCCTAATACAGCTTTCAACCTAATCCCCTTTCACTTATCGTTACCTGAGAAAGCATGGCCCGACCGCAGCCCGCGGTCGGTTTTTCCTATCAGCGCTTCCAACCAAATCCCCTTTCACATATCGTTACCTGAAAAGCCCGATTGCATCCCGCAGTCTGTTTTCCCTAATACAGCTTTCAACCTAATCCCCTTTCACTTATCGTTACCTGAGAAAGCATGGCCCGACCGCAGCCCGCGGTCGGTTTTTCCTATCAGCGCTTCCAACCAAATCCTCTTTCACTTATCGTTACCTGAAAAGCCCGATTGCATCCCGCGGTCTGTTTTCCCTAACACAGCTTTCAACCTAATCCCCTTTCACTTATCGTTACCTGAGAAGGCGTAGCCCGACTGCATCCCTAGGTCTGTTTTCCTAACACTGCTTCCAACCTGATCCCCTTTCACTTGTTGACTGAGAAGGCATGGCCCGAATGCGTTCCGCGGTCGGTTTTCCCTTTAACCGCTTCCAACCTGATCCCCTTTCACTTATCGTTACCTGAGAAGGCATGGGACGACTGCACCCCCGGTCAGTTTTCCCTAACCTTCTCTGCCCTCCCAATTCCCTTGTATGTTTCGTTCCCGGAGGAGGGCGTAGTCGGAAGTTTTTCCTAACGCCCGCTCCCCACCTAATCCTCTTTCGCGTTTCGTTCCCTGAGAACGCATAGCCCGACTGCATCTTGCGGTCAGTTTTTCCTAATGCCCACTTTCCTCCCAATCCCCTTTTCCCTTTTCGTTCTTTGACAATGCACAGCCCGACTCCATCCGGCAGTCGGTTTTCTATAATCCCCGCTTCCCACCTAATCCCCTCTCGCTTTTCGTTCCCTGAGAAGGCATAGTCCGACTCTAACCCGTTTTCTTCATCCGGAGTTTCGCTGAAAGAAATATGTTTGTTAAGTTTCCATTCATAAGTAGCGCAAGGTCGCTCGACCTAGAGGAGAGCGAAGACTCCCGAACATCGGCGGACTTCCACAAAACTCGAGCAATCGCAGAGAAAACCTCGAACAAAGGTGAAAATGGCAATATCTTTGCAACTGAGTATGTTTAATCAATGGGGTAAGAAGTTGCTCGTGATAGAGAGTCCAAGTTTTGATTCCAGAAACTTTTAAGACTAGTTTCCAACGGTAGCAGTGCTCTAAAAGGACATGCATGTTTCTTGAAACACAAGTGGGTCAATTATAATCGATCAATAGAGTACTAAGCAGACGATGGTAAACGTAGAAATAAGGAGGAAAACGGAAGGGGATGCAGTCGGTCTGTGCCTTTTTGGAAAGGTAGGTAAATGAATTAGGGAAAGGTGATCGTGGTATGCAGTTGAAATACGCTCCACCAGAGCACACTGCAGAGGGTAGCCGTTTTTCAAAACGGCAACCCATTGTGTCCGAAGAAACCACGGTGTCATTTTGCCTCGAATGGAAATTGTTTTGGCTTATCAACGTGCTTATAAATTGACGATCAGCTACAAACTTAATATTCACTTTTGCTTCATAAAACTGTATGATCTAACTGTTAACAAAAGATGAACTGTTTTTTTTTAACATCTTCAGAATAGGCGAAGGAAACTGGACTAAGATGTTCTAGAATATGACTCGTGGTTGGGGCAGCTCAATGATTCTAGTTGAATTTGACTGGTTGGATACACCTCTTATCGAGCAAGAACGATGAGTTCATGAAGTCATTGGGGTGATAGAAATAAGTCAAATGAAAAATAAAAATAAGTGAATAGAAATATCATAAAATTGTGATGATAAATTGTTGCCGTGAAGTGGGGGGAGTCTGTGGCGACTCGTAAAAATTTACGGGATGTACTTCCGTATTGTTAATGAATAACAATCTCAGGCATCTGAATCAAAATCGAATTAACAGTTTTTTCGCATATTTTCCAGTTAAGTCCACGAAATTGCAAAAGTAGGATATTTACAAGCAAAAGATGCAAGTAGTGCAAAAGTAGGACGAGAACTAGAACAAAATATTTTAAGCATGTCTTATCAATGTTTTTCCAGTTTCATTCAGCTGTTTAATTGCTCTACATAATCCGCTATATTTCATTGCGCTACATAATGTGATACTGTACGCAACATATGAAACGTTTTACTGGGAACTGTGTCATTCGGTGCATTCCTTTTTTGAAGTTGTGTTACAAATTCGAAACAACGTTCTAATGTAACCATGTTCTGGCGTCGAACGTTTCGAGTAATCCTTTAATCGCCTCAGTCATCGTCAGTCGTAGTCAGCCATTGACTTCTATCGCTTCGGTCAGGGCGTTGGCGCCATTAGGTCCCGCGGTTCCCGGACGGTCACCCTACTACTCGCGCACCTTTTCTTGAACGATGACCTTGCTTCCCGCTCCCTGGAGTCACAAACAGCTGAAGGCAAAAGATCGCAGCGAGCACTGATGACAACATTCCCAGCATTAAAACTTCGTTGGTGCGAAACAGAAGCTAGTCAAAGCTAGTTGCTTTCATAGTCGAGCACTCCTGTTCAGCTTTATTACCATGATCTAAAGAAATGTCTGAGGCAGGTCCAGGACCTTCAAGAAAGGCACCTAAAACGCCTATCTAGTGTCCCTGCTGTTGCGTACCGAGAGCGATGATCAGGCCGCACACGTAGCAGGTTGACTTTGATTTTCCAGAGGTTGGCTTTACTGTAAATACTCCAGTGGCCGACTTTGTAACTAATACCCCCACTCCGCCCGCATTTCGTCAATCTATCGTTCAAGAAAAGTTGCGCGAGTGGTACCAGGAACCCTCTATGTCTCGAATAGCTTAACTTCCACGACTTCACGAAGCGTAGTTAAGGAATTCACAATGTGCAGGTAAAAGGGAAGACACTCGACAAGGAAGAAAAACGCATCAACACGTTTCTCTTGTACAAATATTTAGTTTAGATTAAGATCAGCTCTATTTTTTCTTCTCTTCATTTGCGATTGAAGTGAAAAGATTCGTTTACAAATTGCTGATGAAGGTGGTCTGAGCGTCTCTTTTTTATTTTAGTCGCTAGACAGAGACACTATCATGTATGCGTATGTCAGCGCTCAGAAGAAGAATATTCATATTTTCTATTCTAAATTAAACATTAAACGATGTAATGTAGCAGATGTTAGTCATGTTATAAAATAAATGCTCCCACAGACCGACGCGGAAGATCCGCAGCCTACGCGGCTTAGCCGCAGCGGGAGTTTCGCGTCACGTGTTTCGCCTCGCGGCAACGGATTGACAGCGTTTAACCGGCGGCAAAATTTGTAACGCAGTCAGACGCGTGTCTTCCGCTGCACCTCGAGTTTTGTGGAAGTCCGCCCATGTTCAGGAGTCTTCGCTCTCCTCTGGGTCGAGCGACCTTGCCATCCGTCACCAAACGCTGACTCATAATTGACGCTCCGGTGTGAACGGTCCGCGAATTCCGCGGCCGCGCCTAGCTCGGAACTTTCCGGGCCGCAGCCGCTGCGGATCTACCGCGCTTGTCTGTGGGAGCGTTTAATGCCAAAAATGTTAAAAATGTACAAAAAGGAGGATATTTAAAATACAAAGGAGGACGAGAGGGCATTCGACGTCGATAGAGGACTATCCTCCCAATTGGTTTTTTTTTCTTTCTTTCTTTCTTTCTTTCTTTCTTTCTTTCTTTCTTTCTTTCTTTCTTTCTTTCTTTCTTTCTTTCTTTCTTTCTTTCTTTCTTTCTTCTTCTTCTTTCTTTCTTTCTTTCTTTCTTTCTTTCTTTCTTTCTTTCCTTTCTTTCTTTCTTTCTTCTTCTTTTCTTTCTTTCTTCTTCTTTTCTTTCTTTCTTCTTCTTTTCTTTCTTTCTTCTTCTTTTCTTTCTTTCTTCTTCTTTTCTTTCTTTCTTCTTCTTTTCTTTCTTTCTTTCTTTCTTTCTTTCTTCTTCTTTTCTTTCTTTCTTTCTTTCTTTCTTTTCCTCTTTTCTTTCTTTCTTTCTTTCTTTCTTTCTTTCTTTCTTTCTTTCTTTCTTTCTTTCTTTCTTTCTTTCTTTCTTTCTTTCTTTCTTTCTTTCTTTCTTTCTTTCTTTCTTCATTTTCCCCTCGTCAGTAGCCCTGACGAGGCGGGAATTTATTACGACTTGGGATACATTTGCGCCCCAACCTCCTCCCAATTGGAGGGCGATTAGCAACCCTACTTCTGCCCCTCAGGTACGTGGACGGGCGCTGCGTGGCCCAGGCGGGCGGCGAAGATGCGTCGGGCCGCGACGACAGCTCCGCCGCGGGCGGGGGCGGCAAGCGCGACCTCGCGGGGGAGCTGGATTCGGGCGAGGACGCGGACGGCGCCAACGGCACCTGCCTGCGCATCACCCTCCAGCGGGACGAGTTCGTGCTGGAGAACGCCAGCCTGCGGCTCACGCTGGCCGGCTCCCCGTTCTACGGCCTCGTGCTGCCGCCTGGCGAGTTCCGGCTGCTGGGCGACGGGCGCGCGCAGGTGTGCAACGACTACCAATACGCGCTCGTGCCCACCGACACCGTGCAGGTACGTGAGGAGGCAAACACTTCACCCGCCGTTGGTCGCGGGTGAGCGCGGCGCTCACTTTGGATTTCAAAAGTTTGTCACCGGTACGCTGTTCAAGCTCGACAGCTGGGCTTCTGCGTAGCTTGCTGAAAGAACTTCTTGTTCGATAAGATACCTCTATCGGAAATCTGAATCATCGTTTTCCGTCTACCAAGCGCTTTGTTTCATTCGCGTGCGTGACACTGAGCGCGGCGCTCACCCGCGACCATCCGTGCGACTGAGGAGGCAAACACTTAAAGGCGGTTCCACACATTCGTTATGCAGGTACGTGAGGAGGCAAACACTTAAAGGCGGCTCCACACATTCGTTATGCAGGTACGTGAGGAGGCAAACACTTGAAGGCGGCTCCACACATTCGTTATGCAGGTACGTGAGGAGGCAAACACTTAAAGGCGGCTCCACACATTCGTTATGCAGGTACGTGAGGAGGCAAACACTTAAAGGCGGCTCCACACATTCGTTATGCAGGTACGTGAGGAGGCAAACACTTAAAGGCGGCTCCACACATTCGTTATGCAGGTACGTGAGGAGGCAAACACTTAAAGGCGGCTCCACACATTCGTTATGCAGGTACGTGAGGAGGCAAACACTTAAAGGCGGCTCCACACATTCGTTATGCAGGTACGTGAGGAGGCAAACACTTAAAGGCAGCTCCACACATTCGTTATGCAGGTACGTGAGGAGGCCTCGTTTTAATGACATTCAATATTCAATATATTGCAGCAATATCGATGTGAAATTATTTTGAATTGAATGTGCCTTATTTTACGTGGCGAGACTCAGGCCATGAGGCCTGCTCTTCCGCCTGACCACGCAAATTCCGCTACGCTCCTTTCACCAACCATGGGAGAAAGAAAGTATTTCTTGGGCGACGAAACAGGCGATTTGAATTTAGATCATTTAGGCTTGAGGATCTTTTACATGCAGTAAATCTACTAACATGGGACAGCCGGCTTTACTTCCCCTCCGAAGGAAGGCGTACGGAGGATTTTTTCGCTCTTAAAAATCCACGGTTTCGATCGGGTTTGAACCCGCAAACTTGGGTATAACAGTCCGATACGCTAACCGTTACACCATCGCCGCCGCTAAAACTCTGCTAGCCGACTGTAGATCGGAGACGGGACTCCATATCCATCGAGGGAATATCACAGGTACCTCTATACACAACACCTACGGGATTGATGATCTTAGCAGTTGATGAGCCCGAAATAACTAATCGATCAATCAAACTGATTGCCAAAAACAGTGTGCATGGTACTGCAAAAATGCCAGTTATTGCTCAATTCACTATTTCCCAGTATCAGAAGTCTCTCTTTCCTGATTCCCTGCAAATGCCTAAAGTGCGCTTCGCTTCGATTCGCTGGGCTGGTTCTCGTGAGGTGAAGCATGTATGCGCTTGCGCAGGGCTACTTGACAGCGGTGTGCCTGGCGGTTTCTGCGGTGTGTCTGGCGCTGCACCTCGTCGTGCATGCCTTGCTGCCGAAGCTGCACAACCTGCCTGGCAAGAACCTGCAGGTAAGTGCTCTGTACAATACGATCTTGCTGAATATTCGCATATCAGGAGAACGGCTATGTATCGTTTCTTTATGTTTTGTTTAAACAGAGAGTATTATGGATTCAAGTAACAGATGCAGCACGTAGGCGTGTTCGCTCGTGACGTCAGTTGCCTCAGATTTTCTGGATGGCTTGTTGGGTTGGGTGTTTTTATTTGTTGATGAGTGTTGGTGATGGTTTGTTGATGGGTTGTTGTCTCTTTTTAATTCTCGTATACATACGTATATACGGAGTAATATGTGTGTTTTTTTTAACGTCCGCCCGTCCGTCTGTGTGTCTGTCCGTCAGTTCGCCTGTGTGTCTGTGAACAATACTAGCGTCTAAATCATGCGTAGGATTTTTTCAAAATTGAAGAAACCCTTGTCTATCCAACTCTAGTTGAAACTTTGAAATTTTGAAAAACATTCTTTAAAATTTGGAGACATTTTACATGAAGCCAAAATTTTCTCAAAAATGGCTCCAATTTTTTTCTTTAAATTTCTTGAAAGAATAGAGTAAAATATACTTGTAAAGGTAGCATACGTTCGATTGTCACGGTTAACTCCACAATTTCGAAAATTGCAAAGGAGAATTGCAAATTAATTATTGTGGCGTATATCAGCGCTATTGCCAGTTCGGCAGATTCCGGAATAACTCAAGACAGAGATTTTCTGGTAAAGAACAGTCCAAACCGAAAGCTGAGTTTACTCGAGCTAATGGAAGAAACCTCGATTACATTAGTAACGTATCAACAGCTTGAGCTGTTCATCCGAACTGTTTTTGATAAGATATTTTAGGTCAATTTTCTTTGTTTTTAGGGCATTTTTAAAGCATTTTATTGATCATTTTGGTGATATTTCTTTCCCCTACTAATGACCCTAGCAGTTGACGCGCCCGCAATGATTAATTGGAGTGAGTGTGTGTGTTGGGCAGGCGCTGTCGACGGCGCTGCTGCTGGCGCAGCTGGGCTTCCTGCTGGGCGTGAGCCCGCCCGCGGACCCCGTGCCCACGCCCCTGTGCGAGGCCATCGCCGCCGCCGTGCACTTCTTCTACCTGGCCGCCTTCTGCTGGATGAACGTGATGAGCGTGGACATCTGGCGCACCTTCTCGGCCGCCACGGGCCGCACGGCCGCCTCGCACCGCCGCTACGCCGCCTACGCCTGGGGGCTGCCGGCCGCCGTGGTGGCGCTGTCGCTGGCCGCCGACCACGCCCCCGGCGTGCCGCAGTTCCTGCGCCCGGGGTACGCGGAGGTACGCACCGCTCCTCTGCGTCTCTACCCGTCTGCCCGTTTTACATTGTCATTTCGCTTTCTCACGACGGGGTACAGAGAAAGTTTTGTACACAATGCGCGAAAAAACAGCTAATTTTAGGCAGAAAAACTCTCATTACAGGGCCATGGTAACACATATCCACATCCACAAAATTGGATAAATCCAGTTGCTAAATTTAGAATAATATCTTCTAATACGTGGTGTAGCCATAATCCATGTTTTAAGAGTCCTCGATACTGAAAAATCGAATGACGATCAAACTTCTGTCCGTCCGTCCGTGAACAACATTAGCGGCTAACAGTTCAGCCGATTTTCTCCAGAATTGATAATGCCCAATCGATCTGGCCTTGAATTTGAAACCGATATTTTAATTTTCGGGGGTACTTTACATGCAACCCCTGAGACATTTTCAAAATTTAAAAAAATGCTGCATCGATTTTGATTGTTGTTATATAGTGAGAAGGATGTATAAGAGAATGGAGCAGGTCTCATTCATTGAAAACTGGGCTTTTTGGAAAATTGCAAAAATTCAAATTTTTTTCGGCGTCAACCTACAACTAAAATATTAAAGATAGAGATTTTTCCCTGAATGAAATCTGTTCCTTGGTACGTATGGCCGTCGGAGCCGCTCTATGCTGAGCCCTGCGGTCAGACTGTACTAGGTGCTGACGACCGCGATAGCTTTTATATTATGGAGCAAATCCAGTCATAACCGATCGCAGCTACAGTGAAAACTCAAAGATCGCAGCTACAGCTAAAGTGAAAAGTCAAAAGGAAATATGAGCTAGGTAAGACCTAAGCACTTACCTAGCTTCTATAGGGACTTCAAGAACTACAGCGTTTCGCAGGATTGATGCGATATAAAGGTGTGATTGCGACCATACTTTTTGTGAGGTAGTTTCTGATGAGAGAGAGACTCCCCCCCCCTTGAAGCTCACCTAGTGAGCATACTGAATTTAAGAAACCAACTTCGGTCGTCCCTACGTACAAAATCAGGCACTAAATCAGACGATAAGCATTCGTCTTGTAGCAAAACCTCGAACTAACTGCGAAAACAATGAACCATAACGGCATCAAAATATCAAGTTATTGTGCTGAACCGCACACAGTTCGGTCGAAGACAGCTGCTCTCTGGAGAAGAATTATAGCGACCGGCTACTGTGATCGGTAGTTTTTTGTGGTTTCTCCCGCCAACACAATGCTGGAGCAGTACACTAACAAACAGACCATGGACTACGCGCGATCTTTCCTTCCTCTTCCTTGTCATATCCTCACCCCTTACACTAACATGCACTTGCCGGGAGACCGGTCGAGAACTTATAGCTTGTCCTGGCTGGAGCGGTGCCTGGCTGGTGGGAGATACCTGGTTGGGGAAAACATCGGTAGTCGACGTGTAGGTCGGTGCCAGATCTCACCAACCAGCAGGAAATACTACGTTCGTATAAAAAATCATGCACTACACATACGCAAGTAATGACTTTGGTAATTGACGCGCTCGGATCCACGACATAAATCATGAAATCTCTTTGTATGGAACTTGCGAAACATTAATGTAAGAAGAGTTGCCTGCCAATCAGGGGACATGTCGCATGTGTCACTTCGTTATATGAAATTCCACACCACATGGTCATCAGGAAAATAAATATTTGCGTTAGTGTATCGGTACCCTAGTTCAAACACGATCGAAGTCTTGGATTTTTAAGAGCGAAGAAATTCTTCGTACGCCTTCTTTCGGAGGGGAAGTAAAGCCGTCGGTCTCATGTCAGTAGATTTACTGCATTAAAAGATCCTCGCGCCTAAATGAAGCCTGTGAGCTAAATTCAAATTTCCCTGTTTCGTCGCCCAAGTAATACCTTCTTCCTCCCCTAGTTGGTGAAAGGAGCGTAGCGAAATTTGCGTTGTGACATACGGAAGAGCAGGCCTCATGGTCTGAGTCTGCCACGTAAAATAAAGGCTCAAATTCAATTCAATCCTTGGCACTTATCGTTTACCTGAGAAAGCATGGCCCGACCGCATCCCGCAGTCGGTTTTCCTATCAGCGCTGTAAATCGAAATTTAGCGAAATTTGCGTGGTCAGACGGAAGAGCAGGCCTCATGGCCTGAGTCTCGCCACGTAAAATAAGGCCAATTCAATTCAATCCCTTGGCACTTATCGTTACCTGAGAAAGCATGGCCCGACCGCATCCCGCGGTCGGTTTTTCCTATCAGCGCTTCCAACCAAATCCCCTTTCACTTATCGTTACCTGAAAAGCCCGATTGCATCCCGCGGTCTGTTTTCCCTAACACAGCTTTCAACCTAATCCCCTTTCACTTATCGTTTTGAGAAGGCGTAGCCCGACTGCATCCGTAGGTCTGTAGGCATCTGTAGGCATCAATGTAATTCAATTCAATTCTTTAGAAGTTTGTAACATTTATTCTGCATTGACATGGAGTGCATTGTTGCGGCAGGCCGGCATCTGCTGGTTCGGGTCCGGCGCAGGCCTGGGTTACTACCTGGCGCTGCCGGTGACGCTGATTCTGGTGGGCAACATGGCGCTGTTCGGCGTCACCGTCTTCCAGCTGCACCGCCGCCAGGAGGGCAGCCGCTACCTGCGGCGCCGGCGGCGAGACGAGCGCAACGAGCGGAGCTCGGAGGCGGCGAACGCCACCCCCGCCCACGCCCCCGCCCCCTCCCTCACCCCCTCGCCCGCGCCGTCGCCTGCTCACCACTCCGGCCCGCGGGACCAAGTCAGGTGCGTTCATGTCGCCCAATGAACACGTTATTTAAGCCTTTGCTGTTAGGCGTGGGAATTGTCACACCGGTACCGACGTGGAGTCCCGTCCACTCTTGAAATTTAGTTTCAAATATTACAGTATTAAATTGCATTTCAAGTAAAGAGCATTGAAACTTACGATAAATAATTACTAAAGAAAATATTAATCAGGATATATTTGTTAATAAGTTATCTAATGAGGGAATATCATATGATAATGAATGATAGAGTAAAATTAACTATAAACTATAAACTTTAACGAATTTATCTTTATCGTCAAAATTTATTGAACATTAATAATGTATTAATGAAAACTGCTGTAACTCTAGAACTGAAAATCAAGTACAAAAACATTACCACTAACATTAGTTTCTTTAGGAATATTTTCTGCACAAATCTTGCAAACTTTTTTTGCCCCTTCCGTTATAGTGTTTTGCATTCTCAGTTATTTCTTCTTCGAGTTCATCATTTTTAAGAAATTCCTCTTCATTATCTTTCTTCCCCCGATTCTAGACACGATTGTTCGTTTGATGAATCACAATCACATGTTCGTTTGCGTCACCCATTTCTCAATATTTACTTCAAAATCATTGTCATTAATATTCCCACATTCTGTTGATGGCCTAGTCATGATTTTCTGTGCATTGCACTTTCTTTAGAGGCGCCACAGAACAAATAGTACTAACTGGCAAAGTGAGGCGCACACAGTGAGAGTTACACTGCTGCTGACGTGGAGTCCCAAGGTCTCCTGTGCGCCAAAAAAGGCTGATAATTTTCCTGAAATGCATTCCATGGCAGTATGCTCGCGAACCTATTCTTAAAAGTGTGGAAGGGGAAAGGTACAATAAGAATCGAGGTTTGAAATAAAGCGTAAAAGTTGGTTTCAGAAATTTCGCGAAGTCGGAGGAGTCCCAGGAACCTCACGTCAGTAGCTGAGGGTTAAACACACACACACACACACACACACACACACACAGAAGGGACAAGTATTTTTCGAGGTTCTCGAGTGTCGTTTCGTGCATTCACACGGAGCCATTCAGTGGCGCCACTGAGACGCGCCGAGCCGCTTCCCACATAGCCACTGACCAGCGCCACTAAGCGTGAGAAAGGAAGGATTCGAGAGTCAAACAGCTGTGGGCACCGGCGGCACGGCTGTCAACATTTAAAGAGCTAAGGGGTCGTCCATGAATTACGTTACGCTAAGGAGGGGGAAGGGTGTTTGAGGCAGCGTTACGTTGTTACACAGGGGGGAGGGTATTACCTTAGTGTTACATAACGTTGATATTTTTTCCGTCAAACATTTTCTGAAATAATACCTTTTATTTAGGCACCTACAAAAAACATTAAGATATTAATGAATTAAATTTCAAAATTGTAAATAATTTAAAGAAATTATGATCTAATTGTTACAATAAATGGAAATATGTTTTCGTCAATGATATATTGATTGAATTACAAAGAAAATATTCAAAACTGATCTGTAGTGTAATCTAAAATCTAAATAAATTGGCACAATAGTCTCTTGCCCATTAATCATCCACAACGACTAGTACAGGACTTGGTAGAAATAGTATATGAATCCTTCCTTCACTCGAAAATTGTCTCCAATATTGTTAGGTGTCAGCATTACCAATTAATTCTAACTTTAATTATCACAAATTTTAATACATAACACAAATAATATTAATAGAAATGGTTTTACTGCTATATAATATATATTTCATTTACTGTAAATGGGGGATGTTGTCACAAGCGTTATGTAATTATTTTGACGGGGCTCAAGTGCTCGTTACAGCGGGGGAGAGGGGATTTTCTACATACTCCAAATTTAGGTGAAAGCACCAAATATACTCCAAATTTACCGAACCTCTTGACCGTCCCCTAAACATCGATTTTTTTCAAAGTGGCCAATAACATTAGGTCATTGTTACACCTCCTGCCTCGTAAAATGAATATTTTTAATTAATTCACAAGCGTCCATCTCAACGAGGCTCGTGGCCTCAGAAATGTGCTTACCTCTGTTAATAATATTCATTTTATAACGCAGGAGGTGTGACAATGACCTAATTTTCTCTTGTGAAAATAGATAGGGTTTCAAGAAATCAAGAATTAAGAATCTGAAACCAAAAGTGATACCATCTTGAGTTGTGTTTCCAGTTGCTGTGGCAACTAACTGCATTTCCGCTTTACTGATCCCTCCCGTCACATCAGTTCAGTGGCGTAAAAACGTTGCCGATTTACCGGTTTTATACAAATTTTAAGATCGAAATGTGCTTAAAATCCTGATTAAGAAAATGTAAATATAGTAGTTGCTGGTAGACTATCGAGACATATTGGGGGTCTGAGGAATGAATATTTTAATTAATTCACAAGCGTCCATCCTCAACGAGGCTCGTATGTCAGAAATGTGCTTACCACTGTTAATAATATTCATTTTATAACGCAGGAGGTGTGACAATGGCCTAATTTTCTCTTTGTGAAAATAGATAAGGTTTCCAAGAAATCAAGAATTAAGAATCTGAAACCAAAAGTGATACCATCTTGGAGTTGTGTTTGAAGCTGCTGTGGCAACTAACTGCATTTCCGCTTACTGAGCCCTCCCGTCACATCAGTTCAGTGGCGTAAAACGTTGCCGATTTTTAATTTGTTGTGGTCACTCTCGACGCAACGCGTCTCCAAGCCCCTTGGGGGGGGGGGGGCGTTGAGCGCTTTTCGCTTCTTGGAGTAATCCTCCATTACTAACAGCGCTATTGGAGTAATCCTCCGTTAATATTGTGTCTGTCGCGTCTCGTCGCAGTCGGTTGTCAAGAGGACCGCCAGGTAGCATCTCCGCGTACGCGCCTCCCACCGCGCGCTCCTGCATCACTACCCAGCGGCCAGAATTAGGAAGGAATAAGGATAGGGGTAGGGTTTAGGACACTTCACATGGGTTGGACTAGCCCTTGTGAAGCAGCCGAACTCGTTTTGTTGGAACAAATTTCACATGAGATTCGACGGGAATCGAACCCGGATCTCAGTGTTGAAAGGCTTGCGACTTTGCAATGAGCCACGAGTACAACTTTTACCGGTTACCGGATTTACCGGTTTTATACAAATTTTAAGATCGAAATGTGCTTAAAATCCTGATTAAGAAAATGTAAATATAGTAGTTGCTGGTAGACTATCGAGACATATTGGGGGTCTGAGGAATGAATATTTGAAAGGACTCTGTTTAAAAGTACTGGAGATAGAACATATAATGTATAACTTCTTTCTGTACTACCCTTCCATACCCTACTGCTGAGACCTTTTAAGGAATTCTCCATGAATTTTCGGGCCACATTATCGAATTCTGATGACTAGGGGTGGATTTTAATGAAATGTTTTTTATCACTTTATAGCAACGTATTTTAGTGTAGGCATTAATTTTATACTACGACAAAAGGAAATGACCCATTTCTATTTGACTTATTCTGCATATTTCCTCCATTTTGACTAATAAGTCAGTTTTTACCTTTTCCCGTCATTTTTAAACCTTTCGCTGATTTCATCGATTTTCAATCATTTTAATAGTATTTCTTGAAATAATGTTTACGACATGCAACAACTGTTCTCCACAGAATTCCTGAGTAGCCTATTCGATTTCTTCACTCAGAAATTGTAATGTCGGCCGTTGTATGTAATCGATGACTTATCGACACCATTGTGGGTGCAGTTGATTTCGCGGTAACTATGAACAGAGATTTCCCGGTAAATAACATTCCAAACCAATTTGCTAGCTGAGTGCATTTGAACGAAAAGAATCTGAATTCATTTACTGTGGAATTAAGGGGCTCAATAGCATCAGTATCTCATCCAACAACTTGGCTTGTTCATCTGAACTGATTTTGATCAAATTTTTGACATAATTTCTCTTTGCTTTTAGGGCATTTAAAGCCATTTTAAGAGCTTTTTATTTATCATTTTTAGTGATGTCACTCTCTCTCTCATCTGCGAGTGGAACTACACCATGCGGCGTCTCTCGCACCCAAGCTTCCATCTTCTTCTATCTTGTCAATCATTATCTTCAATGTGACTATCTCTCATTGTCTGTGGCACACCATCATACCATGACAGTCACGGTTCTGTGCATTGGCACCTGCCACCTCCAAGTTTTTAATGGCCATCTTCTATCCGGCATTTTTCTAAGATGCCCACACCATTTTAACCTTCTCCCTTGTACTGTTCGTACAGTTTCTGGAGCCGAGTCTGTTCTTGCGTTGGCAGGTTCTGGCTGTACCTGAAGCTGTTCATCATCATGGGCGTGACGTGGCTGATGGGCACGCTGGCGGTGCTGGCGCGCTGGCCCGCGCTGTGGTACCCGTTCGTGGTGCTGAACGGGCTGCAGGGCGCCTTCATCTTCGTCATGTTCGACGTGAAGCGCAGCGTGCTGAGCATGCTGTGGGAGCGTGTGCTGGGGCCGCGGCCGCTGCCCGCGCCGTTGCGCTCGCCACGCTCCACGCTGCACGCCTCGGACGCGTCGCGCCGCACCGCCACCACGTCCGTGGGCACGCCCTGCGCCCGCGGCGAGCGCCCCGCCGGCCGCCCCGAGCAGGTGCGTATGCAGGCGGCGCCAACTGGTTAGCGGAGAGGGGAAGAGAGGAGTTCGTTACCTCCGTGACTCCCACGCACGCTGCTCCCCGTCCCCAGGCTAGTGCATCCTCCACCCAGGCGTTTTACCGCGCCGTTGCCCAGACACACCACGCACTCTCAGTGCCACAAGGAATACACCTCCGCCTCCCGGGGCAGCCGTTGCGTCCGCACGCGAGGCAATCTAAACACGAACTCTCCTCTCCTCTCCGCTAACCTCTTGGTGGTCACGGGATCCCCCAACCTCTAAACCGGTAGCGGTAGCTCAGTGCATCAACTGATGTCACTGCAGCGCCTCTAACCGGGAGGTCCTAGGTTCGAGTCCTGACGGCGGCAGGATTTTCGAAACTAGCTTTTCAGCTAGGTCGAATTCAGCTGCTGTCTGGAGGAGAATTCTAGCGGCCGGCTGCTCTGATCGGTAGTTTTCCGTGGTTTCTCCGATCAACACCAGGCGAATGCCGGAGCAGTACCCTACCAAATGGGCCACGGACCGCGCGCGATCTGTCCTTCCTCTTCCTTGTCCTATCCTCTCCCCTTACACACACACTTATACTAACATGCACTACACTACCACATATTTCGGGAGACCGGTCGGGAGCTTAGAGCTTGTCCCGACTGGGGCGGTGCCCCGCTGGTGGGAGAGTCCTGGTTAGGGGGGAAGCCCCACTAGCCGACGGTAGGTCGGCGCCGGATCTCGCCATCCAGCGGGGGAAGATCACCGCCATCTCCCGAGAAAAAACATGCACTACACTAACGGTACTAATGATCGAAGTAGTTGACGCGCCTGGAAACACGAAAAAATCAATCAATCAATCAAACCCAACCTCTAACCTGTCTGAAAAGTGCCGGTGGCTCCTGGGACCTTGCCCGCTCACCGGGGAGTCTCCACTACCCTGCGCGCCTGCGTCATGGGGGGCCACAGCTCCCTTCAGGCTCACAGCTCCCCAAAGGCTTTGTAACTCGCAGGTATTTGTTCGTTCCCATGTGGCCGTCAGCCACCGTCACCCTCTAAAGAAGTTCGGAGATCCGGCCGCCGTGCGGTGACGTTACAGTATCTAGGTATTCAGGCGCTCATGGCAGGCATAGGATTTGCGCCCCTGTCAGGATTAGTTGAAGGTTGCTCCTTAAGGTAGTATGTTCGTTCGATCGACCACGGTGAAGTACTCCCAAACAATACCTTAAACGAAAGTAAAATCTGTTCTTCAAGATGCAAAGAAAAAAATGGACCTTAAAGACCTAATTTTTTAATTAAATAAGTATAAATTAGTACAGGCTCTTATGGAAAACGTTCGCTGACATAGGTTTTTTTAAGTTAAAAAAGTTATACGATGAAAGTATTTTTATTCTTTTATTCAATAAATAGTACATTTTTTAGGAATCAGATGGTATTAAATGTAACATACATACCTCACCGTCCATTGTGAAGAGTAATTGATAAAAAAACTTCTGCGAAATTCATCGAAACCGAAAGTATTAGCTCGTGGCCTAGGAGTTACGATGTAGAAATCATGCTATTGTTTCCGCTGTACTCTTTGCGGTACGAGATAAAACCACCCTAACTTAATTTTTTGTAGCACACACAACCACATACTGTTTGACGATTACTCGCTTTCTTTGAAAACAATGTGCTCTTATATTCAACACAGAAAGAAAGAAAACAGGGCGCCGAAGTCAACCTAACGTGTATTAACAACCTATGATAATGAAAAATCATGTGAGAGACTAAATATATTAGTAAACCTTGTTTTTATAGAAAAACTATTCAATATTTATCTTTAAAATATGTGCAAATAAATATTTAAATGCTCCGTTCACGTTCACAAGCGGCTATTGTTAATCTGAAGACGTAATAATGTTATGCTTTATAACAAAACAAGCATTTCTCACATCGAACAAAGAAGTTGCATAATGTATCAAAGAGTGTAGGTGAGACATTTAAACCACGATACATGTCAAGAGAATAACAAATCTACATGGTGCACATAGTTTTAAATTTTGTGGCCCTCCGCAATGAGTATGTAGTCTGGAATTTTGAAAATGATTTTCTCGAGAATGTAGGGAATATCTTAAAACAGTGTTCATTATGAGCATAAGACATAACCGAACTCGAAGATATAATTTCAACAGCTTTTTCGCGAATTTCTTACCTGTCACCTTTCCAATATTTTCCGTTAATTCTTGCCAGCATTGTGAAGTTGGTAAGGAATAATTGTAACCGCCTCACATACGAGAATCGGTTTATTGGAGTTGTAAAAGTGCAACCTTTCCTGTTTTTAGGCTGCCATTTTGCCGTCTGTAAGGGAACCATAGAGGCTCCTGCACGAGTACACTATTTATGAAGGTATATGGTCGTAACTTAGGCCTAAGGTAAGACGTTATGACTTCAAGCTCCGTCACGTGACTTAGTACATAACGTCGCAACCTTTTACGCGTGAGGCTATTCCCTATACTCTAAATAGCCCGCCCATGGCACGTGTCATGTCTGCCACACCGTAGATACGCCTCGGGTTCGCCTTGTAACCTTTGACGTTTCACCCTTCGTTGCTCAGCCCGCATCTGTTCACTTAACAATCGAATGTCATACCTCCATTGATTGGTAGTGTATAGTTACTCCTTTATCAATCATTTCAGGGGTCGTCCATAAATTACGTAAAGCTAAAGAGGGGAAGGGAGTTGAGGCAGAGTTACACTGCGTTACATGCGGGTAGGGGGGTACTAGTTTCGTGTTACGTAACATTGATATTTATTTTTTTAATATTTTTCAACATTTGCTCAAATAATTACTTTTTTAGACTTGTATTAAAACATTAACTAATTAATGTGGTTTAAAACAAATAAATTAGTTATTTTATGTATGTTGTTAATTAGCATTAATGGGAATATTTTTGTAAACTTTTTATTGAATCTTTAATATTACGAAGAAAATATTCAAAACTGATATGTAGTATATTCTAGAATCCGTTTAAATTGTTGGAGTAGACTCTAGCTCATGCGTCATGCACAAAGACGTGTGCATAAAAAATTTTCTCATGCGCCCTTCCTTCACTCACAACTTGCTCCCAATCTTATTGTTAGGAAAAATCAGCATCGCCAACTAATTCCGACTTTATCATTAATTTTAATATACAACACAAATAAAATGAAATCAAATTGTTTTTACAGTGCTATAATTTTTTCAGCATATACAAGAGGCGTATCTTTTTGCATCTGCGAGAGGGGATGTTGTCGGAAGCGTTAAGAAATCATCTGACCTTTTATCTGTGTTGTTCATGAACACTAATGTCTCACCTAATTTTTGCGCTTTTTTTACGTCAAACCTTGATTATTTCCGAAGAGAATTTGTCCAATCTATTTCTTTCCCTATGCAAACCACGTCATATTTCAATAACATTACACACAAGATGTTCCCTAACACTTCTGGTGGTGCAAGTCTGAATTATTAATATATGCATTGCTGAGATTCATAGTGGTATAAGTTAGGTTCATAACGTACATAATCTTGAACTGAAACATGGAAACATTGATGAATTGTTACATATGCTACTATGAATCTCAGCATTTTATATGACGCCCTTTGATTTAATGAGTGTCTTGAAAGCAGATATATTCATTTTGAGTTAGATAATGATTTTAAGCGAGATAACATTTATCTTTTTTCAGTTCTGTGACTGAATCATTTATATTTTAGAACACAAACACTTATAAACTATATAATATTTTTTAAAAAATACAAGAAAATGTATGTACTAGTTTAACAACTAAGACAAAATCTAAGTTATTATCAGGTTGCAATATATTTGACTAAGCAGATGTACAATTGATTAAATCATTGATAATCAAGTTTCAATACTCCATAAACATCCACTAAAATCAAACGTAAGTTCACATAGTTATTTTCCAAGAATTTCTGCTTTTCTTTTCTCACCAAAAATTTGCTCATTGTTTAATAAGAGAAATCTCTATTCTATAAGATATTCCTCATGACTTTATTGTGGTTTGCCATCTCAGAATTCGCCCAGGCTTAGCAAGGATGTGGCTGTGAATGGGTCAGTGACATTCGAGATGGCTAAAGGAACTTCAAATGGATTCCAGCAATGAAATGTCGATGTCAACACATTTGGCAGTACCTGTAAAGTGATTAAGAATGGTTAGAAGGTAAAAGGTTTTAAATGATCTTAGCTTCCTGCCATACCCACTTGGAACACAATAAAATCCCAGCTTTGCATGGTTGAATGCTTACAAGATATACTATAGCACTGCTTATTTGCATGCACAATTTGCTACTTTAATTTTTAAACGATTAAGAGTTTTTATAAATTAAAAGATAATGCATATATTGCTCTACATAAAAGCACTTTCAGTCTTTAAAATATATGTTTTGCGTTTTAATAAAATAAAGAATCAGGAATGTATCAAAGTGTATTTTAAAATAACTGCAATTTAAAAATTCCTTTCCAAAAAAGAATAAACAATAGTAGTTTGGGGATTAACACTTTCCTTCCCTGCCAACGCCCTAGGTTCAGAATGAGGAGACGCCACTGATATATTATATAGGAACAGGATTTATGCACTTTTTCGTTACCAGGTCCCGGCAATAGTTTTTCTGCCGAAAATTCGCCGTTTCCTGTGCACGATTCCAATAGTTTCTCTTCTTACGAAGTAAGTGCGAGAAGGTAGAAATCACTAACAATCAGAAAGTGCGTAAACTCTTATTTTGTTCATAAGTACAGAGGAAGAGGTTTTCCTCTTAAAATGTTTCAGGTTATATTTTATTTCATCATTGCATTTTGAACTTTTGATCCATCCTTTGATTGAGATAAATGGATAACATGACCTTTTAAGAAGGCTTTTGTGATTTCTCCAATTTTCAATTTTTTCTGGTTTCTTCGAATTTGACACTGAATGCTCTTCATATTTATGTGGTGCATGGAAAATAGTAATCTAAAATAACAATCTCAAACAAAATCCCCTACCTAATCCGATATACAGATTGATTTTCCATTTGAAATTGGGATTTCCGCGGAATTACCAAGGAGTTTCAGTATTATTTGCAGCATCCAGCAGGGAAATTCCGTTACCTTCCGCGATAAAATATGCACGGGACTAATGACAAAGGTTGACACGCCCGGTGACAGGAAATAAATAAAATCTGTGAGATTTGCCGATTAATTGCCGACGATTTTCGTACATACCCCCACCGAGGCCTGCAACACCGGAGTAGAGTTCCTTACTATCTTCTCCTCATGTTCAACTAGTGGTGCTAATACAGCACGTCCTTTCTCGCCCGTATTTTCACGCAAAATTACGCGAAAAGTACTCTAATTTCGAAATACGTCTGGAATCCATCTTTAAGGAACATATTTCATTAAGGAAAGAAAACTCTATCTTTAATATTTTAGTTGTAAGAAGACATCGAAAAAACATTTGATCTAGTGCAATTTTCGAAAAGTCAGGGACTTTAACGAACATGCCCTTCACATTATCCAACAACAAAATTTAAACAAAATCAATGAGCCGGTTTTTTTTTTTTAATTTTGAAAACGTCGCAGGGGTTTCATGTAAAGTACCCTCCATAATTCAAATATCGGTTTCAAATTCAAGGGGCCGCGACATCAGTCAGATCCATCGGGGAATATTAGTTTTGGAGAAAATCGCCTGAACGGTTTAGCCACCAGTGTTGTTAACAGACGGGGATAAGTTTTCTCATTTGATTTTTCGATATCAAGGACTCACGAAACACGGATTCGGGCTACGCCATGTGTTAGAGGATTTTTTTCTAAATTTAACAAATGGATTAAGCCATTTTTTCGTTCGCAGTGCCCTGTAATAAGAGTTTTTGGACGAAAATTTGCCGTTTTTTCGTGCAGCATTGTCTCTAATGCGAGAATGTGACAAGAAAGTGCTCGGTCGATCAAGTTCATCCAATAGCTGCTAGAGCGCTTGGCATCGCTTGGCATTGCGCTGCAGCAGCACAACCGTCGTCGAACGCGGCCATCCAAAGAACTACGTTGCGCAACTGTACACTTCCGTTGCCTCGAAGTTCGTTTTGCGTTCCATACTAGCCTTTTAGAGGAACTAGTTCCGCAAAAGAAGTTTCTCTTCAAAAAATTGAATTTTTTCCGTGGTGAAAGAAACAATAACAATTTCCACCTCATCCGATTATTTAATTAAGACCAATCCTTATTATGTGTACAACTACATGTGAAAGAATTACATAATATTTAATTAAGGTCTCGCGACGACGCGTCGTGTATTTTTTCGCACTTGATGTTCATCTGAGCAACTTGACCCACACCTACACATTGGTTTTTTTTTCAAGAGGGCAATAACATTAGGTCATTGTTCCATCCTGCCATATAAATTGAATATTTTTAATTAATTCACGAATGTCCATCTCAACGGAGGTCGTGGACTCAGAAATGCGCACCGAAGTCCCTGCGTTGGATCGGAGAGCCAAATAATAAACGCAGTAACAGAAGCAAGAGCAAAGAGCGTGGTGCAATACTTGGGAGGGCACCAGACGCCAAAGAGAGCGCCAGTTGGGCGCTCTTTGACTTCAAAATAATTTCACATCGATATTGCTGCAATATATTGAATATTGAATGTCATTAAAACGAGAATGTATATTCCTAACATATTATAAAACATTTTTCGATATTCTGCGGGTTGTGCAATCGTGCAACCTAAGCACGAGCCGTCATTGCCCCCAGTTAGTGGCTCCGTTTGAACCTTCTGCACAGGGGCTTCCGAGAACTTTGCTGCGCCCATGGTGGAAATAACATTTTCTATTTGCGCCCCTGCGCATGCGTATAAGGTTACTTTCTTGGGAGAATATTGGATATTTCATAGAGTGCAAGACCGAAGTTTACAAAATGGTTGATGATAAAATATATAAGAATTTAAGAAATGATTTTTTCATATTATTTCTATTAATATTAATAATTTTTATCTCTCTGCAGGTGCAGCTTCTCCGCATCATCTGAACCGAAGTGTCACCTCGTCAGTCCGAGTGCAATTAGAATTGCATTAGACCGCTACACAACATTGCAGCTAGTCATTGTCTGTTTTCAGGCATTTGCCAAACAACAGGTTGGCATATTTGTGAACTGTCTGCAAAGCCTCGTAAGTCAAATTTGTGAACCCAAGTTTATAAATTATAGCAAGTGGGTTTTAATGTGCAGCAAATCAGGTTTCAACTTATTTTCTGTATTGAAGCAATTTTATGTGCTCAAAGATCAAAGCATTTATGTGCATAACAGATTTAAGCTAGAAACGTTTTTGTTATACTTTGAATTATAATTCTTCAGTATTTTAGTTGTTCCTGGGAACATGTGGCAATGCACTACTGAGCGTTTATGTACATAATGTAGAAACAATTTCATCTCCGTTTCATATGAAGGAAAATTTAGAACATTGAAGAATGTTTTAAATATCACTATGTTCATCAAACCTAATATTATTATTTAAGCTTTGGAATTTCTTATAATTCCATACATGGAGGATGATTATAGTTCTTTGGAACATTTTTTTATTATTCAAAGTGAAAGATGTAATCTTTTGAGAATTAGTATTTTGAAATGATGTGCAAGTACTACAGCAAAAGTGTACATGAACAGTATGAAAGCCGGATGTAACAGACAGTAAATCTGTTCCCCGAAACAAAGTATCTGAGAAGAAGAAAAGTTCAGTATCTGAGAAGAGTTCTGTGTTTAAAATACAATCTAAAAGGTCTTCGATGGAATTAGGCAAAACTTATCTTGGAAAATCTGTGCTTTCAGCTTGTGTGTGTGTTAAATATACAATAAATGTTAAATAAAGCCCTGAACTTCGTTCATTTTTAAATAATCCCCGAAACTCGCCCATCTCAATCGGGTTTTTGTCCAGTTTCCCTGATCCATTCACCGGGAGCGGTAGTTCAGTGCATCAACTGATGTCACTGCGGCGCCTCTGACCGGGAGGTCCTAGGTTCGAGTCATGTCGGCGGCAGAATTTTCGACACTAGCTTTTCAGCTAGGTCGAATTCTGTCGCTGTCTGGAGGAGAATTCTAGCGGCCGACTGCTCTGATCGGTAGTTTTCCGTGGTTTCTCCGATCAACACCAGGCGAATGCCGGAGCAGTACCCTAACAAACGGGCCGCGGAACGCGCGCGATCTTTTCTTCCTCTTCCTTGTCATATCCTCTCCCTTTACACACACTTACACTAACATGCACTACACTACCACGTATTCCGGGAGACCGGTCGGGAGCTTAGAGCTTGTCTCGGCTGGGGCGGTGCCCCGTTGGTGGGAGAGTCCTGGTTAGGTGGAAACCCCACTAGCCGACAGTCGGTCGGCGCCGGATTTCGCCATCCAGCGGGGGAAGATCACCGCCATCGCCCGAGAACAAAACATGCACTACACTAACGGGACTAATGACCAAAGCAGTTGATGTGCCCTGAAACACGAAAAAGTCAATCAATCAATCAATGATCCATTGAGCAAATGCTGAGATGGCCCCTTGATTTGCTTTTGGACGTAAATGTAGCTTCACTATGCGCACATTTTGTTGAACTTTCCTTTTGCTTGTAGTGGTAGTAGAGCTTAGGGAGAGTTTCTATATTGTTAACAATACAGAAAAATCAAATCTGTTCGTTCGTTTACCGTTAAAAATAAGTTTTCTATAACTCGGAAACGAAAATATCTAGATTTTGAAATGTTAATCTCTCACTTTTTTAAATTTATTATTATTTAATCTTTCAACTATTAATAGTTAAATTGTTGGGAAGGGATTCTGAAACTCAAGAAAGTGTGCGCAGATGATTTTCTCCCCCATACGTCACATACACACATACACGTGTACACACATACACACATACACATGTTTTTGACTAAATAAATAAACTAAAAAAAGTTTCATGAACAGAATTAATAGCACACTTTTAAGTGTATTTGTCTATTAAGTATAAAATACAAAAATGAATGTTAAGTTTTATCTACAGTACCCACACAAAAGAGATATCCTAATGACAAATGTAATATCTAAAAATAATTGTGGGTTTCATTTAATTGTTTTAATTATTAATTAATGTGTTAAACGAGTACATTTTCATCAGGGTAAGCAGTGCCTTTCTTGCCGACCCCAAGGAGCTTACACTGAAAAAACAACAACATGCAACCTATTAAAATTGGCAGATCCTAACTAGCCTACCCCAAGGAGCCGACATTGAGTATTAAGTATATATGATCTAATTAAAAAATACTTGAGCTCTTTGTGTGGGTGTTTTGTGTAAATTTATATTTGCTTCCCTTTTTCTGCTAGATATGCTATAACAGGTAAGGTTAATTCATGTGTATATCTTTTGTTGAGGGCATGGTGGAAATAATCTTATTTCTACCATGGTTGAGGGAAGAACCGACAATTGGTCCTCCTTATCTAAGCAATAGTATATGTGCAGATGATTGTAGATGTGCAAAATTTGCAGATCAATAATACTTACAATATATTGAAATTGTATGAGTCATCTAATTTTTTATTATTTTAAAATGAATTAAACTAGTACATATTCATCAGAGTAGGCAGATCCTTTCCTTGCCTACCCCAAGGAGCCGACACTACATATTACCTACATGCGATCCATAAGAAATACAGTAGTGTTTTATCGTGCGTATGTTGGGTGAACATATCCTTACTTCCCAGTTTCTGTTACATATACTGTAAGAAGTAAGATTAATTCATTCTTGTGTTTTTGTTCAGGAACAAACTGACTACTGGTCCTAGCGATTAAAATAATTGTAGAAGTTCAGATTTAAAGAATAATAATATTTACACTATTAAAATTTTAATAAATAAAACATTTGAAAGTAAAATAAAGTTATGAATACTTCTCAGACTCATCACTGTTCGTCTGAAACATGAGAGAGGAAATCTTACAATAATATGCTCCAGAAGACAGTATCGTTGAAGAACCTGAAAATTTTTATAGAAAACTCCATAAAGTAGTGTAAATGTACTGTAAAAGAGACCAACTGGTTTTGGCTGGAGACTTCAATGCGAGAGTTGGTAATAAGCATACATAAAGGTAGGTTAATATGGTGAAGATACAATCAATAATAATAGATATTTGTTAAGGGATTTTGTCAGCTTCAATAAATTAAAAATTCAAAACATTTTTTTTAGAAAGAGCAAAAGTTTACTTGATCATCAAGGAAATTAAGATCAATTATTGATTATATTATGACAAATGAGAATTTGGCTGGTCAGATTACTGATGTTAGAGTGTATAGAGGTGATGATGTTGGTTCTGATCATTTCCATGTAATTTCTAAAGTTAACATGTGTAAAATGTGGCGGGTCACTCATAGAAGAAAATGTGAACAAGCAGATGAAGTTATTACTGTATCGAGATACTCAGTACTTGTATCAGAAACGTTTACATGAGGAGCTCATTCAAAGAGAGACTAAAGAAACAATACAATAGGAATGGAATAGCATACAAGAAGCTGTACATAAAATATCTTATAAAGTCCTTTGCAAAAAGAAAAAAGTAGGAAAAAGAAAGGTCTTAAAATATGGACAGAGTAAACAGAGTATGCCATTAAAGAGAGAACTTATTCTTTTAGAAGACATCTAAATAATCGGTCAGAAGAAAATAAAGAGATGTGTCGGCAAAGAAAATATTCAAAGATTTTAGTGAGGAAAAGCCAACAGGAATATTTATTTATTTATTTAGTCAAAAACAGTAAAAAACTATGTTACATATGGGGAGAAAATCAACTGCGCACTTTTTCTTGAATTTCAGAATCCCTTCCCAACAATTTAACTATTAATCGTTGAAAGATGAAAAATAATAATAATAATAATAATAATAATAATAATAATAATAATAATAATAATAATAATAATAATAATAATAATAATAATAATAATAAATAATTTTAAAAAGCTAGATATTTTCGTTTCCGAGTTATAGAAAACATATTCCTAACGATAAATGAACTGCAGATTTGACTTTTCTGTATTGCTTATAAAATAGAAACTTACCCAAAGCTCTACTACCACTACAAGCAAAAGGAAAGCTCAACAAAACGTGCGCATAGTGAAGCTACATTTACGTTCAGAAGCAAATCAAGGGGCCATCTCAGCATTTGCTCAATGGATCAGGGAAACTGGACAAAAACCCGATCGAGATGGGGGTCATTGACCCGGAAGCTGAAGTACATTACTTGTTACAGGCATTTAAGTCTTTTTTAAAAATTATACAATGCAAATGTAAACTAATTCATTATACTATATCATTGTTTTGTTAAAGTAAACATTATTTTTCTTTTTGACGATCAGTATAGTCTCTAATTGTATAGAAACAGTTTTGCAGCAGAAAAGATTTTACTTTTAACTTAAATTTGTGTACCAATTTTAATTGTTTAATTTCATCTGGCAATGCGTTGTAAAGTAACGTACATGTATGTGTATTTCTTGTAGTGAGCTGTTGATACTGACACTTGATGAACATGATTTCTACGTCGAGTGTTGTAACTATAAATATCAGTATTACATGAAAATAAGTTACATGAAAATAGAATTTTAAGCTTCCCCAGAATATTAAGCCATATCTCAGGAGGGAATATACATGTGCAAAATACACACAACAAGCTGCATAAAGGTTGGCAGAATTTGAAAGAATTTGAATTTCATTTTTGTTCCCTTTTTTAAAAAGAGGCTTAAGTTTTGCTGTTTTGAAAATATTTGGAAATATTCCTGTGCACAAGGAAGCATTGAAAATGTGAGTTAATGGGTGTATAATAGCAGGTCCACACATTTTTAATAAACAATCCGGAAATTAATCTAAACCAGATGAATATTCATTTTTTATACATATATATATACACATATATAAATAATACATAGAATAAGGTTATGGCAATAAATAAACTGTTGGTTGTAATTAATAGATCTATCTCATGTATAAAAAAACAAAAATAAACAACAACAAATAACCGAGACATTATGTATTCACATTACAATAGACTATAGACTCGCACCGAAAGCTAGTGTGTACCTCACTCAGGCACAACTTATATAATTCTCGGCTCACCGCACATTCTACAAGTATCATATTCATTATGGTGTGTGTTGGTGTGGTGAGGAGGATTGTGTGTCTCTCACTCCCCGAGAGGTACATGAAGGAAGAACATGTATTCATGTTTTCATGTTTTTTGTACAATATATTGTAAATGCAGACAGGATTGTGGTTATATGACACATGGTTTTTTAGTAATATTATAGTAAATGTGTGTTGTTTTCTTTCCTCATATTATTCAGCCTTGAGGATGGAAATAAATTTTCCGAAACATCGACAAACAACTAACTTATAGTTCGTGTTTACTTATGACCAAGCCCCGTTAACCTGCCTTCCAATATTTCATCAATTAATCATTAAGAATTCTTTATATATTTAATAAAGGAACGCGTTTAATAGTAATTAACACAATAATAATAATAATAATAATAATAATAATAATAATAACAATAATAATAACAATAATAATAATAACAATAACAATAATAATCAAATAACTGTTATAATAATCCTAACTTACTAAATTAATAAAGTTTACAAATACCATTAGTTAATTTATTTTTAAATCTTTGAACACCTAGAGTAAAAAGGGTTCCAAGGCAGTCGCAGGTAACTTATTCCAGTCCGTTATTGTTCTATTTGTAAATGAAAAGTTACCAACATCTGTTCTTTGTGGCCTAAACTGAATTTTGTGCTTGTGATTCCCCCTAGTAAAGTACGAAGGTCTACTCAGTCGGACATTGACATGTACATATACATGTCAATGAAAGAACTAATTATGGACAACAAATTTAATTTAAAGGAAAAATCTATATCTTCAATTTTGTACTTATAGGAAGTCGCCGAAAAATTCAAACTTTCGTAATTATCAAAAATGTAGAGTTAACAGTGAAAATCGAACCTACGCCACCGTAATCAATGCATTTGACTCCATTCTTACAAGAAATTTACAGAAAAAATTTGTAGCCATTTTTGAAAAAAAATTGAAAATGTTCCAGGGGCTCCACGTAAAGTGCCCCTAAAAATTAATTAATGTTTTTGAAAATCGCAGAGCTTTGATTCATGCCAGATTGCTGGGGTTTCTTCAGTTTGGAAAAAATCCTACACAAGGTTTAGGCGCTAGTGTTGTTCACATACACTGGACGGATGGACGGATGTTTTACCGTCAATCGATTTTTCGGTATCAAGAACCCACAAAACCTGGATTCTGGCTACACCACGTGTTAGATGATTTTTCTCTAAATTTAGCAACTCGATTTATCTACTTTCTCGTTGTCAGGGCCCGGTAATAAGAGTTTTTCTGCCAAAAAATCGCCGTTTTTTCGAGCAGCATTTCAAACCTGTCTCTCTACTGCGTAAACGGTAGCGAGGAATTAAAAACTCCTTTATATGAGGAAAGACTAAACAAATACTAGGTCATCAGGTTAATCTCAAGCGAGAGATAGTCTGCTCGGTGAAGGTAGTACAAACTGCGTCCAATTGGTCGGAACACACAAACTGACAGAAGAATCATCACATCACCTTTTATTTTATCTTTTATCATTTCCAAAATTGTGATTATAGGAATTTTTAATTCAAAAACAAAACATCGAACCCAAAACATCGATGTTCAAAAAAAGATCGGCTTTAGTGCTCTGTACAAACATCGATGCCGTCCCTAGGGTATAGCGAACGGCTGTTTCCTGCGGTATTTAACGGCGGAAGTTGCGATAGCGTGGCTGGGTGATGCGAGCGGAAGAGGTCCAAGCAGCTGTAGCAGGGAGTCCGTCTCCGCCACGCTCACGAAAGACAGCTCTAGACGTTTTGCGATGCTATCAAAAGAAGGATAATGAGGAGTATATTTCAGAAATGCTCCATTACAATGCCTCAGATTTCGGTTGCAGTTGTTTTAGCAGTTCTAATAAGTTTTGTAGTATACCCTTCCTTTAACGTGATTAGAGAATTTTTTCAATCTATGTATCATACTGAAGGTGAAAATGGCTACATCCTTTCATCATTATTTGTCCCACTACCCAACTATTTCGTAAGTACGTTTCATCTTGACATTCATTATGCTTCAACTTTCTTTTATTTATTTATTTATTTATTTATTTATTTATTTCAGAAAACAGACTCTTCCTCCTCACAAAAAGTCGTTCTCTATTGTGATTTCAAGCCTCTGCAAGGAATGTTGGATGATTCGAAAGTGAGTTTCATTTTTGTGTGGAAATTCCTATAAGAAAGATCTACACAATTACTTTTATTGTTTGCAAATTTCTTTCAGGAAGTTTCAATATCTATGAACGGTCTGCTAAGTTGGCAGAATCCCAATGAAGATAATATAACTCTTAATCTTGAGGACTTTACACCCTTATTGCCACCTGCTGGTGCAGGAGTAGGCAGCATCTGGAATATGGTAGAACCAGTCGACTATCCTGAAATATCGAAGGATGACCTAAGGTAATATTTATCAAGTATTTTCAAACTTACTACCAAAGTCTGGAGTTATTTTGCTTAGAATAAACATTGTTTATTATTTATTAAGTTCTACTTCTTAGAACCGAATTAAAATTGTATTTCAGTATTGAAACTTCTAGGAACACTAAATGTTTTATTTATAAATCGTTGAAAACTATCAACATTAATAAGCTACACAAACTTTATTGTAGGGGTATAAATATTATTACATACACTCAAACTTTATTTTCTCAGCCAAAATTCTGCAAATTGGAAATCCTATCCATTATGTCAAAGGAAGTGTGTTTAAAAGAATTACAATAGCGTAGCCATATTTCTATTATTGCAAGCAACACGCCAACGTTTGGTGGAAGCCGGTTTACTGTCTCGTATAAATACGTATATGTACAACAATATACGTAGTAAAGAGAAAAATTACATAAGGCTAAGGAAAATCGATTTCGAGACTTCAAAGGAATACGCGTTACGCGCATACGCGAATAACGAAAAAGAGTTGTTTTTTTTTTCAAAACGTTTGTCTGCCTGCCTGGCTGTCCGTCAGTCCAACCGTCTGCCCGTCTGTAAACAACTTAACCATTTGTAGAATTTTTTTTTCCAAAATGAATATTCCCTGGTTAATCTGGCCGGACTCCAAGCCCTGCGATTTTAAAATATTTCTTTAAATTTTGCGGATATTTTACATGAAACCCTTAAAAAAGTTTCAAAAGTCTCAAAATTACTCCAATTTTTGTAAATGTATAATAAGAATATAGTAAAATACACTTATAAAGATGGCATTTTCGCGGTTAACTCTGAATTTTAGAAAATTACAAAAGTGTTGTTTTTTTAGGTGTCTTCCTACAATTATAATATTGAAGATAAAGATTGTTTCTTTAAATGAAATTTATTTTCCGCAATTCCTTAATTAATGCTAGATATATTTTTTGAAAATTTCAGTAGTTTTCGGGCAGTTTTGAGTGAAATGTGTGCAATTTTGAGTGAAATATTGGCAATTAAAAAAAAGATTAAAGCATGGTTTTGTCAAAAAGACAGTAAATTATTTCTTTAAACTGTTTCTTAGAATAGTCCTAAATTCTCTGTAACTGATGACATAACGCAAAATGTTGCTGTATTCTTTTGTGCTGTTTTTTTTCTTCAAAAACTACGCAAACGAAATTTTTGATACCTTTCTCATGTCGTTAATATTTATATTATCTGAGATTTGTATACATTATTGCATTTGGGAGCATAAGTGCTTCAAAAAATGTCTGACAACATTTCTCGAAAACAAAAGTTTTCTGTGAAAATGAGCTCGAAAATCGGCATTTTCACAAATGCTCAAACAAACGTTTCCCAGAAATAACTCCAAGTTTTTAAACGAAAATTTGCGAATAGGATCAGGTTTAATTCTATAATATTCTTGAAACAATGTTTATTTTCTACCAACCGAAAAATTAAGAAAACGTGAACAGTTGACTCTTAGGCGCCAATAGATGGCAGCAGAGTTAACTTAGGTTAACTTTTCGGTTTTGTCCTACCCTCTTCTTTGCTGCCATCTATTGGCGCCTAAGAGACAACTGTTCACGTAAAGTGATAAGGAAACCAATTAGTAATTAGTACGAGGATGTCTTTGCCATCCTGTACACCACTTGTTACAGGAGTACTCTTTATATAGTAAACCCCCGTTTGTACGTACTCGCTTAAAACGAATTTCGCCGTAACAGGAACAAAACTTCGGTCCCGACAGGGACATTTGTAATACTCGATAACATGGATTTTTATAACACGAACTCCGATAAATTCGGTCCTTTGGAATTCGTGTTAATGAGAGTTTATTAAAAACACACCAATATTTTCATCAAATAAACATCAATATTTTCAATCACTAATTGTTCATGATATTAGAAACTATTGAACTTCTCTTAACCATATGTTTTCAACGATTTTGTACCGGGAAAAACAGTACGCAAATTAATTTGGAATATTAAATTGATTGATTCATTCATTCATTCATGATTCCAGGCGCGTCAACTGCTAAGGTTATTGGTCCCGTAAGTGTAGTGCATGGCCTGTCTTTGAGCGGTGGCGGTGATCTTCCCCCGTCGTATGGTAAGATCTGAAGCCGACCTTCCCGTCGGCTAGCGAGGATTTCCTCAACCAGATATCTCCCACCAGCGGGGCACCGCTCCAGCCGGGTCAAGCTCTAAGTTCATTTTCAAAAACGCTCAAACGACAATTTCTCCAAAGCGCCCCTAAGTTTTCGAAAAGAATTTTGCTTATGGTACCAGATTTTAGTCTATAATATTCTCAGTCATATTTCACCTCTATTAACAGGATTCTGAAAAATTGCGAAAATGTGAAAAAAGTCTTAAGAGCTAATAGAGGGCAAACTGTCTGTCTAGGAAGAGGGTGGGGCAAAACGGAGACGCTATCCCAAACGAAAGAGAGTACGAAAATAATTACTACGAGAAACCTCATCCCATACTGTAGCATCACTTGTTAATATTGTAGTTGTAACAAGACGCCAAAAAAATTGAACTTTTGCAATTTGCGAAAAATCACGGATTGCAACAAAGAGACCTGCGCTATTCTTAAGCCTTAAGACTTAAGAATCCATTACACTCTTCGAGGACTAAGTTAAATAGAAAATATGGAGGCGTTTTTGAGAAAATTTTGAAAATGTAATTGACGCTTCATGTAAACACGCGTTCAAAAACCAAAATATCCGTTTCAAATTCTGAGTATCTAGATTTATTTTTAATCGATTGCCAAATATCAATTTTGCAGAAAACCGACTAAACGGTTTAGGCACCACCGTTCACTACAGATACTGACTGAGACTGACACTGACTGACGCTGACTGACGCTGACTGACGCTGACTTACTCTGACTGATAGATAACAGACGGACGGACGTTTCGGCGTCAATCGATTTGTGTCAAGAACCCACAAAACATAGCTTCTGATTTCACCAAGTATTAGAGGAAGTAATGTACTATATAGAGGAAAATGATTTATCCACGTTTTCGTTACCAGGGCAGTAAGTTTTTTCTGTCGAAATATTTTCTATCACCATTTTTTGATGCAGAATCATTTCTCTTCTTAGGAAGTAAGGCCAGGAAAATAAAGTACTAAGCGTTGTTTGAGATCCCACAGTAAGACTTCGAGCGAGTGGGTTTTTTATTGTTAGCTTAAATTAACGAGTACTTACTTCAAGGGCTTTATCAACAATTAGTACATAATCATTAGCAGAATATCTTATAAATACTCTGCTCGCTGGGTTAAAAACTAGAAGTGTTCAATTGCATATACTTTCGCGAATTATTGGAAACAATTACGTAATGCAATATTGCAATTTCTACACTACTAACACCTCAACTATAATTTGAAAAAGTCCAATTCAAACGAAGGGTCTGCGGTGCATATCTGCATTTATTTGTACATACCGTAAACGTTTGAGATTGCCTACAGCTTTACTTTAAGTGGTTGCACGGCGTATCTCTGTTACACCCCATTGATTCAAAAAATGTTCCAAAGCATATTACCCTATTCAAAAAAGCACGTAAATGAACAAAATATTCAGTTGATTGATTTTACACGTTAGTAACAAATTTATTTTGAATGTAAATAAAAAACAGAAAAATAAACTAGAGGTGCTACAGATAGGCACAGATTTTCTAGTAGCAATTTTTTCTACTTTCCTTGGCGTGGACTGGCTTAAAGGTCTTCCTCCATTCTCTGGCCAGCTGCCACCTATCGTCTCCGAAAGTATATTTTCTTGACGTTTTCTTAACTTTTCGGTAACTTAATAGTAGAACCGAAATATTACTTCAAGAATATTAAAGAAGAGTAAAATTTCATCCAAAATAGAAATTTTCATTGAAATGATCGGAGAAACCACGAAAACGATCGATCAGAGCAGCCGGCCGTTAGAATTCTCCACCAGATAGCGACTGAATTCGACCTAGCTGAAAAGCTAGTGTCGAAAATCCTGCCGCCGTCAGGACTCGAACCTAGGACCTTCCGGTCAGAGGCACTGCAGTGACATCAGTTGATGCACTGAGCTACCACGCCCGGTTGGAGCTTTCGAAACACTGCATTTGAAGTACTTTCAGGCACATCCACTCACAAATGTAATAATGTATACAAATCGATGGAAATATTAAGGGCGTGAGAGATATTTCAAAAAAATTACATTTGTGTAATTTTTTTAAAATAAAAAAATACACGAAAATTCATTTTACGTCATATTAAACACTGCAATTAGCACTATCCAAAGGAGAAATTTGAAGAAAAAATTTGGAGACATTTTTGAGAAAATGGCATTTGAGCGTTTCTAAAAATTCGGAATTTTGAGCTCATTTTTACAGAAAATTGTTGAGTTTTAGAGAAACATTATTTATTATTATTTAAAGCACATGTACTCATAAATCTAATAATGTGAAGAAATCGCTTCTAAGGTAAATATTACCGACGTGAGAGAAGTCAAAAAAATTACATTTTTGTAATTTTTGAAAAACAAAAGACTGGAGCAATATGACGTTTATGACATCAGGTAAGGTTGATAAGGCACTAACCCTTCCAAAAATTTAAAGAAAAAATTTGGATCCGTTTTTGAGAAAATCATGTTTTTGTATTTTTTTAAATTGCAAATATTGCACGCTCTATTGCACAAAAACTACAAAAATTTTCAGAAAAGTGTACATGACCTTAATGAAAGAACTATATATGGGTAACTAATTTCATTTGAAGGAAAAATCTGTTTTCAATTTTATAGTTGTAGGAAGACCACCCAAAAAATTCAAACTTTTGCAATTTTCGAAAATTCATAGTTAACCGTGAAAATGGGACCTATGCTACGTTTATAAGTGTATTTTATTCAATTCTTACAAGAAATTTAATTTGGAGCATACAAGAAATAAATATTTGGAACCGTTTTTGAGAAAATTTTGAAAATGTCCGGGGGGTTTATGTAAAGTACCCCCAAATTTTAAAGAATGTTTTTCAAAATTTCAAAGCTTCAACTAGATCCAGATAGACAGGAGTTTTTTTTCAATTTGGAAAAGATCGTACGTGTGGTTTAGGTTTTGTTCACATACGACAGACGCAGGGACGGACGGATATTTTGAAAAAAACTACTTGTTCGGTATCAGGGGACACAAAAATGTGTATTTCCGTTGAAATCTCGAAATCGATTTTCCGCAGCATTTCATAACTTTCTCTATACTTCGTATATTACTCCCGTATACGAGAAAGTAAAAAGATTCAAGTACACAAAAGCTCAATATTAGCATTATCTTTTAAAATAGAGACGTCAATCTTACATCAAAAAGAAAGTAACATTAATTTTAACAGTGATATTTAATGTATTTACCATTTGGACTGTATAATTCTAAACAACCTTCAATAAGTATTGTACCGCAGCTTCTGGGTCAATGGCTCGCATCTCAATTAGGTTTTTGGTCCAGTTTCCCTGATCCTTTGAGCAAATGCTGAGATGGCCCCTTGTTTGCTTCTGGACATAAATGTATCTTTATTATCAGTGCACGTGATCTAGAATTCAGTGAGAGATATAGTTATTCAAATTATCGTTCTCCGAAGGACATGATAAGGGATAAGAGTCCAAATTTACAGCTGATTTACCCTTGAAAATAGATTTTATTACATCTGAGCGAATATTTTGTTAACAATCCTGGCAAAAGACGCTCATTTCTTTCTGTATTCAAAATTCAAGTAGTATATGGCTTAGGGTGGGGATCACAGAATTCACTTCTCCTCGTAGCACGTCACACAGTTTTTAACTGTTTGTAATTAACGTAAAATAAATAAAATAAATAAATCACCACATATCCCAACCGCTCATCCCATTCGTAATCATGTATGTGACTTCCTTAAAGCGCAAATGTAAACCATCCCTGAGATCATCTTGCCAGGAGAGGGAAGAACATAGTGCTGTATCTCTCTTCTCTTTAGTCTAGGCTCAGATGTGAGTCATTACACTGACAAGTCCGTGATAATTCCAATAAAACCCTTCAAAATAACTGAAAACCATTTCATACATTCATTGGAAATGAATTGTTTTTACTGAAATATCCAGGATTCCGATCATAATAATATTCATAATTTGAAAACAAATTATATTAATTATATTAATTATATAATGAATATTTTGACCATAAAATGACAATTATTTCAGTATGAGATTCAGGGACGAAAAGCCCCGAAAAGGCTCTGCTACATCAGTCCTGTATCGTATTCTATCAATGTTCCACAAGAATGTTTTCATGCAAACACGATTTGCTCCTCGAGGAACAGTTGCAGTTCTTCGCGCACAGAATTCTGCTTTCATCGACATAGTGTTCAGGTAAATAAAATCACTTAACACTAATATTACACACGATTTTTGTTCGCTCAGAAAATGTACGAAGATATCTGTTTCAGGTGTCACGCGGAATTTCAACTCAACAATCCACCACTTCTTCCCTTTTGGTTCACACCTTCTCAGTTTCAAGGACGTATCATAATAGCTAAAGATTTCGGCAAGATATTAAATTTTTCTGTCTCTGTTCCGACAAACCGTAAACTCAATGTCGGTATGTTTCACATAGATTTCTTCAATCAATACAGTTTGTACAATAATGTTCTTTATTAAAATATTTATTAACAATCATTTTAGACATGGAATGGTTTGAAAATTTGTATGAAGATATGGTGGTTGCAATAAGTTTTGTTCCCAAGATGTTAATTCATACTGCAGGTATGCAACGTTACTTATTAAATGAAAGTCAAAAAAGTAAAGAGTGAATATTTTATATTTCTTATATTCTAGGAACGATAAATCCACAAAACATGATTTGGAATGAAGAAATTTCTATGGAAGAAGCGCACATATTACTTGAACATAAAATGTTCCCTTTCAAAGAGGTATCTAAGCTATATCATTGAATTTTTAGTTGTTCATTACGAAATTAAATGCGAGATAGACAAAATTTTAATCAATCTTTCATTGAATAGGTTTTGTACAGACCTATAACAGAAGCCTTGACTGAGCTTGAACGTCAAAAGAAGCCTCTACATTGCATTGTCCTATGGGGAGCATTGGATGATCAGTCATGCTGAGGTTCAGGAAGGTCTTTACGAGAAGGACCCCTAGCAGGACCTTCTGTTAAGGACCTCTTATCTTCTTATTTCATTAATTCTTGGACATTAGAGTCAGAATTAGAGGTAAAGTAATGATTTCAATTTTTTACATTTCAAATAGAAGTTTTTGAAAGATCAAGTTTATTTCCTTAAATATCTTACCCTTATGAAATGACATTGAAATGCAACTGGTGATGCCGCAACACGGCATGGAAAGTTTAGAATTTCGAGTATTATAATAATTATTTTCTAACAAATACGATTAATAATTCACTTATCTGTTGCACAAGACTTTTCGCCTTTTAAAATTCCTGAAGTGACATCAATCTTATTATATCAGTTTCCTAACATCCCGCAAAATTACGCAGAAACCACTCATATTTTCAAGAAATTGAAAATACCCTTATTTGAATATGTTTCTGATGAACAGATGAAATAAGGGAAACTTTTTTATCACTATTGTAGTTATAGGAAGGCGCCGAAAGAATTTTCAACTTTTGCAATTTTCAAAAGTTCAGGAAGTGCAACGAAAATGCGACCTACGCCATTCATTTTTTGGATCCTGTGCTCTATCAGATGAAAAAAACTGAAGCTATTTTTGAGAAAATTTTGCGAATGTTGCTCAACATTTCTTAAGGCTTCATGTATAGTATCCCCAAAACGTAAAATATCCGTTTCAAATTAAAGAGGACGCTACATTAGTCAGATCTATTGGGGAATATCGATTTTGGGGAAACTCCTACTCACGATTTAGTCGCTACTGTTTACGGTTTAGTCGCAGAGACAGACGTTTTGAAGTCAATCGATTTTTCGGTATCACGGACTCACCAAACGTTGATTCTCATTACACAACGTATTAGAGAAAGTAATTTAATTTCCGTGGTTTCTCCGATCCGGAACCCATTAAATAGAGTTTCGAACAATACTTTTTCCGTGAACAGAGTACACAGTGAAATATACAATGGAATTAGAGTGTACTTGAACGTAATCCCTGCTTCTCAACGTTTTGGAAAATTAGTGAGATTCTGCATGGAATATAACTTGCAGCAGAATGCAACCAATTTGAACCTTCTCCTGATAACGTACGCTTATCTAAATAAGCGTTATATCGTGTGACCTGGAAATGTGAAGAACATTTTCCAAGTACAAGACAGTTCTCCCAGCTTATCGCAGGTTCTTCATGTTTGATGATTTAGCACAGTTCTGTCTGAATGTGAGATTTAATTGCCGATTTGGTACGTTCTAATGTGTGAGTGCATAAAGATATTGCAGTTACGTAGCTACGTAAATAGTACAGTAGCCTAAAGTAACATGTGTTAAGATCTTTCCATTCAAAGAAATCTCTTCCAGTGTACGTTTTGAACTATATTATCATAAAGTATGATACATTCTTAGTGTCTTATGATAACAAAATATTTCAGCAGCATATTTTAATGCTATTACAGTAATGACGTTTAAACCGTTATTCAGCTAATCGTCATTCGAAGACCCAAATTGTTATACGGTCTGAGAATCTGCCTCAAGGTGGTCGGATAATAGGGCGTGTACTATACATGCAAATTTTTACCTTTTATTTCCTTTTCAGGACCTAAAGGCTCTTGGTAATGAAATAGCAGCACAGCTTTTAGACAATTATTCTTTTCCAGTTACAATAATAATTGTATCAACTGATGGCAGCATTATACAATCTTTGAATGCTAATGATATGCTATCAAAAATAACTGGAGATATTTGGAATAGGTAAGCTACACCATTTACAAGATTAAAATTCACAGAATTCTTTTTTTTCTTTTCTTTTGCTTAATGCAATTTTCTTTTAGGAACAATAATCATAAAATAAACGACCCTGTGGAATATGAATATTTCAAGTTTCTTCAATCAGCTCTGGAGAAATATGACTCCAAGGACATGAATGTTCAATAGCCAGAGAATGAAAAATCAAAGTAACTAGACCTTTTTTAAAAGAATCTTGCTTTCTTCAAACATAAATGATAACCTGTTGATAAAGCAATTGTGCTCCATCAGGTTGGATGCAAAAAAGTTTGTAGTGGCTGATTCAGTATCAAAATAAACTATATTTTTTATATTTCCTGTTAATTACATTAGCAACAAGTAACTTTGCTTTTGTAACAGGAAAATGGATCATCTATACGAATTTGAGGGTGCTGAAACCAGTGCCGTTTACAGAAATAATATATCACGTCATTTTTTTACAAGGTGACCAACTTCTGGGAAAACTTGAAAAATACAGGGGAATTGAAATACAAAAATTATACAGGGAAAATGATGGGCAACTGTCAGTCCCGTCAAAAATAGCATTCGACGAGAGACTAAATGATGGGTACAGGACCACACCATATCCAAAATTAAATGCTAACTAGCGGGACCCGACAGACGTTGTTCTGCCCTTCATCTCCCTCTTTCTCCGTCCCTCTCCCTTTCTCTCTCCATCACTCACACCGTCTCTCTCTCTCTCTCTCTCTCTCTCTCTCTCTCTCTCTCTCTCTCTCTCTCTCTCTCACACACACACACACACACACACACACACACACACACACAGAGTCTGTCTGTCCCTCTAATTCACATTCAGTTGCAGATTGTGCACGCCTCTGAGCAAGTGAGGTAATATCGAAAAGCGCCGAACCAGCAAAAATGTAATAGAATATTCAGTAAGATCGCATCCTGTATATTACGGTGTGAGAAATGTTTCTTTGAGGTCTTCGGCCTCAAACTTTTAGTTTTTAATGCCCTATAACGCTTCTTTTAGGAAATATTTATCAAACCAAATGTTTTTCTTTAAATTTTTACAACGGATATTGGTAATGACACTGTTTAATACGACGTAAATTTCATTTATTTATTTGCATTTATTTATCGGTGCATTTATTTATTTTTTCAAAAATTACACATATGTATTTTTTTAATATCTCTCACGTCGCTAAAATACGCATTTCAATCTATTTGCATACATTATATAATTAGTGAGTTGATGTTCTTCAAATTACTTCAAATAAAGTTTTTTGAAATCTCAAAAGATTCCTGTGAAAAAGAGTTTCAAATTTCGCATTTTCAGTAACGCTTAACGCCATTTTCTTAAAGACAACTACGAATATTTCAATGAAAATTTCTATTTAGGACAAGATTTTAGCCTTCTTTAATATTCTTAAAATAATATTTCGGTTCTACTATTTAGAAACCGAATAGTTGAGAAAATTTCAAAAAAATGTACTTCGAGCAGCGATAGATGGCAGCAGGCAAGAAGAAAAGGCATGACTGTACAGTACCAGTCCACACCAAAGAAATTTGAAAACTTTACTACGAGAAAGTCTGTGCCATTCTGTAGAACCTCTAGTTTTTGTAAATCAAAGGGAAAACGAAGTTTGTGTTAATACAGATATTTGTCATTTGGATTTTATAAATTCCTGCTACTTTCTACTTCTATATACATTTTGATGTTCTGTGAGCATATTTGTACCTCGAATGAGTGACAATGTTCATTTTTGGAATTCCAAGACCTTTATTTTGGATGTGTGAAATGTGATTTATCATTATCCCCCGACCCCTCCAAAAGCCTTTACTTTTGTGCTGTTTCGCAGTATTGCCGCAAGCCCAAAGAATGGAGCCTTTTCATTGTAGGTACAAAAAAAAACTAGCATAGGTCCCACCGAGACTTGAACTCGGATCGCTGGATTCAAAGTCCAGAGTGCTAACCATTACACCATGGGACCTTGCTTCCTGTCGACCTTTCAGCATTTGTTCTCGCGTTTTCCTCAAACTCACTGGACCGTATCTGTCCAAACCGTTCATGAATAACCGGAGAGCATTGGCGCCAACTTAGAGAAGATTGAATTAGGGTCTCAGGGGCCTAGAGGGTTTGTGCAATTGGAGCCCTGTTGCATCGCAACAGGGCTCCAAGTGCGTAACCTCGCTGACCCATAATATGGAATGTGTTCCTGTTCAGAAATACTTTCAAGATGTACGGATGTTATTTACGGATAGCACCCCCATTTATCGCTTTTTTTTTAAATCCCAGAATTTAGTAGTAATTAAGAACTAATTTATACCCAAATTTAAAAATTTTGAACCGGTTCAGAACATTAAAATATATCACTTTCAATAGTGAGGGTGCTAGTTTGACATTAAGTCAGCATCCTCACCCGAGGAAAACGCAAAAAAACAAATTGCCGTAGGAGTGCAACTGAATGGCACATACTTTCTCGTAGTAACGGTTTCTAATTTCCTTGCGTGGGCTAGCTTTACGGTCTTGCTCCATTACCTTCCCACCTGCCATCTACCGCCACACAAAATACATTTTTTGAAGATTTCTGAAATTCTCGGTTTCATAATGCTAGATTCAAAATATTGCTTTTAAAAAATTAAAGAAGAGTTATATTTTCGTTGAAAACCTCGGAAATTTTCGTTGAAAAATTGGGAGCCGTTTTTAGAACAAATCGTGTAAGCTGTAGTGTAAATGCGAGACTTGACGCTCTTTTTCATAGGAAACGTTTGTGTTTTCGAAAACTGCATTTAAAGTCATTTGTTCACTCAGAAATGCAATAATGTAAACAAATCGCTGAAAATGTGCATATTAACGGCGAGAGAGAGAATTAAAAAAAGACATTTGTATATTAAAAAAAAAAAGAATACCCCAAAATAATCTTTGTGTCATGTCAACAGTGCAATTACCACTAGCCGTACGAAAAGTTAAAGCAGAACAAAATTTGGAGCCATTTTTGAGAAAATGACGTTTGAGCGTTTCTGAAAATGTGGAATTTTGAGCTCGATTTCACAGAAAAATGTTGATGATTGCTTGAAAACTTCATAAGAAAAACAAAGCACTTAAAGCACATGTACTCATAATGCAGTAATGTGAACAAATTGTCGGTAATGTAATATTATCGGGGCTAGTGTGAGGCTAGTCAAACAAATTACATTTTTGTAATTTTTGAAAAACCAAAAGTACAGAGCAATATGGCATTTATGTTATCTCATAAACTACATTTAGCACTCTGTCGTCTAAAAGTTTAAAGAAACTAGTGGTGCTACAACAGCACATACTTTCTTGGGTTATTGTAAACAGCTACATAACATTGATATATTGCACATTCTGTGCTACTAACACCTCAGCTTGAAAACGCCCATTTCAACCAATTCAAACAAAGCGCCTGTGATGCATATTTGCATTCATTTCTATAGTCGGGAGAAGCAATTATGTCTTACTTTGACAAATGAAACAAACAGGAATACATTTGACTGAGCATTTGACATTCGCAGCAAATTATACAGAAGCCAGCAACGGACTGTTGCGGAGCGTTGTCAAAACTATGTGCATTCGCTCTGCGAATAATATCAATTCTTTGCCAAAACGTTTATTTCCATCTGCTTTCAGATTTCAACTTGTATATTGGTTAGTCATAGTACATCACACACAGTTGATAAATACCTGATCATAACTAGTTGACTAATAAACTAATTAAATTACTAATATTCTACGATTTGTAATATTAAGTTAATTTATTACCGCCTTTTTATAAATTCACACCACCTCAAACGAAGGGCAGGAAAATAAAATTTAAGATAGTATGTTCGTTAGATCGACCCCCCCAAAAGTACCCCCCAAAAATACTTTAAATATCTGTTCTTCAAGACGGTAAGAAACAGTTTACCCCTACGGGCTGAATTTATGAGTAAAAGAAATTTAAATTAGTGCAGACTTAAATGGAAAAAAGTTTCTTTAAGTTATTGAAGAAGTTAATGTACCTTTTACTTTAATGTACTTTAATGTTACGGTTAATGTACCTTTTACTTTCATTCAATACGCAATAAATGTTTTAGGGATCAGATAATATTAAATGGAAACATACCACCGGGCATTCTAAGGAGAAATTTATAAAAAAACTGCTGATAAAATCATTGAAAACAGAAGTCTTGGCTCTCGGCCTAAGAGTTACACTGCACAAATCATGCTATTGTGTGCACTGGTTCTCTGAGGGCACGAGAGAAAACCGCGACAAAAAATATGGATTATCAAATATGTTTCGAATCATTTCGAAAGGTTATGGAAGGAAAGGTATTTGGAAACGCCACATCGACTAAATAAACAGCTGTATCTTATCACCGCCACCATCTCGTCCTTTCAATAACAATGAGCTTCTCAAATATCTATTGCGGCATTGTCGAGCAAATTTCAATTATACCATGCGCATTGCTTGAAGGAAATGCATAAATACATTGAGAATACAAATTGTAGAATATAGTAAAAAGTAAAAGTGCGAGAAAGTAAAAATAGAATTAACATTGGCATTTTAAATAATAAATTATAATTAAAATTAAATTAATTATTTTTCATATCATTTATTCATTTTTTCTCTTGACGCGTAGTTGATGGGACACCAGTATATATTTCATTCATTTCAAGTAGAAATTACGCAAAAACTACTAGATTTTTCAAAAAATTGAAAATGACAAAAATCAGCTGAACGGTTTATGCGCTAACGTTGTGCGCAGATCCATCGACAGACGTTTTGCCGTCAATCGATTTTTTCGTGGTATGAAGGACGCACAAAACATGGATTCTGAATACACCACGTATTAGAGGATTTTCTGGATTTTTTTCTGGATTTATCCACTTTTTCATTACCAGGCCCCAGCAATAAGAGTTTTTGGGTAAAAAATTCGCCGTTTTCTGGCTCACGAATACAATACTTTCTCTTCTTAAATTAGTATGTGCGAAAGAGTAAATCTTCTTTTTATTATTTTTTAAAATTGCACAGCCTACGGCATGCAATATTGCACGAATACTAAAATTTTCAAAAATGAACAGGATGGTAATGAAAAAATTAATTATGGAGAACAAATTTCATTTGAAGCATTCGACCGGGGAATATCTATTTCGGAAAAAATCCTACGTATGGTTTAGGCCCTAGTGGTGTTTACAAATGGACGGACAGACGGAAAAAGTTATGTAATTCTGGGGAAAATCGATTTCGAAATTTCTACGGAAATACACGTTTTGGGGTCCCCTACGACCGAAAAAGTATTTTTTTCTTCACACCATTCGTCCGTCTGTCTGTGAACAACACTAGCACCTAAACCATACGTAAGATCTTTCCTCGGCCGATCTGGCTCGACTCATAGCGCTGCGATTTTGAAAAACTTCCTTTAAAATTTGGAGTTACTTTACATGACTCCCAGGGACATGTAGCCCCACTAATTCTTGGCTTCCTGCAGCTGATAGCTGCTCCGACTCCGATAACTTTCCTTTTGCTCGGTAAAGTGCAGCAACTCGACTTAGCATGGACTCAACAAATTTGTTGGAAGTCTCCTGCAGAAATATTGAGTCACGCTGCCTCTATAGCCGTCTATAATTGCGAAAGTGTTGCCGACGCAGGATTTTGTGCACGAACTGACCTCTCGATTATATCCCGTAAATGTTCGATGGGATTTATGTCGGGTCATCTGAGTGGCTAAATTATTCTGCCAAATTATCCAGAAAGTTCTTCAAACCAATAGCAAACAATTGACACCGGTTCACATGGCGCATTGTGATCCATAAAATTTCCATCGTTGTTTGGGAACATGAGGTCGCAAGAATCGCTGCAAGTGTTATCCAAGTAGCTGAATATAACAATTTCCAGTCGGTTTCCAATCGATTATGTCGGACCAGGGGACCCAGACCATTCCGTGTAAAAACAGCCCACACCATTACGGAGCCACCATCAGCTTGCAAAATGCCATGTTGAAACTTGGGTCCATGACTTTCGTGGGGACTGCGCCGCATTCGAACCCTACCTCTTACCAACTGAAATTGGGAGTCATCTTACCAAACCACGGTTTTCAAGTCCATTTGATATGGTCACGAGCCCAGGAGAGATTGTGTTAGAAAGGCACTTAAGTCGGTCTTTTGCTGCCATAGCCCATTAAAGCCAAATTTCGCCGCGCAGTCCTAACGGTTTGTCGTATGTCCCACACTGATTTATGCAGTTATTTCACGCAGTGTTGTTTGACTATTAGCACTGACAAGTCTTGGCAAACGCCGCTACATTCGGTAATTAAGTCTCAGTAATTAACAAATTTTCTCGATGCTTGTACAGTATTGACATTATTTTTGATACCTCCTATCCTGGTCGCCAGCGTCTAAAGAACGCTTTCAAAATTAAAAGTGATTTAAAATATTTACGAAGTACAACGGTACAAAACCATCTGAGTAATTTAAGTATTTCATCAATTGAGCAAGAAGAAACGATGTGGTTGAAAAATGTTTCTACCGTCATTGAAAAATATGTAAATCTGAAGAAAAGATAAAAATTTAAAATAATATCATGACAATGCAAAAATTATAATTTATTTTTTGTAATAAATGTTTTAAGCTAGTTTATAATCACACAATTAAACTATTGACACGTCTTTAACCGCGGGGCCCCCATATTGTGTTGGTCCAAGGGGACTGTGGCGGATAGTGGATCGATCTGTCGATATGTAGATTAGGGGCAATGAAGGCAAGACCAGAGCTCTCCCGGACCGAGGCTGCAGAATCCCTCGGCACGCTCCCTTGAGCGTGAGGACTTGTGGCAGAGTAACACTCGTTATCACTATGCTCAATTCTGTGTCCTGGCGAGCAAGCACCGCCAATAAATAGATGCTGCCCCTGTTGCCTTGCAGGTATGGATGAACCCAAAGACTAAGGGAAGGAAAACCCTAACAGAAAAACATGGTCAGAGAGGGCTCTGAAAGGCGTGAAGGCAACCTCTCTAGAGGAGTAAACCCTACACAAATCCTGGTCCACCAAGTTGGGGATTTGGACGTTAGATCAGCTCCGTCTCCTGGAAAACATTACACATTACACAGCTAAAAAATTCAATGGTCTCAGAAAAGTAAATCAAAGAAACGACCAAAACAGAAGAATTTGGTAATGAATATTGGATATTGGGATTTTAGAACGTTTTTACAACCTAGGAAGCTGCGAGAACTTACAGGACAAATTGGAAAGACACAACTCGAAATTGTAGCAATTCAAGAAACAAGATGGAGTGGTAATGGCTTTCTTAACGAAGGTTTTGTGTTTTATTATAATGGAATGGACAATAAAACAGGACAAACAGGTATGGGATTTTTAATTAAGAATAATATGCTGAAATATGTTATAAACGTTAATCCAATAAATGAAAGATTATGCAAGTTAAGGCTTAAAGGTAAATTTCATCATATTCCAATAATTAACTCGTATGAACCTACTAATGAACATGAAGTTGAACAGTTCTACGAAAGCCTTCAAATAATAGATGATCAAACTACGAAAAGAGATATCATAAACATTTAGGGTGATTTCAATGCAAAAGTTGGAAAAGAAGCAATGTATAAAAATGTAGCAGGGAAATACACATTACATGACAGTACACATGAGAATAGAGAAATGTTACGCACTTTTGCTGTATCTAATGATCCTGAAATTGTTTGTATGAAATTTCAATATAAAGTAATATCTAGACGCGCATGAGTCTCACCAGACCAGCAAATGGTCAATCAAACTGACCAGGCCCTAATTAATAACAGAAGGAATGAGATTGTGGAAGATGTGAGCACTCTAAGAGGACCCAATATTGATACGGATCATTATCTACTTAAAGCTATAATTAAACAGAAATTACCGAAGATCTACCTAAAGAAATCTATAAGAACAACAAAATTGAATAAGGCTAATATACAAGACCGTTTAAAACTCACAGCATACAAGCGCAACTAGCGGACCAAAATAAAAGCCAAAATGATGTAGGTAGTGAGAGTAAAGATGTTTTCAAGTCAACGAGTTTTAGGAAGATAAAATAAAGGACACAGATGCTGCAAATGAAAAAACCTGTAAGCAAAATAAAAGACCAAAAAATGAATGGTGGGATGAAGAACGTAGATGTACAATACATGAAAAGAATAAGGCAAGAGATAAAGCAAAGCAAACTGAAACAAGAGCTAGCTGAGTTTTACCAGTTCAAAAGAAAGGAAGCAAATAAAATTTGTAAAACAAAAAGAAAATGTGGATAAATCAGAAATTCGCAGCAATTGAGTAGAGCTACAAGAAAAATGAAACTTGAAAGTTTTTTGGTGAAATAAAATATAATCTGCAACAAAATAATCTCAGCCCCATGCTATGCAAGGATGCAGAAGGAAATGTTCACTAGAACGGAAAACGCAAATCATGCAAAGATGGAATGAATATTTTGAAAGTATTATGAATATTGTGATAAGCCAAGAACCCCGGGTTTAGTTTGAAGGCATTCAGCGTTAGGAATAATGAAATTGTATGCAAAATCGGAAGTCAAAGAACACGCGTTATTAGGACAACCGATCAACAAGATGTAAATCCCATGCTTGGTGTCAAGCGCTGTGCTTGGAGAGTGATCTTGTGGATGGACGCATGAAATCAGTCTCTAGAAAAATATTGAAGCGAACACACGTAAGTGGTTGGTGAGGTTCGAATGGATTTTCAGCACAGGCTGATTATTATTTAAATGATAGTGAGGCGGGAATTTATGATTAGTTTGAGGTTTGAGAGCTTGGTATTGTTTAAATTGTAGTATTAAATTGTAATTGGAAATTTTATTAATGTAGTAGTTGGAATTTTGAATTCAAAGAGACTCCGTGTTTTGAGGGGATGTATATTAGGGTAGCTCCGGGTATGGAAGAATTTTTCAATAAGTAGTTGAATATAGTCAGTAGCGAGTAGGTGTTTCGTACGAAACACAGATAGGGAAAGTCGCGACCGCGTATTAAATTTGTGGGAATATTAAATCATATTAATAGCAAATCGTTGAAATCGGACATTCTGGAACATTTTTAATTTAGGCAAGGACGCGAGAATTGGTATAACAAGGATTCCGTGTGCAACATTCTGCTAGTCAGCCGAGAAGCCATCTACGAAGATATTACAGTAAGCTTACGAACTGTATTCAAACCCGTACGGTGTGTTAATGTCCTACGTTGAAAAAGCAATTCTCATGAGATCCAAAGAAACTGTAACATACGTAATGTAATGTATGTCAATCGTCCTCGCTTATCCTCGCCCTCCTCGTTGGGCAACCGTATGTAAGGTATCTTTCAATCGGTTAATCTCTCTACGCTATCCTTGCCTGCGCTTTGAACAGCCATATATAATGAATCCCCTTTTTCCTTTTTCTTTTTCGACTATCTAGTATCGTGGGTAAGCTGGTGGTCCTATACAGGAATCCAAACGATGTGAATGGATTGTGCGTGCTAGGGTAAATGACGACGAATATTTTTGATCGATAAAAACGAACCACATTTTTGGTTCGATCGTTTATTAATATTTCCTAGCCTTCCCTCTTTTCATTGTATACGGCGACAATTCACCGTCTTTCCTTCTACACTAGTACATAGTGCCCTATAACATAAACATTCCAAACAAAAAAAAAATAACACACAACAACGAAAATCACTCACACACAATAACACAAAACAATATAAAAATCCCATTCATACATCGAATGCGCATTCCCTACTTTTCTTTGACCATTTCTTATTTTAATTCTATTGACAAAACTTGATCTTCGATAATTCTCTTTAGTTATGGAATGCGTCTTCAAATGAAGCATCTGCAAGGAATTCAGGCACACACACACACATATATACGCGTGTCACTTCCCTGTTTTGCGGCTCAGCTCTCGTACCAAGGATGTCTGGTGGCCGCCGTCCAATGCTCTTCGATGTGCGGTCGCCGTCTACTCCTGCTCGCGGTCGCCTTCGGAAACCACTTCTCGCAAACCGCTATTATTCGCATAAATGTTACCATTCAGCTGCCAGTCTGTCACCGACTAATAAAATTATATGTGTTCGCGGCGTACTGTTCGGCAAAACAGACAAAACGAAAAACAACTATTTTTCGCGTGTCGTCGAACACGTCATATCTTGAAATTACTACTGCTCGCATCCATTTATATTGAAAATAATCGTCCAATCGTACTGATCCGGGTATCTATTCTTTTATATTCCATAACGAAATGTTCGTCGCGTTGAATTTTCTTACACTAAAATAAAATACATCTCGTGATTCGTAATCACATAAAGCCCTACTAAAAAAAAAATTCAAGTTACTCCCGAATTTTGTTCCTTTTCCTAGTATTTCAAAGTTCCAACACACATCACAACGTTATTTTCTATTTAAATTCCTACACTTTTGAAAAACTTACAAACTTACTTGTAATAACACGCCAATTTCGCACACACGAAGCGTTCCCCCCGGTATCCACGACACATCTGACTCCCATCGGGATTTTTTCTAGTAACTTACATTGTTACAGAAGATTTCTGTAACAAAATAATTGCTACTCGCTTGCTTTTTTCCTCTGTTGATTCCAAAAGACTTTCTTCGCTTCTTAACATGGCGTCATTTGTTTATCCTTTTCGGTTCATTGTAACTTCCAAATATTTTATCATTACTCTGCTTCCGAACATGCGACAAAGTTGACACTAATTTTGTCGTCTTCCCCGTATTTTAGTCTATTATTTTCCAATGTTTTAGCCGAATCGGTCCGTGCGTTTTGTCATAATTCTTAAAAAACCCTGTTTATAATCTTTATTTTATACTTCAACAATGGCCATATTCTGTTCATGTTATTAAAAAATTTCAATTATATTTCAATTTATATCTGCTGAATGCGTTGACCGAATTTGATGCCGTTTGTTTTATTTCATTCTATAATTTCTGCTCTACCGGACGATTATGTTCAATTTTCCCCAAATTTCAGGCGCTACAATTCCTTATTTTAATTTGGACTTACAAAAATGTTTTCTATCGGCACCGTTGCACTCCAGATACAAGTTTATTCTTTGTCACTTTTTTTGGCAATGTTGCATCTGGGGTTTTGGTCTCGAAACGATGGATCATTACAGTAAGAATAAATGTTAAATTTTTATTGTTGAAAAAGGCTGACAACTTATTTTAGTTGCCATCCTTATAACCAAAATAATTGGTTTCAATCAATAGAGCTTCCGGGAATCGTGATTCTGAATAGAATCACACCTCCACATGCAACAGATAAGGAGTACAAGTTGTATGTCGAACCCATGATTAAATTGGAAGTAAATTTAATAAATTAGGGTTAACATTGAGAGAAATTATGAGTAGGGCAACGGTAGAATAACAATATAAATAATGTAATAATGTATACAAATTGATGGAAATGTGCTTTTTAACGGCGTGAGGCACATTTCAAAAAAATTACATTTGTATAATTTTTGAAAGAAAAAAAAGAGTTCACCAAAATGAACTTTACGTTATATTAAACAGTGCAATTAGCACTATTAGAAAAATTTGAAGAAAAAATTTATAGCCATTTTTGAGAAAAAGAAGTGTGTGTGTTTGTGGAATTTTGAGCTCATTTCTATAGAAAACTGTTGTGTTACCGAGAAAATTTATTTGACATTATTTAACGCGAATGTACTCATAAATACAATAACGTGAAGAAATCGTCTCTAATGTAAATATTACCAACGTGAGCGACAGGTCAAAAAATTACATTTTTGTAATTTTTGAAAAAGAAACCAATATAGCAATATGGCGTTTATGTCATCGGATATGGTGCATTTGGTACTAACTCTTCCAAAAATTTAAAAACAAAATTTGGAGGCGTTATTGAGAAAATCTTGTTTTTGTATTTTTTAAATTGCAAATATTTTACCCTCTATAGCACAAAAACTATTAAAATATTCGAAAAATGTACATGACCTTCAAGATACTATTTATGGACAACAAATTTCGTTTGAAGGGAAAATCTCACTTCAAAAGCAAACTTTTGCAATTTTCGAAACTTAGAGTTAACCGTGAAAATCGGACATATGCCAGCTTTATAAGCGTATTTTACTCTATTCTTACAAGAAATTTAAAGAAAAAATTTGGAACCGTTTTTTGAGAAAATTTTGAAAATGTCCGGGGGGCTTCATGTAAAGTACCCCAAATATTAAAGAAAGTTTTCAAAATCTCAAAGTTTCAACTAAAGCATGATCAACAGGACTTTCTTCAATTTGGAAAAGATTGTACACATGGATTAGGTGCTAACAGTGTTCACAGACGGACGGACGTTTTGGTTCCAATTGTTTTCGGCATCAAGGACCCATAAAACAGGGATTCTGGATACACCACGTCTTAGATGATTTTTTTTCTCTTATTTAGCAACTGGTTTTATGCGCTTTTTCGCCACCAGAGCCCGGTAATGATATTTTTCCGCCGAAAATCTGCCGTTTTTTTTGCGCAGCATTACATAACTTTCTCTATACTACATACATTATTCCGTATTTATTTATTTTACGTCAAAAAACAGTTAAAACTGCGTATGACGTGGGGAGAAGTGAATTGTGTGCACATTTTCAAAATTCTGTGATTCCTACACTAAGTCATATACTACTTGAATTTTGAATGAATGAATGGAGAGAGAGAGACAGAGAGAGAGAGAGAGAGAGAGAGAGAAAGAGAGAGAGAGATATAGAGAGATAGAGAGACAGAGAGAGAGAGGTAGAGAGAGAGAGGGAGGGAGATAGAGAGAGATAGAGATAGAGAGATAGATAGATAGATAGAAAGATAGATAGATAGATAGATAGAGAGAGAGAGAGAGAGAGAGAGAGAGAGAGAGAGAGAGAGAGAAAGCAAGCTCCCATGTAATAAAAATCTATTTTCAAGAACAAATAAGCAATAAATTTTGGACTCTTATCTATGTTGTCCTAAGGAATAATATTTCCTGCCACATCATCATGGAAACGATAATTTGAATAACTATATTTCCCACTGAATTCTAGAAGACGTGCACAGATAATGAAGTTACATTTATGTTGTTATTTATTACCGTATATACATATGTATACAAGAAAGTAAAATCAATGAATGTCTTAAAATATTTAATGTACCAAACAAAGTAAGAAAACTGATCATGCTCACATTATCTAATACTAAGAGAAAATTTAATAAATTAAGTAGCAATTTCGAAATAACAACTGGAGTGAAACAGGAGATCCATTGTCAGCCTCTCTGTTTAGTATGATAATAGATGCAATTATGAAAAAAAACTGGACATAAGGGGCAATATCACCACATGTGTAAAACAATGTATAGCATACGCCAAATTACATTCTTTAAACAAGCAGATCCAAGTTCGCCTGAAAGAGCAGTCTTGATAGTATGGACTAATCATAAACGAGCGAATTCATGAGATGTAAATCTGGCCCAATAAAACTGTATATTATAATCGTAGTTTTCAAGAAGTTAATTCATATAAATACCTCGGGTCTAATGTTAATAATCAAAATAAAATAGAAGAAATTAATGAAAGAAAAAAGCTTACTTTGCCGATCAAGCATTCTTTAGAAGTAAATTGAAATTGTCTAAAAGTGCAATGTGAAGACTACATGGCAGTAATATGGCAGGTAGTCACGTATGCAGCAGAAATGTGGGTCCTCAGAGAAATTGACATTCAGAGGTTAATGTTTTCCGAAAGAAAAATTTTGAGGACTTTTGGACCAGGTAAACAACCAAATGGTATTTGGAGAAAAAATATAATACAGAATCAGATAACATAATAAAATACAAAAATATTGTTAATCATATCAGATCTTTAAGATTAAGTTGGAGGGGACGGTCTACAGAATGAATGATGATAAGCTAGTAAAGAAAGTCCTTGGATGGAACCCTATTGCAACCAGAGTTAAAGAAAGACCGAAGACAAGATGGGGATATGATGCCATAAATGATTTCAAGACAATAAAAATAAGAAACTTGATCATGAAAGTGAACAACAGAAAAGAATGGTAGGCCATAGATGAAGAGGCCAAAACAATTAGTAAATAATGTTGTTGAGCCTCACTAAGAAGAAGAAAAATTGATTTTCGAAGCATCAAAGGAAACAAAACCCACAACTCTAAGAATGAACCTAAGGTTGAATACCTCTGATGAAACAAGGTTTGCCAACTAATGTGAATATTTTTTTTATTGCTCTTACAAATAAAAGATGTATAGTTATCCATCATGTTATTTTACAAGTTATCTTTCCTCAGTTTACAAAATATTATAAATATATACACACATTTTAACAAATAATCAATTACTTTCATTCAGTATTAATTTAAACCAGAGTTGTGCTATAGATTATAATTTCACATGTTTTTTACATGAACATGTAGTCTACATGACTTTTTTCCATAGACTACATAGACAAGGTAATCTGAATAGACTATTCAATATTTCACATCAAACAATCCATAAAACATTACAATGAGTGTAATAGTAGTCACACAATTATGTTTGAAATTTTATTGGTAATTAGGCAAGTCAAATGATGAAATTTAACATAAATCAACATGTTACAGATGTTTCACCAGCAAGATTTGCATATCTCAAAAAAGGATGGCCAAATGATGTAATAATTAATATACTATGAATTTTGATTTAATCATATACTATGATACTTTGAATCAATATTAATTAATATAATATGAAACTTTTAAAAAATATTACAAAAAGACTAAAAAACTAACTTTACTTTTGTGAATGCAAACTCAAAATAATGTATTTTCCCGAATATAAGATGACCCCTAATTTTGAAGAGGTCTTCTGAACTTCTTACATTTTTAACTAATTCTTCCCATTTAGTCAAAATAAAAGTTCAAATATGTCAGATAGACAAAAATGTAAAAACTTAGTATTGCCTGAGTTATCAACATTTTCTTGTTCTTTAAAATCATCTTAATGACAATTTTTTGTCATTATCATGGTGGAAATAACAATAACCATGGTGGTTATTTCCACCATGGTCACTACTATCTTCAGGTACATCAATGTTTCTTTGTTTTTGGTCCTTCTTCCGTCCTGCGTCCCCTGCATTTTTTTTACCCCACTGAAAGATTTTGGCGTTGAATTTGCGTTTGCCTTTCATCTGATGCCACTATAGAATATTCCCTTCTGAATCACAAGATTTTCTTCCGGTCGCTCTCTTCTTCGTGGTCTCTACTTTTTTAACAGAATGTACACATGCAAATTAACAGAAAGTACTTGACACATTTACGGAGTTTAATGTTCGCGAATTCAAGTTGTGAACTGCTAACTCATACAACTTTCCCTCCGTTTCGCGAGTAACGTAGACCAGCAAGCTTCAGCTGGACAAATTTTTCATAAGAAAATATTTTCTCTATTGCAAAACGCAGATTCGCACTCGCTGGGCGTCGAACTGAGGGTCGCTCGACCTCGTCCATCAGCGGACGTGTAACAAAATTTCGGCAGCGATTTTCATTCGTTTTCACGTTGCGTTTCACTTATACAATACAATCTCTTTACCAGTCTATTCAAAACGATTAGTATGAATGGCCCGGCAAATTCGCAAACTTTTATGCAATAATTAACATTTAATCAATACATATTTTCATCATAGTATTAACCTAAGTGTACGGTAAAGTATATAACAAAAACAGCAAAAAAAAACATATGTACGAAGCAGATAGAACTGTCGACACTTCCTGAAATGTGAAATCTCGGGACGCAAAAAATATTCAAACAGCAGAGACAACTTTACGGTTTTAGCTCCCCTCCGTCTGACCCGTATGAAATCTGTGACGCTAGGAAGGGTAGACCAGAGAGTATACTACTGGGGTAGACAGCAGTGGCCTTGCATAGTGTTTGATAGGTCATTGACAGACGTCTGTGTGTTTTATGAAAAGAAGAAATGGATAGCAAAGGGAAGGAAACGTCTCTGGAAAAGAGAAAAATTATCATCAGATTGCATAATCTATGGAAATCATCGCAGGAAAGTTCTTGTATTTTAAACAGACCAAGGAATACCATTCTGGGAGTCATTGATAGGTTTAGTGTAAGGAAAACATTGGAAAACGTGAGAAAACTTGGGCGTCCAAATAAACGTAGCGGAGCAGAGCAGAGAAGTTCAGAGGTTAGAGTTCGAAAAAAAAAATGTAAATAAAACGAGTGAGTTTTGGGAAAATGTTATTTTTACTGACGAAAGAAAATACAACACATCTTCCGAAGGAAGACGAATGATTTTTTTACTTTTCGTTACACGTAAGCCAATTAAAACTTGTGTCGAAATCCTTAGGTGTACGAATGCTTTTTACGCTTATTGTAAATTAAGAATTAGAGATACGCGTGATATTTATTTCCTTAGCAGCTTATAGTTTCATCAGCATTTGAATTTCTTCTGGGCGTGGAAAGGCAGAGTAAAAATATAAATCCTAACCGACAAGGTTTAATCTGCGAATGAAAGTCGATCCCGTATTTTTCAAATGAGTGGGGGTGGGGGAACTCGTCTTATATTCGGAAAAACACGTTAAATAAAAAAAAAACCAATCGAACGGCACCATCATAAAATAAGAGACTTGTCAAGTAATTTTTCATTCGAAAACAGATTTACGCTATTTAAAAACTACAGAAAGATAAAACAGAATTTTAGAAAAAACCACAATTGTAAGTTCGTACTTGTATGTTTGGAAACAATAAACTAAAAATCCACTGGTATATGCATTATTAAATTAACATGATACACCTCATTTTTTTTTGTTAATTTTTACCTGATACACTCGTAATTTTTATTTGTATCTAGTTGTATCTTTCTGTATTTTGAAAATATCATTGTGCATTGGGCCAATCCCTGACTACAAGTTTACAAATCACAAACCACTTCCCCTCACAGAAAGAAGATAGACTACCTTTGTCTATTTAAATTTCACAGTGTACCTTGTCTACACATTGTTTACACATGGACATTCTGTGGAACTTCTTGCACAGATGAACATCACTGATTTAAACATGTGAATACAAATATATTTTTATTCTCACAAATCGGGAATATTCACATTTAGCAAAAAACAAAAACATAAATAAATTATTAAAAATATTTTACAATATTTTTTCACACATTTTTACATAATATTATTACATACTCAAATTGTACATTCATCTAATGGTGAACTTAAAATACCTTTTCAAAAGAATTCCTGGAAAATAAAAACTAAAAGTTCCCCTTAAGAACAAACTATTAGTTCCCCTAACAAGAAAAAAGTATTACAGTTGCAATACTTGCACTGTAATAATTATTTCCATAACTTCAAAAAATAATGAGAAAAACAATTCTAGAAATTATTTTTCACTCACAATTTGTACCAGATAATAATTGTAGATGATGCATATTTTTCCCTATATAAATAAATTTCACTTTCTGAAAGTCATTTTAAAAACAAGTCATAAGTACTAATTGAATAGTGAAGCCACTGAATAGCATCTAATAGAGGAGGAATAAAAAGAGAGAGAGAAAAGAAGAAAACATTACAAACATATACAACATGATAGCAGACTGCTTTGAAAGTGAAGAAAAGTAGAGTAAGCTTTACCGAACTGAGAAAGCAGAATGCTAAGGATCCTGCAAACAGAAACATAAGCAAGTCATAATCAACTAATTCCATACGAAAATATTGCTTTTGATGGACATCTCAATATGTTATTACAAATAAATCTGCTAAAAACATCTACCAGTTTCCTGATATGAAAATGAGTACATAGAAATTTATTGCCTTGTAGATATTGAATCAATTTGAAACTTTTTTTTTCAAATTATTTGTAAAAAGAATAGAAATTTGTTGAAATCATTCTGAAAATATTCTCTGGAAGTAGAATTACTTCAGGTTACATTAAAGATAAGTTTATTCAGCAATATCAAAAGGGAAACAGCCTTCAAAAAATTGGCCACTAGTAAATGCATTTTGAAATGCAAAACTCTGATTAAGACTTTATTTACTCTGAAACATTTAAACAATTTAACTACCACATACAATCACAAATGTCATATTTTCCAAACAGAGAATGCCACTCCACTGATATGTCATACAACTTAAATGAAACAATAGGGCACCTGAAAGCGAGCTTCAATGATCTGATTTAGGATTAAAATTCAAAGACACACAGAGGTGCATTAAATAATGACTTGGTTATAAAGCATTCCTAGAAAAGAATCAAATGTTAAAATGTGGGTCTGAATAGAAATTTTAAAAAATGTTAAAATCTCAAATAATATTCTCAAAGTTAAATTTAATTTCATGAGATGATCAGTGAATGAAAAACCATGCAAATTTGAAGACAATATTCCCAATTAAATTGAGATGCATTTCCTGTTTAATAAATGTTCAATTTTTGCAATACAATCTTGCACTCTTGTATTGTAATAAAGTTTTTGATACAATTATTTCATGACCAAAAGAATAGAGAATGGCCAAAGAAATGGAGAGTCACAGCACATGATTTTAGAAAACTTATATATACAAGAAACATTAGAAATTATATCAAACCTTCATTAAAAAGATGAAGTCCTTTGGAAGTCCAATGCAATACAAATCTTATTCCCTTAGGTAAGAAAGAATATACATACATATACACAGTAGTTAAATTATCACAAACACATAATAATCACAAGAAAGTGAAGGAAAGATGCAAATTAATTTTGTTCAATATTGCACATCATTATTTGGTATAGTAAATCAGTATTATTAATAAAAAAAAGTATACCAGGGCAACGTTACACAAAGTTAACTCGGTCATGACACTCAAATTAATGATTCAAATTTTTAGATTTGTCATTACATGATATCCCAAAAAATAATTTCAAACAAAGTTATAAACTCATCAACAGTTGTAAACAATTTTTAAAAAATAGACAATTAGGATATGAAATACTACAGCACACTATTATATACAAAATTTAATACAATCTGCAATAACTTATGAATATCAGCGTAAAATTCATGAACCTATTCAAATGGTTTGCACTCAGAACGCATACAATCATTTAAACATTTGGAAACACAAGTTACAGAAATTCATTTTCCTTGTATTTTTTCTTTACCACTGACAGTTGGCAAATCTACAACAGACTGTAGATAAAATGCCACAGAATCGGTTGATGCAATTGCAAATAATAAAGGTACATCGTCTTCAAAACCTTCACCTAGAAAGGCCAGCTGACGAGATGTGGGAAGATTCTGATCAGGCCTAAACAATGGAAGAAACAAAATTGTAGTAAATACACAAATATGCACAGCGTACATGCACATTAGGGTGTCCAAAAAATTTTGTCATTTTTCCCCCTTTATTTTCTGTTTGATATCAAAACAATTGTAAATGAAATTTTTTGTACCTAGGGCCCTTGGCAACTTGCATCGAAACATGTCAGTACTTGCAGACTCAGCCTAATGCAAGCTGACGTGTCGACATGCTCGTAATTACTTGCTATATTGTTAGTAAACACATCATTTTCAAATAGTCATGTTCGTGGAATTATGCAGTTCTAAAAATAGTATTTTTTCATAGGAGACGTGAAATATTAAAAAAAGGGTTCAAAACTTCACTCAAAAAACTGACTGATAAAGAGGAAAGGGCAAGCTTTGGAACTATTGAGGAAGAAAAGCAAAGTACTCATTATTTCTCCATGCCAACTCCTTCAACACCATCTTATGAACCATTAAAAATTACTAGCAGTGCTTGATAGGTGTCAGCTAAGTACGAGAAATTCTGTATATATTCTGTAAGCTACAATTGAGGCACATCGACATAATACTGACAAATTTTCAATAAGCATTCAAAGAATTTGTACAAATAAATGGAAATAACACGTGGAAGCCAAAAAGTTGATTTTCAAAACAAGGTACCTGATGAGACTGCACTAGGATGGAAAACTGATGCCTGATTTAGATGCTCGGAAATCAAGAGATCATCTTCTATTTGTTATTTCATATGGAAATAAAGAACAACTTTTGCTATACCAAGGATGGAAAGCTCTTTAGGAAGCAAACATGCACAAGCCATTTGGAACGTGATTGTGAACTGGAATCTTGAAGAACTGCAAATTCTATGTTGTTATACTACAGCTTCAAATGCAAATGATTCCCGTATGCTTCCAGAACAAAAACTTAATAGAGAAATGTTAAATTTTATTTGTTGCCATCATGTGCATGAATTGATGTTAAAAAGTGTGTTCAAAGTGAAATTCAGTCAAGTGATTAACAAGCCCTGTAGTTCATTCTTCTAAAACAGAGAAACTTGTTGATCCTGTCAAAATACAATCTTATACAGCAAAGCTTACATCATGCCAGACTGTTTTCAAAACTGAGAATATGTTGCATTTTACCAAACTGAACTGACTAAAGATATACAAATGACTTTTGAAAGTTGACAGAGCTTTATGTTATATTTCTAGATGGAGACAGAGAGAAAAATTTAAAATTCATCCTTCATGTGCCATGCACCAGGTTCAATGGATGGTGATAGAGATTTATTCGTTAAAAATGTCATTGTTTAGTGCCCAATTGAAAATGTTGAGCAAGGAAAAGGCACCACTCTTAAAAGTCTGCATGGTCATCGTGACATTCCACATCAAGTCATGGATCCAATGCATTTACGCAGTAAACGCATCTTACCAAGATGTATGCTTTTTGAAGTCAATGAAGGCTCAAAGTCAAAAAGTAGATAAAAGCATATTGAAGGCAACTTTAAAGAAGTAAATACTACATTTATGGTATTTGATAGGTGAAGTATCTGTCTTGCCATTATTTGACTCTAATGAAGACCAAGAAACCAAAGTAAAAATGTTGCAAATTTAACCAACAAAAATGTATCAACCTATGGTAAACATTACAGCTCCAGGCAGGTAGAACTTTTTGGTCCATTATACGAGAAAAACATATACAATTTCATTTCGGCCAAAAGCAATTTCTTGTTTGAATGTCCTAAAATAAATGACAATTTTCTCCATTAATGTCCAATTTTGTGGTCAAATGATCCTTCATCTGAAGAAGCTAGACAGTACATGACAGTGAAATAGAGAGAATGATTCTGTTGAAAGATCAAGTTATTATTAATTACAGTTAAAAGAAGAACAGAAGCAATCTATATATTTAAAAAAATAAGGTATTCTGCCATGGCTTCGTTTAGAGCTTCTACTGAACCAATTGCAGTATTTTTTCCTTTAAATGAAAGAATGGGATCCCTAGATGTGTTATCAGATATTGTTTGTGTTGATTCACCAACATTTACGGTGTAAATTAATTCATTAAATCATTCTTTAATAGTACGCTTATCAATAGTCAATTCTTTTCTTTCAAAGGGTAGCTGTTTTAAAATTGATATATATGAGTCGATAGATGTGAGTCCCCACCGCTTCATAGTGGCGCTACTTGATGTTTTGTTTTGATTGCTGAGATTTGTTCACAATTCGTCAAGGTTTTGTTTCAGTGTAATAATTGCATTGTGGTGATGACAGTTTGCATGTATGTCCTTTTGTAGTGTATTTTGTAGAGAACATTCGGACAGCAGGTTTGTTCGATTGTACTGAAGTAGTGAAGTAGCTCACAGGTTATGTCGAATTCCGAATCGTTGTCCACGCGCCCCAAAAGACGCAAACGTAGTTCATTGACTGGGAGCAGGGAATGAGAAAGTCAGCGTATGTGTTGTGATAGTGAGGTCATTTCGTTTTCTGTTGGGTCATTGTATACGAAATGTCAGTTTTGTTCTACTTTGTACTTCCCATGTGAGAGAAATTCTGTAAACGAGTTTACTCTGTGTTGTTTAAATGGGAAAATAAGTTTACCTTCGAGCAATATGCCAGAAGAAATCAAACAGTTTATAGGAGATTATGACACATCAAAAAACTTTAGAAATAATTTCCATCAGTATAATAGTGCTCTTTCTTTTGCGTAATTTGGTGCCAATATTGCATTGCCACCTGGTCATGGGACCAGGTGGCAATGCAAAATTGCAAATGCAAAATGCAATGCAAAGGTGTCCAAAATTTTGTGAACTCCACATCACAGAATATCTTCGTTATACCCCGAAGATTCAAACAATGCAACATATTGTGAACATTAGTCTGGGCACAGTATTTTACATTTATCTTAGTTCACACCGTCAAATTTTGACGGGTTCTCACTAGTTTTTATAATGTTGCATTCAAGATGCTCAGAAGGTTTATCCTGACTAAAAATCAAACTTTGAAAAGAAAATTTACAGAATAATATCTTCTATATATTAAATAGGTAAATGATTTGGACATATTCGTGTTTTATTTACCAAATAAACATTAAGTTCTAGAATCTTTCCTTATTAACTCAGTACAAATGTTAATGTTGTATGTTTGGCCTCAAGTTGGCACAGGTTATCCTAATCCAATCGCAATAATACTTATTATTCGAGTTTTTGAGGTAAAAAAAAAAGAGAGAGAGAGAGAAAAGAAGGGTAAGTGTATCTGATTTCATGGGAAAAAATAAAACTTCCCTTATGCCTTGGGACACCCGCACACATCATGCCTTTATAGTTAAGGGGGAGATGAAGATCAGCATGTGTCATAAGTGCATTCATGGGTCAAATAAAAATAATTTTGTAACATTGAAAACCCCAAATGACAAGGAAGTGAGCAAATCAGATATGGCAGATAAAACACATTCGGTCAGAGTAGAAGAAATAATATTCCACCTGACATAAGTATTTTTCATTTAACTTCTTAATATCCTTAGTGCATGAATGAATTCTGAAAACATGTATGTTGATACATTTTTTTACAAATAAGATGTGTTAGTCAATTAAAAGCAAGGAAGAACCACATAACTGTTAACCAGAAAAACAAAACAAAATTTATATTTTAGAAATACAAAAGAGAATGTTAATTAACTTCAGTCAACAGTATAACTTTTATTCCATGGAAACAGAACAAGAACTATGAATGTATTTAATTTGAGTTATAATGACTACACATTGGATGTTTAGGAAAATACCTATTTTATTTTAATGAACACCTTTAAAAGTTTTTAATCTGTGTGCACTAATTACGGAAAATGGTTTTTGCGTTCATTTTGACAAAGGTTTACTTGGTCTTTTTTACCTATTTTGATATAAATATCATTTTAGGAAATTCGTAACTTTACAAATTCCTAGCTTAAAAAAATGTCTTTAAAAATAAATATTTAAATAATTTTCACAATTAATTAATCACAATAGTGTAATTAATCAGAGACGGACCTTTTGCCTATACTGAAGATGTCATTTAAATTTGTGACAATCTTTATCTTTGGAGCCCAAACAAGCCAGAGCCCTCAGAAAAGTGCTGACAGAGCAACTAGGAAAACAAAAGTCAAGGAAGATGGAAAGCCAGATTACACCCTCAGATAGCAAATTGAGCCAGGTGCAAGATTGGGTAAGTCTCCTTCCACCTGACACATTGTCTCGTTGGACACAGTAATTCCACAAACATCTTCACTGGTAGCAAAGTACAGAGAGGAGAATGCGTGAATTGTGCATAAGTACATGACACCAAGCACTCTTTCTTTATCTGCGAGAAATGGGTAATGACGAAAAGTCGTTAGTTAAGCTGGCACATAACTTTAGACATCATCACTGAGACAATGTTCGGCAGAGAAGACAATTGGTGCTAGAAAGCCACATACAATGAAACAGTACTCTGCGCAAAGAAGTCAGAGGAAAACCCACACTCACAGCCTCTGGCACGGAAAAATGAAGCAGTAATAAGAAGTGTAAAAGTCCTCAGCAGATAAAAAACAAGCTGTCATACTGAAGAAATGCAAAAATGGTTCTGGAATGGATCTCAGTATAAGGAAAAGGGTTCATGATTTTAGAGAGCGAGAATAACTTGCTATTCAGGGGAAGTTTTATGATAAACAGTTTTTGCAGTTTCTTTTCTAAGAAATCTAAAATTAGAAAATAAGCATTTCTTGAAAAGTATTAGCGCAACTGCATTGGAATTTTCACAAAAAAGACTTTGTTTTTAAAGGTATTAAAATTATGGAATACAAAAATTTTAGTGAGACACAACAATATACAAATTGATATTTTGTGGTATCCCTAAGCTTTTCGGCAATGCTGTGCGGGTTGGTTCAAGAAGTTTAAGAAGTAGTAGTCTTTCGGTCCCAAGTACTGTTTGGAAAATGTTTTGGACCCTCATCAACTAAATTATTGAAGGGGGTGTATATATGTACTTTTTCCCCACCCAAATTACACAAAAACAAAGTATTTTGACAAATATATATTTACTCACTTTCATAGCATTCTAGTTGTAAAATGGATTTTATTGTAATTAAGATTTCACAATTCCTACAATTACTGCTAGTGAAGCTATTTTCCGTTATGAGCATATTAAAGAAGCATAAGGAATCTGCCATCACATAGCCTCTGATTTAATGTACTGTATATTCACCCATCTACTTGAGAATTAAAAGAAGTATTTCTCCTGTCAGAAGCAATCAGCATAGTAAGGTGCAAAATTGTATCCTATGTGAGAAAAAACTACTTACTGCATGACAACCACCCGAAAATCAGGAACTGGTGGATTAGATCTTCGAAAGTGGGTAGATGGTTGATACAAATCAAACTTAATACTTAACAGAGGTTCACCAGTTTCTGCAGCAAGTCCTTTAAATTTCACAGACCGAACAATCTCCAGAGATTTTAAACATGTATCTATAACAAAAGTATCAATTATGCACAAAATGACAACACCTAGTATAGTAAACTCTTTAAAAATGACCACTCACCAATATCCTCTAAATTGTCTGATTTGAGAAGCACAGAAACTGAATCTACTGCTTCATTTCCATAGGGCCCATTTACAGATTCCTCAGATGATCCTTCTGATGAGCAGCTGTCACTGCAACTGCTTCTTGAACTTGAGTTACTTGTGCTTTCAGATTCTGCAAAGGCACTTGCATTTTGTCCCATCTCACGGAAATCACTCAGGTTATTATCACAACTGCTACTTGATACAACAGGTCCAGAATTTGCACTCTCATTAGCATCTGGATGAATAATATCCAAAAACTGCAAAAGATCTCGTGAACTTCTAGTGGGTGGGAAGTAATTACCTCTCATTCTCCTAGGTCTCTTTTCTCTTGAACAAGATGAATTAACATTTTCTTCATTTGGCTTTCTGTGTCTTTTTTCACCAAAGGCACAGTGCTGAGTGCTTCTTGATTGCCCATAGGTGTTTTCTACATTAAAAGGAACATAGTTTCCTTCAACCTCATCAAACGACTCGTTATTTTCTCTGTCTCTTGCAACAGAATAACGAGCACCGTGCATGTTTCTACCTCCTCTACCTCTTCTCCGGGGAAATCTGCGTACACGAGAGCTTCGAAAACGACAATTCTGATATGGAGAATGTTGATGGTACATTTCACGGTTTGGATTTCCTCTAGACCTGAAGTGGGCTCTTGAATATTGATATGGAGCTAAATTACGCAATGGCTGCCCAGAAAAATGAGGATAAGAATTTTGATCCGACTGATCCGCAAGCCTAGACTGGAAATTTGGATACATTGGATGTTCACTAAACCCTGAATAGTCAACAAAACCCTCACTTCTTGATTGAGGAAAATCATGCCACCTTTCATTTCTTTCATCAGGAAATGGATTATTATTATTAAAATTATTATTGTATCTATTACACAGCCTGTTTGAGTCAGTATTATACCTAAATATATTAGATTGGTTTGCACTTTCATGTCTCGCATACTGATGTTGATATCTTTCATCAGAAGCACTTCTTTTTTTTTTAGGACTACCTCCATATCTAGGATCTTGTAATCTTTCTAAGTCAATGTTGTATGTTTGCTGACTTGGACAGACATTAGGAGGACATAGACGCTGTGGTGGAACATTACAACGTATTATATGGCATCCAGCAACATTTGGAAATGATAGTAGAATTGTATTCCTATCTTCAAAAATGCCACTTTCACTATTCTCATCATCTAAGTCAATAACTTCTATTTCTTTTTCTTTGTGATGGGATTTAAGAAGAACTGTATCAACATTTTCCTTCTTATACGAAACAGCAGTATTTAATCGAATTACTGATTCACGGAAAAATGGAGCGGATACAGAACTGCAGCTTTCTTCTTTTACATCGCTGAGAACTGAAATACTCTCAGACATTTCATTGCAACTTTCGTATTCAGGCAATTGCTTTTCATTCCCAACAGTAGCTGCAGTGATATCATTTCCTTCAACAGTTTGTTCAACCAATAATTCTTCAGCCACACACACAGATTCCGTCAACTGATTAGAATTAATTTGTCCCACAACACAGCTATCACTACAATCATTGGTTTCTGAAACAAAGTTTTCAACTAGGCTAGAATTTCTGTTTACATCATCCTCACTATCAAGACTCGTATTAGAGATACTGTGTTTATCCTGTAAAGATGTATTCTCCTTCAATTCTGTAACATCACATAACTGTATCTCACATTTGACTTCATTTTTAATAACACTGGGACCTTCCATATTACTACATGCTATGTTGCTACTTTCACTGTCACTCAAATTAATTTCTTCTATCACTTTGTTTTCATAATAAAACTTCTTCCTATCTGTATTTGGCCCATTTATTTCTGTATTTATTTCCTCAATTACTTGGCAATCAGAATCTTCTTCTTCTGCTGATGATGATGAAGAATATGCTGTATAATCTGATATATCTTCAGGCCTGCACGCATTTTTCTCACTTAATATTTCTATGTCACTTCCCACACTTGAATTATTATCAGTGGTTGCTCCAACAGAAGGCATACCACAAATCTTATCCGCAGACATTTGTTTTAATTCACTGGGAAATAACTGCACATCTACTTTATCACACTGAATTTGTTTTTCATTTTTTGTTTGAATTCTTTGATTAGTTTTTAACTGCTTGTAATTGCTTTCACAACTATTTTCATTCTCACGCACAATAGATTTTCTTCTTGATTTTCTATTCCTTGGTTGTTCCACATGTAAACCAATTAACCGTTCATAACGAGTTACAGTTCTTTTCGCACTATGACGTAAAATTTTAAAGCCATTTTTCAACAGATGTGAAAATACCATGTACTCCAAAAAGTTGCAGCCAGTTTTTGCCCCTAATAGAACTGTATAAGCTTGCTGAATACTCATACTGACCCCTCCAAAAAGAAGTTGCAGATGATTCTGAAAACAAAAAATAAGACTGTCAATTTATGTTAATCAAGAACTCATCACTAATTATTATCAATTAACAATAATGCTCTACAACCAGTGCATTGTAATTAAATATATATTAAATGAACACACAGCCATTTGCCTAGAACCACACATTCCAAGATATTTCCTGTACCAAATTTAATTCCTGTATTTTACAATTTAAAAGCATCAAAATCAACAATTTGAAATCAAACCATCGAACTGAAACCCAAACTGGTTATTTTTGCATTAAATATATTGCTAGCCCCATAATTGAATGAAATTGTGTCATTTTCAGCTTTTAAAATATCTTCTTAATTTTGCAACTGTTACCCTGTGTTCTTGTTTCAACAAGGATCTCATAGTGTAAAATACATGTCTGAGATTTCAAGCATATCTAAAAGGTGAGATATTCTCTTTTGTTTTATTGGATGCCTCAGATAGAAAAAGGAATATTTCTTTTAAACTCTTCACAATGATGCATGCCAATTCCAATACAAATTGAACATAATATAATGTTCATTATGAACACATTCCATAATAATGCACTCAGGCAATATTAGTGCAAAGTAGGCAATAAATGGAAAACAAGAATTTGACCTTTTAGACATTTTGGATGCATCCAATAACATTTTTCAATTGTTATTTTTCAAAATTCTGATGAAAGATTTCTACGATGTTAGAAAATTTATTACTTTCTCTGAAAATTGTAAGTCAGCTTCTTCATTTTTGTTACAATAATTAATTTAGAAACATGTATTTTATTAAAGGTATCTTAGTAATTATAGTATCTCGAATAATATTTCAGTAATATTTCAAATTTTCTCAGGTAATATTTTTTTATGTAATCATTATTTTGTTTTGTGAGAAATGACTTGGTGGATCAAATTGATGATTCTCTTTAAAATTTACACATACTCCCAAAATTATATATTTGTATATATCAGATGCAAACACACCAGGAAAATTTGAACATAAAACTTGAAACAAAAATTGGGTAAGGAATTGAGGCAAATAATATATCTACTATACAAAACTTTCCTCAATGGACAAAATAATTAAATAATACATATAAAATCATTAAAATAACAAACAGACTGGGAGGAGAGAGGGAGAGAGAGAGAGAGAGGAGAGAGACGAAACGAGAGAGAGAGAGAGTAAATGAGCGTGTGTGTATTGAATAAGTGTGAGTGTGTCTGTGTGCTTGTGCATGTGTGTGTTGTATATGTGTGCGTTGACAGCATGTGCATGTTGTGTGTGAGGATGGTTCATTAAAAACCAAAAATGTCACCCTCCATTAAAAGTTCGATTTTGTCTGAGTGAAACCTGTTTCCCATCATTTCTTGTTGTTATCCAGTCCTAAAAACAGAGATACTCTGGCAAAAGTTTATTTTAAAACCTTAAATTGCCCAGCCCTGACAAAAATATTCCAGTACCAATGATGTGAAAAAATGTGTGAGATATTATGAGATGCAAATTATTAAGAACAGAGGCAATTGATAATGAAGTAAGTATATCCTTTTGTAATTATACAGGGATATACGTAATATAATAAATACGAGTGTTGAAATGCATGTGAGAATCAACCAATTAAAATTTGTGCAGTATTATCCACAAAAACTCGGTATTGTGAAGTATAAGATGTGTGAAATGATTTGCAACAGTTCTCTCCATTATGGCTTCAGATGTGAAGTACAATTCTTATACAGGACCATTTTAATATAATCAACTTTATCTTACATAACCACACTTCCATAAGACACATTCATGTTCTCATTTACACAGCACTAAAACACTTGAAACATTACAAAATAAGTTTCAATTAAAAACATTTTATCATTGCAAATAACAAGAAACCATGAAGAAAATCAAATAAATCATTCAATATTATAAATAAGCAAAAATGAAATTACATTTTTTAAATTCCAACTTACAGTTTCAAGCAAATATAATGCTTCTTCTGGATATAAAAATATTGTCATATTCTCTTCGTGGCCAAATTTTTCAAATTGTCGTCCCACAACTCGAGTGACTCTGGCCACTTTCAAATCTTCATCCCATTCTGCTTGTGCTAAAGCATTTCTGAAATAAACATTGATTCCTCATAATTTTTATTTATTTATTTATTTATTATTATTAATTATTATACTTTAATTATTACTATTATACAGACATTATTTGTTCAAGTACAAACATACTTTAAATAATACTTGTTTAATGATGGAAAACAGTTGAGGAGTTAATGTAGCTGTGATTATCATTTCACCAAGACCACAGCAATGAATCACATTTACTAACTCATACTATTACACATTCACATTTCATTATATTTCAAAATTTATAATGTCAACATCATGATAAATATTTCATTTATTTCAAATAATTTCCACAGATTTACACATTAGTTTACAGGATTAAAAGATTATTTGCGGTGTAATCAGAACTATAGAACGGTATATAAAACGAGAGATACCTACCTGCTGGTTCTATTTGGAGTCTGATCATTTAGATTCATGTGAAAATTGAGGGTTAGATAAGTCTTTAAAGTATTTTACAAAAGCATCAACAATAGCTTTACCATCTCAGTATGCATGTGATTTATAACTACCCTTACTATCCTTATCGAATTAACATATCTCCAAAAATTTCTCAGATCAAGAAGTATGGAGTTCTAATATTGGAACAAAATTAAAAATTCTTAAACATTCCTTCTTGATAATTTCTTACACATTTTTCTTAATTCAGCAAAAACATTGCAATTAGTATTATCAACCTTAAACTCTCTATGAGCCTTTAATTTAAGAAGAATTGAGTTTGACCATAAATGGAATTTCCATGAAATTACTCATTTCATAGTTACAAACAATTCAATAATTAATATAAATAATCGTAAAATAATTAAACACAGTCAAAAAATGAAAGGCTATCTTTTTCAACATCAGTTAATATTTTCTCCAAGCAATTTCCAATTTCAATAGAATTCATTGAATTGAAAACGTATACTCAGTCGTCATAATCAATAACTAAAGCAGATTCAGAGCATATTATTTCAATTCAAATAGGGTGAAAAATATACTGTGATACAACCAACTCTAGACCAATTAAGCATGTAATCTGCTCTAAGTTGGTAAGAGCTGATCTAATAATGAATTATAGTGATTCAGAACTTCATTAACTTCATGTAGGTTTAAAAATCCAATAGTATTCTTGAACATTCACGTTGAGGCAAACAATAGTTTTATCATTAAATATCTAGTAACAAGAGGGTTGAATATTCTAATAATAGCCAATTTACGTCTGAGAAGTTAAGACCCAATCCAAATGAATTACAATATGATGAAAAAATATTATCTGTTTGTGAAGAAAAGTATACTGCACTTACAATTAAATACATATTCTGATCTAGGATACGAACAAACACCTATTCATGATCTGAAGATTCTAACTTTTCTGTTTCATTGCTGTTAATACACCTCCACCTCCCTTACATTTACTATTTCTTGGATTTCTGACACTTATATAAACATTAAAGTGAACTAAATTTAATTCAGAATCCAAATACCAGGATAGATCCCAATTTCAATAAAAACAATAGTGTGTTCAAAAATAGTATAACTAAACTTTTCAATTCCTTTCAACTTAAAACTTTTAAGTTTTTAAACCTCTGTAACACATAATATATCTTTATTCAACTATATGAAGAGAATTTGTTTGTCAGTTTTTTCCCCACATTACTATTATTATTACCCTTCTTGCTAACTTGTTTGAGATAATAATCTTTGGTAGTCCAGTAACATATTTCAACATTTTTAATTTTTTATCTTTGTCAGCAAAGATAGTTTCATTTAGTTTGTGAATAACTTCTTTTAGATTTTCTCAGATGAGACCTGGTCATATCTGTTCTCAATTTCTTCAAAAATGACAATCTGACTAGAAAAAATTGAGTTCTGCAGATTAATCTTTTTTTCCTACATGTTCTCTGAATTTATCAAATTTTTCTGTCTGAGACTATAATTTAGACAAAAAGACTTTTTGCATATCATACAAGATGACCTTTAAATTGTTGACAACACTTAGCAACAAATTTAGATCCAGGAAGGTGATCTTCCAGAAATGCACAGGAAAAACAGAGACTACCACAAGCTTTCTGAAAGTCAAAACGAGGATGCATTCTATGACAAAATTAACATCCAGGTTTACTGAGCATTAGCCATTGAAGACTGCCCGGCACTGGTGCATGAGTTTTCCCTTGTTAAATACATTTTATGAACATCCATAAATACTTTTATTATTAATCTCATGCATGTGTAACGTTGAAATAAGAAGAAAGAAAGATTTTAAGCACAAGACTGTTGATCGACTAAATATTTGTTATTTTGATACGTTCATGTTTTTATATTCTATTGTATTTGTACTGATTATTCATTAAAGAGTGAAACAGACATCAAACAGCAAGTAACCTTTGATACACAAAGCACTTTCTACTTACTCCCGTTCTACTCGTTCTTCAGCTATTAAGGCTTTAGTAGCATCCAACAAAGTCTGTAACTGCTTGGTTTCAAGCCACGAACCATTAGGGGTGAAGCACTTAGGGCCTTTGGTAGGAATACTAAAATCTAGCTTCGTCCGTCGACGAACAAGTTCTTCTGCACTGAAATGTAAAAATTGTAGTAATTTAAAGGCCTTCATAATAATAAAATGCAATTCAAAATGGACTATTAACATAACCTATACACACTCACGTCAACATAATCCCATGAAATTCCCACATAGCAGAGGACATCCAGAACTATTACTTTACTTTACCAGGAGACTGTACTTTACTCATACGCAAAACTATTATTTTTCTTTATAACAGAATATACAGTACAATAATACATTGTAAATTACAGAGCATTCATCTTATTTTATTAACTTCCATAACTAACACTAGTGTTCACACATGCTTTAGTGATAGATACCAGAAGATCACAGTTTTTTACGAGTGAAAATCTAATTTCTTTTTAAATGAATGTTCACAATTTTCACCCGAATTGAACGTATCACGCGCAGCGCATCCACTTTAAATATTTACATTCTCTTGGAAAATGCACACAAAAGTTCCTTCGCGAGCACAGTACATCAAAGCACAATCTCGATCTCTGTCAGTATCGACCCATGGTGCAAGAGACACCAAAACTACTTCTTCTTTGCCGAATAGCGATTTTAATCAATAGAGGCGGAATATTTTGAAACTCTGGTGTACTAGGTAATTTTCAACTCGTGATAAAAATTAAGAACACTTGTGCTAGTATCTACTTACAGTCATTAATATTAATATTTTATAATAAGGGTTAAATACTAAACAATTAATATTTAATATCATTCTTTTTAGTATTTTACGTAAATTATTATTTACGCACAGACACACGATTACGGAAAAATTAAATTCTTGAAATAAAGTATGATTTTATATCGTAATCCAATACTAAAATTATTATATAATCTCTGAAAAGCCAGTAGCGACCACATCTATGAATAGATACCTCATGGTCAAGTCTATTTTCACACATTGTCACAAGCAAACTTTAGATGTAGAACAATGGAATTGGAACTACTTAACCATTATGCAGAAGGTATGTTATTAGAAATTACATTTTGCATAATGAAGGTGAAACAAAATGATCTAACTACATTGCAATGAACAAACATTTAATTCTTTGAAGGTTTATATTCATAACCTTTACTCTAGGAAACTGGAAAAATGTTTTAGAAATGCTCACTGGCAAATATAAAACAAAATTTTATAATCAACTGTACCTCTGGATACAGCCAACCAAAGAGGACATTCAGTTCATTGGACACCAAGTACATAAACAAGGAGCCCTAGTCCTGGCAAGTGTAGGTTGTGGAACTGGTTTGTTGGAATGGCTCATTCAATGTATAACAGGTATAGTAGCAAATGAATATTTCAGAAATTTGGTAGAGGTAATTTCTAATTTCTTTTCACTATTGCAGGTCTACAAGTAATTGGTATTGAACACGACAAAAAATGGTGGGAATCTCGATATGCCCCACCAAAATTCTTACCACTTATCTATGCTAATGAAATTAGTGATGAGACATTTCCATCATATTCTGCTATCATGTTTTGTTATTTCAACAACAAAACAGCCTTTCTTGAATACATGAAACTATTTAAAGGCAATTGCCTTATTATAATTGGTCCTGAAGATGGAAGCGGTAGGCATACTGATCCACTTCCCTTTGATCCAGAAGTCCAAACTTTAGGGTGGAAACTTGTATCTTCCCGTGAAATTCAGAAATCAAAAGATCATATAGTAGTATATGAACGCTGTTAAAAAAATGACAAAACAAAAATTAAGTCAGTAAAGTCAAAGGAATATTGCAATAAATTGACCTGTACATGTAAGTACTACTGTCTATCTGCTTAAAAAATAATGGAAGCAACAAAGATTATTTTTCAAGGTATTTGCAAGTTTTTATTGTTAACCCTAAATCTTCCCACAAAACAAATAATCAATGGTAAACTAAAAACCAATTGAAATCATCATGAGCGCCTTTTCAGGTCAGCTCTTACCAATCATCCATGACAAAAAGATTTGCAAACAAATGGGAAATTTTTGAGAATTATCTACCCTAAATAGTTACAAATTATAATGCCAATATGAAGAGAAAATTAGGATAAAAAGCTACAAATATTAGATATGAAAGAAATATTTTTCTACTAATTTTATGTACACTTCTTAAATGATGGTCTCTTTGGCAAATGTAAGCTTTTTATCTCACTAGTTGATGCATCATACGAATTACGCACAATCTAGATAAGGAAGTTGTCAACATAGCCATGCACTTTGTTTTTGAAACCCTGTATTGTGATGTCTCTTTTTGCAGATCATTTCCTTAAGCAATGACCACTACTTTTAATCCAGGGATTTTACATCTGGTCAACCAGATGGCCTCTGAGCAACAGAAATTTACTTTTGCCCACAATCAATCTTGAGTGATCATGACCTTATGCATTAGAGCAGAATTCAGTTGGAACCTTATGGGACAGAATTAGAGCCTTGTGTGTGTTGAGTGTGTAGAATTGGAATTTCCAAAAACATTCTGCTCCAAAGCTACTTCCAAAATCATTGAACAAGAAAGAAACAAATGGCACACACTTTCTCATACTAATTAGTTTTTGAATCTCTTTGGTCTAGCTCTGGAGAAGCTTTTTGATTTTGCCGAACCCCCTTCCCAGCTGTGGTCTATCGCTGCTTGAAGGACATTTTCTCACATTTCCACAATTTTTTGGTCCTCTATTGGCAGAACTGAAATATAACTTTAAAATATTACTGAAGTGTAAAACCTGCTCCTATATGCAAATTTTCATTAAAAAATGTGCAGACTTTTTGAGAAAATGTCATTTGAGCATTTCTCCCTAAAGTGCAATTTTGAGCTCATCTTCACAGAAAACTTGAGTTTTCAAGAAAATTTATTAGAAATCATTTGAAGCACTTCTCTAGCAGTAACACATGTGAAAAAAGTTGGAGCCATTTTTGAGAAAATCTTGTTTTTAGTATTGCCTATATTTCATTCAAAATTATTAAAAAGTACAAACGTTTTCAAGAATATTTCATTAATTAAAAAACTAATTGTGGACAACAAATTTTATTTGAAGAAAAAGTATCTCTATTCAGTATTGTACATAGTCGTTGGAAGACAAAAAAAATTCAAATATTTGTTATTTTTAAAAGTTCAGAGTTAACAGAGAAAATCAGATCTTGACCATCTTTAGAAGTGTATTTCACTCTATTCTTACAAGATTTTTTTAAAAATTTATTTATTTATTATTTTTTTAGCCAGTTTTGAGAAAAGTTTTAAATTATACCAAGGACTTCCCCCAGAGGCGGGAATCAGGGGAGGCAACTGCCCCCCCCCCCCATGTTGGGACAAGGGTGTTTTTTTTTTGTTTTTTTTGTTTTCTTTTTCTTTTCTTTTCTTTTCTTTTCTCTTCTTTCTTTCTTTCTTTCCACATTTCATTTCGTGGATCTTCAAATTTTTTTAGTTTAAATTTAACAGTTTCGTGCCTAAAATCATGAGTCATAACACTTGAATTAACATATATTATGATTAAATAAACTAGTTCCATTACAAATTTCTTAGCACTCTTCAATATTTCAAATGCCAAAGAATAGGTGCTTCTCACGAAACGTTTCATGGGTCTGCGGTGCGATAAAAATCATGTTTTTTTTTCACGCATTCCTGTTATCTTACGTAGTAGGTAAAATGAAAACTTTAGGCGGTGTCCATGGAAAAAATCGATTTTCCTTAACGGATCTTAAAAAAAGAAATTTGTCTTCGCTGCGAAATGTACGAATTCAAAAAGTCACCAACTGACTTTTCTGTGATTTGGGAGTTCTAGCGTGAAAATACAGGTTGCAGAGACAGGTTCTAGCGCGTTTACAATTTTTGAAAAAGTGAAAACGTACGAATGATGTTGTGTAAAACGGTTTATTCTATCATATGTTGTATGTTTTTTCCATTATAATATGAGATATAATCTAACTAATGCATGATATTTGTTTGATGCTAAGAGTGCACTGAGAAACTAGAGGTGCTACAGGATGGCACAGACTTTCTCGTAGTAAAGTTTTCTAATTTCCTTGGTGTGGTCTGGCTTTAAGGTTTTGCCCCATTCTCTGGCCAGCTGCCATCTATCGTTGCCCAAAGTACATTTTTTTGACATTTTCTCAACTTATTGCTTTCCTAGTAGTACAACTGAAATATTACTTCAATAACATTAAAGAAGAGTATATAATCGTCCTAAATAGAAATTTTCATTCAAAAATTTGAAGCGGTTTTTGAGAAAATGGCGATTAAGCATTACTGTATATGCGAAATTTGAAGCCCTTTTTCACAAGCATCTATTGAGTTTTCGAAAAAGTTCATTTGAAATCATTTGAAGCACTTCCACTCACAATTTTAATAATGCATACAAATCGATGAAAATGTCCATATACCAAAATGAACACTTACTTTCATATTAAACAGCGCACATAGCAGTATATATTAGAAAAATTTGAAGAAAAAAATGTGGAGCCATTTGTGAGGAGCATTTGAGCATTTCTGAAAATGTGGAATTTTGAGCTCATTCGTACAGAAAACAGTTGAGTTTTCGAGAAACATTATTTATCTCATGTACTCATAAATATAATAATGTGAAGAAATTGCCTTTAATGTAAATATTACCGACGTGAGAGACAAGTAAAAAAAATGAAATCATATTTAAAATTTTTGAAAAAACAGAAGAATAGAGCAATATGGCATTTATTGATATAGGGTTTGTTTGGCACTAACAATACCAAAAATTTAAAGAAAAAATTTGGACCCCTTTCTGAGAAAATCTTGTTTTTGTAACTTTTTAAAATTGTAAATATTGCGTGCACTATTGCACGAAAACTACTAACATTTCCGAAACAATGTACATGATCTTATTGAAAGAACTATTTATGCACACCAAATTTCATTTGAAGGAAAAATCTGTCTTCACTTTTGTAGTTGTAGGAAGACGCGGAATAAATTCAAACTTTTGCAGTTTTCTAAAATTCAGAGTTAATGGTAAAAATCAGACCTATGCCACCTTAATAAATGTGTTTTATTCTATTCTTACAAGAAATTTAAAGAAAATATTTGGAGCCATTTTTCAGAAATATTTGAAAATGTCCCTGGCACTTCGTGAAAAATACCCCCAGAATTAATTAATATTTTTCAAAATCGTAGAGCTTCGACTTAGGCCGGATCAGCAGGTGTTTCTTCAAAGTTGGAACTATGTATGGTTCTAGTGTTGGCGCTAGTGTTGTTCACATACACCAGACGGAAGGAACTTTTGCTGTCAATCGAATTTTCGGTATCAAGGACCTACAAAGCATGGATTCTGGCTGGACCACGTGTTAGAGGATTTATTTTTTAAATTTATCTCTTTATCGCATAAGCGATAGTGAGAAAGTAAAAATCTGAAAAAAATCACAATGATTTGTGTTTTGAAAGGAATTTGTGAGACCTTTTCAAGCCTGTTCCAGGGTTCTCGGACAGTGAATTAATACTTTAAGAAGGTTTTTGCTTTTTAATTTGGTGCTGAGAAAATATGAAATTAGTACTGCTACAGAATGGCACAGTCTTTCTCGTAGTGAAGTTGTATAATTTCTGAGGTGTGGACAGACTGTACAGTCTTGCTGCAACCTCTTGCCAGCTGGAACCAAAATATTACTTTAAGAATGTTAAAGAAGAGTTAAACCTCGTCATAAATGGCAATTTTCATTGAAAAATGTGGAGTCGTTTTAAAAGAATTGCGTTTAAACGTGACTGTAAATGTGAAATTTAAAACTTTTTCACAGAGAGTTTTTTACTTTTCTAAAAAATTTTATTTAAAGTCTTTGAAGAACTTTATCTCACAAATGCAATAGTGTTCACAAACCGCTGGAAACGTGCGTATTAACGGCATGAGAGATATTAAAAAAATTGTGTAAGTTTTGAAAAAACAAAAGAATACCCCAAAAGAACTTTATGTAAATTTAAACACTGCAATTAGCACTACCTGTACAAACATTAGAAGAACAGATTTGAAGCTATTTTTGAAAAAATGCGGAATTTTGAGCTCATTTTAACAGAAAACTATTGAGTTTTCGAGAAACTATATATGACATTATTTAAAGCACATGTACTCATAAATACAATAATATGTGAATAAATAGCAGCTATTTTAAATGAGATAAGTGAGACAAGTCAAAAAATTGGTTTTGTAATTTTTGAAAAACAAAAGACTAGAGCAATATGTCGTTTATTTCATCTTATAGAGTGCATTTATCACAATCCCTACCAAAAGAGCAAAGAAAAAATTTGGAGCTGTTTTTGAGAAAATCGTGTTTTTGTAATTTTTAAAAATTGCAAATATTGCACGCCATACTGCGAGAAAAGTACTAAAAGTTTCAAAAATGTTCATGTTCTTAATGAAAGAACTAATTATGGACAACAAATTTCAATTAAAGGAAAAATCTCTATCTCCAAATTTGTAGTGATAGGAAGATGCCGAAAAAATTCAAATCAAATTTTTGCAATTTTCGAAAATTCAGAGTTGAAGTGAAATTCATAGACCGTGAAAATACGATATATTCCACCTTTATAAGAGTATTTTTCTCAATTTTTACAAGAAATTTAAAGGAAACATTTGGAGCCGTTTTTGATAAAATTTAGGAAATGTCTGGTGGGCTTAATGTAAAGTACTCCCAAATTTTGAAGAAAGTTTTTCAAAGCTTCAATCGCAGCGCAAGTCGAACCGGATAGACCGAGGAATTCCCATTTAGGACAAAATTCTACAATGGTTTAAGCGTTAGTGGTTTTCACTAATGGAGAGGCGGAAGATGGACGGACGTTTTAAGACAACACTTTTTTGATATCAGGGAACCCTAAAACGTGTATTTCTGTTGAAATCTCGACATCGATGTTCCGCAGCATTACATAAATTTCTTTATACTACGTGTATTACTCCGCATAAGAGAAGTAAAATTGTTTTTCTGATTGTGAAATTATTTTCTTATTTTTCATAATTTTTCAATTAGATCAAGTAGTGTAAAGTTGACGAAATAATTAAAAATCTCGTTTCAGGCTGTAGAGGGGTGTGGGTGGTCGGACGGGGACCAAGGAACCTTTCAAAAATCTATTTTTTATGTTAAAGTGTAATTACTCGTATGTCTTTGGTGCAGGGGATTGTTTAATATCGTCTGCAAGGGATCCCTCCCCCCAATAAAAGATCCGAAATCCCGCCCCTGTCTTCCCCCAAAATTTAGAATATTCTTTTCGAAATCGCAGAGCTTTGATTTAGGCTAGATCGACCACGGAATATTCATTTTCAAAAAATCCTATGAATAATTTGGGCGTTAGTGTAGTTCCTAGACGGACGGACAGACAGACCCAGATGTTTTGAACATGGTGGAAATACATGATGGTTATTTCCACCATGGTTTTGAAGAAGAAAAAAAAAAAACTTTCTCAGTATCAGGGGACCCCAAAATGCGTATTACAGTTGAAATCTCGGAATCGATTTTCCATGACAACCGAAAAGATCTAAAAGATTTTCGAGGTGACGTTGGCGAAGCCACATCCGATGCAATAAAGTTGCCCATAGTTGGGGCGTAAAAGTCGAGTTTTGTGAGAAACATCTAAAAAACTAAATGTATTTTCGATGAACTGTGCGAAGATCAACGAATATCTGACGGGAATTAACGATTCAAAATTTACAAGTTGTATGTTTACTTCGCTTGTTTGAGTTTTGTGATTAGACAGCATAGCCAACGATTTATTGGCTTGAATCAAAAATCGATTCGTATGCGATCATTCAGCCACAAACTTTGTTGCAATTTTTTACGAAGAACTTGCGAATCAATGGGAACAATTCAGCGAGAAATACTATGAATATGTAACTGATCAACTTTTTCCTCCGCCAATCCCATACCATCTGCTCGTTTCCTATTGGCCGATATCTTGACCAATCCTGGTCACCCCTTCTCCTTATAAGGCGGTCACGCTAGACATTTGACAGCAGCATACTCTCTGGACAGCAGTAGTGTACAAAGTGTAAATAGTAAAGTGAAGTGGTGTGGTACGAATGAGTGTGTGAATGTGTGTGTATATATAGATTAAGAATGAATGAGTGAGTGAGTGAATGTCACAGAAAAAGGAAAAGAAGACATGAACATTTTTAGGAACTTGAAAAAAATCCATTCAAATAAATTTATTGTTTAAAACGTCAATCCCCCAAAGAGGCATTGTGTATTTAGTTTTAATATTTAGATTAATTAGTGTATTTAAGATAAACCCCTCCCCGCAGCTCCAAAAGCAGCAATGCTGGAACCTATGTACACCAATGAATTGAATAAACTCCCACCTCACCAGGGTTACTGGTGAGGGGAAAATGAGAAAATAACAAAAACAAATTGACAGCAGTACGCTCTAATGAAGGCCAAAACATGTTGGCCGAAACGTCAGCTACGAGCACATCGACGCGGCTTGTCCCGGATAGCCAACAGACAACTGATCAACTGTTCACCACTCAGCTATTATCTTTGCGTAGTTGCCTGAGGGATCGAATTTCCAAGATACGTTCAATTAGAGAGTTGGCTAACTTGATCTTGAGTACTCCATTCTTTCGGATAGCTTTCTAGACGTCTGCTCAGTAGTCTTGCTGTTTCTAACGATTCCTGTAACGGTTGCGACTGCAGAGCAATATTATTCAAAATTGAAAATTATAAAAAATTATTTGCGAAATTCGATGAGACAGGACAGACTGAAGGACCGTAGCAAATTGTCTACAGAGAGTAAAGTGACGAACTCATTAAAAGCGAACCTGGGGGACGTTATACGTCCATTGAAGCGAAAGTCCGCAGGGCTCGATTCTGAATTTTGTGATTTTTTCTTTCAATTAGTTATCAGAACACGTTTTTTAGTAGGACATTTTTTATTGGGACCCAATTTAGTTTTTGAACCGAGGTCCCGGAAGGACTAATAACGCCACTGCCTCCAACTAATTGAAGGGGTGGATTCCAAAACCCACTAAGACATAAACTGCTTTTTCCCAGTAGATTTTTTGTCTTTAAGTACATGAGTAAGCACGTTTTGGAAAAAATCACAGTCCTTTCGGCTTAATAACTTCTTGACTAAGTACTTTTTGGAAATACTTTATTTCCATGTATGCCATGTTAGATGCATTAACTACTTATAAGCAGGGATAACTTCGAAATAAAAAATTGACTTCGTTGGTTTTTGAATCCACCATGGTGGAAATAATTATTTCCACCATGGAAATATTGGAATCCACCATGGTGGAATTATTTCCACCATGGAATCCACCTCTTCAATTAGCTTCAAAGATAAGGCGTAGGCACACTGTGAATCCCCAGACATTTTGAGGCTTTTGGGTGTATTTGGGTAGTGCCTTCTCTGTAATTAGAATAACACTTGAATAGGGAATGACCGACAGAAAAACTCTTATTGCCAGGCCCTAGTAATGAAAAAATGAATAAATCTTGCTCATGGCCTAAAGTAAATTACTCCCTCTGTAGTCCGAATAATATTTGTCTACTTGACAGCTGGGTTGGTAGAGCGACGTTGCCACTTACTCGAGTCAGACGTTGTCATGTGGTCGTTCTGGCGTCAGATCATAACAGTAGCTAGAAACAAATCGCAATAAGAGTACACAAGTAGACGACACAGAACCGCATATACGATGCATAACCAAAGAAGTAGTGGCGCTCTTCAGTTTACAGTTGCTTCGCGTTGTAAGATTTAAAAAAACAAAAAAAGGATTGGCAACTGCAGCGACGTCAGCAGAATTTGTGGTTCCTTGGTGCCGAAAAATCGATTGATGGCAAAACTGTCCATCTGGGTCAACGCTATCGCCAAAACCACTGGTGTCCAGCTTGCAAGGGCCTCAACTAAGACCTTTAATACGGTTACGGGCCATATTTTCATTACTCGGGCAATCCACACCTGACTTTTCCAAATTGTTATTCTCAGCAACTCTGAAACGAGGAGGGTGGGGGGTAATGGAACCATGCGTGATATTAGACCGTACCATAACACAGTGAAACACATACGGATGATTTTGAATTTCTGAATTGACAAGAGAAAAATCCTTAAATCTAAACAACCAATGTTTACATTAAAATGGAGTTGACTCCGGCATGTCGCGTGCGTTACTCGCCCGACATGGATGAAAGGGATTTTCACTTTTGGTTAATAACATTTCGTGGGCTACAATAATTGGCATCGCGGGTCGCCAGTTGATTAACCCTGGCCTAAACCATGGAAAGACATGGATGTGTCCAGGGGCGGATACAAGCCGATCGTTGGAGGGGGTCATCAATTTTTTTAAATAATAATAATAATAATAAGCATATTTGTTATTATATTGTATATGTTTGAAGTGTATATATGATACTATACAATATTATTTTTTCAATAATTACTTAATTATAACATAAGTAAATACTGAAATGCATATTGGCAAATAAAACTGGTGGTGCTACAGACTTTCTCGTATTAGTTTTTTATTTTCTCTGGTCTATTCGGACTTACCACATACTCTTGCCAGCTGCCATCTATCGCCGCCCAAAGTACATTATTTTGAAGTGTCAATTTTTCGATTCCCTAAAGGAAGAACCGATATATTACTTAAATAACATTATAGAAGAGTAAAACCTCGTCCTATATGAAAATTTCCGTTGAAAAATTTGGAGTCATTTTTTAAAAAATTGCGTTTAAGCGTCACAGTGCATGCGAAATATGAGGTTCTTTTTCACAGAAAACTTTTGTTTTCGAAAAAACACAATTTGAAGCACTTCAACTTACAAATGCAAAATGTTTACAAATCGCTGGAAATGTGCATGTAAACGGATTGAGAGATATTTCAAAAATATTTCATTTGCGTAATTTTTGAAAAAACAAAAGATACTCCAAATTAATTTTATGTCATCTTGAACAGTGTAATTAGCACTATCCATTACTGTGACAGTTACTCCCTCTCTCTCTAATTTATTTCTACTCCTAATTTATATTTGGTTGGGTACCTCGGTTTTATATAATAATTATATAATATTATTATATAATTATAATCGGGCGCTGTTATACTTACAATCTCATGTCTGCATCTATTTCTTTCTCGTGGGCTGAAAAAATTCCGCTCTGCGATATTTCGGCTGGTGAATACCTCTATTTATGTTAGGAATTGACTAATTTGTTGTTAATTAATTTATGAATAATAACACCTTTGCTGAATTGCTATTCCATCGACATAAAGTGTCGGTTGTTATTCATATTTATTAAATCAATTTTTGTTTATTTTAACAAATCTCAGATCTTATTTAAATTTACAATTTTTGTTTTTTCTAATGAATGATGATAATGATGGTCATCGAAACTTTGTCATACTTTATTCGTTTTACAATCTTTCCCTCCTAATTTATCTTACATGTGATATTATGATATTCTTGGCCCTGAACAGTTTAATATTGCAAAATCTTTGTAAACTTAGGGCCGGTTTCACCAAACTCGTTCAACTATCTGCTAATCGTGTTTAAAGTAAACGCGATTAAAATTAAACTCGTAATATAATCGCGTTTATATGTGCATCTGTTTCACCGCTGAATATATAAACTCGATTAAGTTAAACGAGTTTTCATGCTAAAACCCTGAGGTTGGTACTGGCCGCGGAGCATTGTGGGCCTAAAATTTTCTGTCGTATACTCTTTGCAAGCGCGAAATTGTATATTCTGAGCAAAGAGGTTAGAAACCATGAAGTTCATACAGACTTCGTGCAGGGATGAATATAGGTGTTAATGAACATGGGTGTTAATCTGTGTTTCGTTATAGTAATGATGTATTTTAACCTCCATGGTCCTCTCAGTTGCTAAGTTGCAGAAATAAAATATTGTAATGTAATAACAAATGAATTACTTTTTGTTAAGTTATATTTGTAATGTATAAAAGAAAAAATACAGCATTTACTAATATAAACATTAATATTAACATAATAATATAAATATAAATTAATATTAATATTTGAACTAAAAATAAGAATTTCCAATTTTTATTTCCAACAAGTGAAATACTGTATTTATGTCTCCTATGAACTATTTATAAAATGTTTTTTGTAAAACAAATATTTTTTTAAATTATTTTTATTTTAAGTTGCATAAACTGCATAGGTCATGAGCTACTAGTACAGTAATACAATTACAATTCTGAGAAAATAATGATAGTTTTACAAAATTGTTACACTTTTTCTTGGAAACTTGGCGATGATAAAATTTCATTGAAATTTTCATTTCCTAGACATTTTTTTCTGTCTTCGATGTGTACGGGGCATTCCAGAAGGATGTGCTCTATTGATAGAATTCTATTGCAGATGGTACAAGTAGGTTGTGGAACTTTTTCAATTAACAATTTATGAGATATTTTAGAATGGTTTGATCGAATTCTTGACAAAGCAACTTGATCATGACGATTAATAGAGGGGTTTGTGATAAGTACAAAGAAATTAGTTAAATATTATTTTGAATTTTAAAAAAAATGAAATTCAAGCTGCTTCTTCTCAGTCCACATTTCTCCCATCAGAGAAATAATGTTTTTAAAAACAGTTCTTGATCATAAATCTAATAATGAAAGCAGCTTCTTCATGTGACTTTGGCAAGTTTGAATTATTTGTTTCCAGTTGTTTTTGAAAACTTATTTGAGGGATATAATAGATTCGTTAGACCAGAAAGCATTAAAAACATACATAAACATAATTTTACTTACATATACTATACATTTCAAGTGACTCAAAATTAACACTGAATTTAAAAAATAAATTGAGAATACTCTCCACACAACAACATAATGGAGGCAAATACTCATGTTGATTGGTAAGCAGATGTAGTGTGTGGCCTATTGTCGTGGCATCACCTCACACCTCACCATATTTACAATTAGCTGAATGTTGAAAAGAAAAGGAAGCTAGCCAAACATGTACTATGTAACATATTTCTGGTAACAAAGACGATTGTAAAGGTGAAACCTCCAATTACAATGAAAGATAAAACAATGTTCAGACAAGGTTAACAAAAAATTAATATTGAAGCTATGATTATAGTTACTACATGCAATGTTAGCCACCTTATTTCTTATTACACTCATCAATATTTTTATTTCAAGGCATTGTAACAAAATTGATATTGCCGACACAACTTGAAATGGTTCTGGTTTTTTGTTTCTTTTATCTTCTCTTCCTTCTATAGCTATATTCTGATTGACATAAATGTAAGTACATGATTAGTAACAACTGTTTTATTAGTTTATACTTTATATTATCTTTTCACTCAAGAATCCAATATTCCTGGGTTGTGTATATTGCAATTTGTATATGTACATGATTTGTATGCCTTATTTTTGTATATGTATGTAGGTACATTTTATTAACGTTCTTATATATTTTCTCAGTTTTCTTTGTTTATTTTTAATAATTTTATACTTGTATTTATGCTTTTCATATTTACTGCTCTGATATATGTCTAGATGAACATAGTAACAATATTTATGAGTGCTACAAGCAATGAGTTGGCTAATATTCTCTGCAATAATCACCACCATAGATTCATGTTTTTTGTTAACCAGAACTGAGCATTGTTTACACACCTTTGGAATAGACTGTTACCAGAAGTATATTTTGTTTCAACTAGTACAAGCTTCGTCAATTTCCTTTTCTTTTGAACACTGCTAATTGTAGACATGGTTTGGGCATAGTGAGATACCATCATAGAAGAGCCATAAATTACTTCTGGTTATCATTCAGCATTTGTATTTAGCTCCATTGTTATTTGTTGTAAGTATCATCCATTTATAGTAGTTTTTCAAACTCTGATTGTTATTTTAGTGTAATTGTTTATAATGTATGTGTGTAAATAAAATTGACTTGCACATTGCTTTTTGATTTTTTGTACTATATGTTGATATACTTATATGATAGAAATACATTATCAGAAATATGGACAAACAAATAATTAACACTATATTCTATCGATCAACAAACATGAACCTGCTACTACCGTACTACTATACTAAGTTCAAATAACCTGGAACACCATAGGCCTTCATTCATCAAAATGATCACGACTATCGATCAATTCTAGGTCCACGAATGTTCCAAATATCAGGTTTTGCTCAAGATCATTCTCATTCAGCATTGTGCATTTGACAGTCTTTAAACATTTTATTATGCTACAACGAGACCATAATGTGTCGAAACGAGGATGGATAGCTGATAATCGCGATTATCTGCGCTTAAACGGCCGATCTCGGGCGTTTAACTCCACGTGAGTTTAACTTCCAGTAATCGCGTTTAAATCACGTGGTGAAACTCGCGAGAACTTTAAACGCGATTAAACTCCAAGATGAACGAAGTTAAACACATAATCGAAGGTGGTGAAACCGGCCCTAAGAAAATATTTCTTCTATTGCAAAACGCAGATACGCACTCGCCGGGCGTCGAACCGAGTCGTCCAGCCTCATCGATCAGCGGACGTGTAACAGAATATAAATTACGAATTACAGATACTATAGGCGAGATATACACGTGACCGAGACGTACGTGTGATATTTATTTCTTTGATATAATTTCATCAGCATTTGAGTTTCTCATGGCGTGGAAAAGCAGAGTAAAAATATAAATCCTAAATGACAAGGCTTTAACTGCGAATAAGAAATGACTCCATGTTTTTCATGATACTCGGGTTTTTGTAACCTGGCCAATGACTCATCAGCTGTTACGGTGTCTTCCAATCGAGCTAAAACGTCATGGTGACGTCGCTGTGAGGACGTTTAAGCACCCGATTGGACGAAACCGTAACAGTAGATCAGCTGTCATCAGCCAGGTTACAGAAACCCAAGTATAATTTTTGACTAATTTAGGGGGGGGGGTCCTCTTATATTTGGATAGACACGGATTAACCCGTCGCCATTGGCAGTCTCCAACTTAGCCTATAATTTGAGACATTGTGTGTCAGCAATGACAAATAAATCTACTTCTCTAGAGGCTTCAAAATGTTCTCTTTTTGATAATATATTTTAAATAATATTGTAAAAGTACTTTTCTGTATACATGGGTTGAAAATACACTATTTTGAGACTCTTTGCTAAGACCATTAACTTTACAGTTATGGTTAAAATGCAAAATTCATGTAGTCATGCTGTATGATGCTGCATGCGGTCAAGCAAACTGCTGTATCTCAGAACTATTTCACCCATTAACCTACAACTTCACAAAGATCCTGTGAGTCATGCGGGACTTAACATAAAATTTCATCAAAATATGAGATGGTTCCTACATATGGTATGACCCCATAATAATGTGAGGAAGTTACAATTTAGCGTTTTCAAAAAATAAGTCCAACTTAAAACAGGATAGACAATCTAACAGTGTTTAATATATTTACTTCAAGTATAAACAAGCCTAGTTTCTTTGTGAAGATCTTAAATAAATAGATTTGTGAGCAGGATGATGCATGAGTGCAAGATCTCCTACTACCTAAAAGAGAAAGGAGATAAACAACAACACTATACCTGTTTGGCAAGTTTGGTATTCCTGTGTGGCAGTGCAGTTGACTTACAACTCACATTGCAATGTGTGATCCTCCAATAGCACCACATAGCAAAACAAACAGAGGCCATCACCATCCTGAACTTCAAGAACAATATAGGGTGCATCAGTTTCATGTAGTGTTTATAAAAAGTGGTGCTAGTAAGAGTGTACATATTAAATGTGAGAAGAGTGAGGTAGTTTAAGTCCTTGATGAATGTAGTGTGGCCATGTTACTCTAACGAATTGTTAGTTTTTGAAAACAAAAATGCCAGTTTCAAGTAACAATTTGTACTGACATATTTTCCATTTTGTTGGATATCCCCTTTCAAAGAAAGTTGTAACAGACTTGAAATTTTACATGTCAATGACTCGTACACCTACTCCAAATATTGTTATTAAAACATAATAAAAATAAAAGGCAGATCATTTTAAAATTCACAGCATGTGAATGCAAGCAATGTCTGTTACAAGTGATGGACAAATTATTCTGCAATCCAACCCCATATAATATAGGCATCCTACTGAAAACAAGGGCATTTGCTATCACCTGCTTCTACCTGTTGATAATTTTATGATGCAAACATTTCAGCATGGATAATTATACAGGAAAGGAAATTAGGACTTCATGCAGGGGAGGAGAATTGGAGGAGAAAACTCTCAGAGAAGAAAAGCATTCTTTTAATTCATCTGTCTTCTCTAAATTAAAATACTATGACAGCTGGATTCATGTCCCTAAATTAATTCTCATTAAGCCATTATCAATGTAATGATAAAAGAGAGAACATATTTTTATTATCAGGGCATAACCGACTATGAAATAAGAATTTTATCTCCAGAGATGCAAAAAAATCTCTGTTAAGCCACCATAGCATTTTCAATTTAAGAAAGGAAAAAACACAATGCAAGTTTCCTTGTAAAATATCTATTCTGAGAATTATATTCTAAATACAGTCTTATAAAAATAAATATTTATAATACTTTTCTAGGTGATTCCATTATAATAAAAAATTACAGGCAAAGGTAGTCAATTGTACACCACAGAGATCATAAATACAATAATTTACTAAATGTACAACATATTTATTTCCTAATACCCGATAATATAAATTAATCTTCCTTATGTCCTGAATAATTCAATAAAACCATTTATATACAATTTTTATACTTATACAAAATGTTATCATGGTGATTTTATTTTCATATCATTATCGTCCACTTTGAATTCTTGAGGTTCATCAATGTCACCTGTTATTAACTCACCTTCTGAGATATCTCCAGTAATTTCTTCTGGTTCAAAATCTGATTCAAGTGTCATCTGCAAACAAATACAACAATGTTCAAATGTCAATTGATACTATAATCAATAATCTTCATAACAATTTACGTTTCATTATTTAATTTAAAGGCCAGAACACACAAGCCTTGCACACATATTTGCATAATCACAAATGTGAAAGTATATGTGTGCATATTTATATATGAAGGGCAAGTATCTGACCCAATTTTTACAATTTACTGCAGCAGTAGAAAATGTACAAAAACATTATTTATAAATATAAGTAACACTGCTTTTTAATGCCCATTGTTGCACAGCATCCAAATATTCTCAGGGAAACACTCTTTAATTGAAAAGCCAGCAATGTAGGCATTCCTTCCTTCACCTGTTGAAAAATGGTCAGAATCTTATGGCAAGTGGAAGAATCAGATGGTAATCAGTCAAAACAAGATCATGACCATACATGCAAAATGCTCCAATACCTCAAAACTTAAATTCCAGAGTTTGAATAGCTTGGACTAGTATTGTCATGTAATAAAAGAATGCTTTCTGACAATCAGCCTAAATGTTTGTAATGAATTGCAGGTTTCAACTTACTGCTACACAAGGTGCATATAATAATGGTGTGCAGAGTTTGCATTGAAAACACATCCCGATCTGTACTCCCCAGATGCATGATGGCATCTGGGGAGTACAGAGGCAAAAACCCCTCTTACACTCCTTTTGGTCAAATCCACACAGCAAAGAAGAGCATTAATTTGAGATAATCATGCCCAGTTTTGCAATTTTTTAAGCCTACAACTATTCCAGCACAATCTAACATAAAATGCAAAAAACCATCGATTTCCACCATTTTGTTACATTCAAGACAGATGAGCTTTTGCCTATAGTCACAAAAGATAAGTTTAATGTTGAAAACATTGAGTTTTGGGTCATGCTTTCCTTTCAATATTGGTATAAAATTTAATTATTTAATTACCCATTTCAGAACTGTTGTATGAACAAAATATAATCAAAAATGTATACTAATCAATTATTTACAAAAATAATATTTTTGATTCAATTATCTATGATGAATTTGTTCAATTCTCATTTAAATCAATAATTACTTAGTCCCCAGAGACAAACATTAGTGGGCTGTATTCCTGAATGATGTGGAAACCACCATACAGAGGAAGCAATTTTCAGATATTTTGCATGGACAGAAAAATAAATATCAATAAAGGGCAAAGAGATGAGAAAGCACAGAACAAAAGAAAGCACTTGCTGAAGAAATACTGGAGGAAGATGCAATTTGTAATTTGAATGAGTGCAATGTTGAAATTCCAGAAACGTATTTAATTTTTCTGTTTCTGAAAGGATAGTGGAAATAAATAAACACATCAGGGGTCCAAGGGAATGTGATGCGATTACAAGTCTCTCGGAAGAGAGTCTCCTAGCCTCTCCATCCCAACTCCGCTCACACCTTCTAGAGGTGGACCCTGTCGAGTCGAGTAACTCGTGCCAAGGTTGTGGTAACCAATCCCATCGACGGTACGGGTCGACCAACAGACGAGAGAAGGGGGTTCTGACAAGTCACCCTGTCGGAATGGCAGGTAACCGCCGTACTGGAGCGCCCCGAAAGTATGTCGGGATACAGTCTGGTTGGTTACAACCCTGACCCAGGGTAAAGGGTGAAGCCGGGGGAGCCTGTAACCTGTAAGCGACGTGGCCCCAGGTGGCGAACAGGGGAGGAATCTCTAGATATGGAGGTCAAGAGGCAATTAAAATACCTCTCACGGACCAAGAGGCGGGGAAGAAATCAATATGGAAGGTCTTTTGGGATCTGAGTTTACGGTGCAGGGGCCCGGATCCCCAGTACCGGCGTCTGTTGGGAGTGAGCAAGCGGGCTCCCAGGCGTTGTCAACCAGTGACCGCAGTACTTCAGCAGTGGACCACTGGGCTGCTGTAGTATCCGTTGCTACTAGTGATGATCATGCGAAACAACAGGCATTGTGTAGCCTTGAGAAGAAAATAACCGAGCTTCTCAATTTTGTTAAGCCTCGTTCATGGCGAGATCAAAAAATTGGCGTATTCGATCCCGACGCACTTTAACGAGGTGGTAGCACTGCAAAAAGGAGGATCACTCAGACCAGATCCTCAGTGCAACAAACCCACTGGGAAAGAAGAGTGTACTCAGACGTCCCCTGAGGTGGCTGCGGGAGTACTCCTAACGAGAAGCGATCCTTCGCGAAACCGGAACTCCCAGGTGCCTAAGGTAAGGAAGGAGACTGCGAAAAACGCAGATAAAATCCGGGCAGAAATATCCTCTCCGGAAATACCACGAGAAGAGCCCGAAGTGGCACGAGAAGAGCCCGAGTGGCAAGTGGTCACTCGTAAGAGAACGCGTAAGCGTTCTAAAACGCGGAAAAGGCCACCCAGACCAGATGCCCTGATGATAAAGAAGGACGACGCGCTGACGTACGCGGACATCTTTAAAAAAATGAAAACTGACCCTGAGCTTAAGGATCTGGGCGAGAATGTAACGCACATCCGGAAGACAGCTGGCGGCGATCTCCTTCTGCAACTGAAGCGGTCTGCCGGAGGCCAATCAACAGATTTTCAGTCCTCTGTAAGGGTGTTTGCATCGAACGCTGATGTGAGGGCTCTCGCTCACACCGTGACTATTCAGGTGAAGGATCTGGATGAGGTCACAACTAAAGAGGAAGTGCTTAGGGCTCTGGTGGACAAACTTCCCGAAGCCAGTGATCTCCCAGCTACTGTGGTCAAATCCCTAAGACCATCCTATGGTGGAACACAGGTAGCAATAGTCAGCGTTCCTGTTGCGGTGGCTAACAAATTGTTGGCCATCCGTAAAATAAGAATAGGATGGGTGTACTGCACTCTGCGTGAGGTCCCCCTGAGGTGTTACAGATGTTTGTATTTTGGACACCTCAGAAAAGCATGTAAAAAATCACATGACCGGTCCAACTTGTGTATGAATTGTGGTGGTGATGATCACCTTGCTAAGTCATGCACAAATGACGCAAAGTGCTTGCTTTGTGAAGAGAAGGGGAAACAAGGCAGACATTCTACTGGATGCAGCAGGTGTCCGTCGTGCCAAAAAGCGCAGAAAGCAATAACGGATAGAAAATGAGAATTATACAACTCAATCTCAACCATTGCGCAGTCGCCCAGGATATCCTGGCACAGTCGGTTAGGGAATGGGAGGCTATTTAGCAATAGTATGCGAGCAGTATACTAACCGTGAAGATACAGCGTGGGTATCTGACCTCCACAACCAGGCGGCAATCTGGGCCTGTGGAAAACACACATTCCAGCAAGTAATGACGAGACCCGGAGCTGGATTTGTCTGGGTAAAAATCAACGGCGTTTACATCTACAGCTGTTATGCCTCACCAAACGCGACAATGGACGAGTTTGAGCAGATCCTCGACCGCTTAATGTACGACGCAAGAGGACAATGCCCCTTGGTGATAGCTGGAGATTTCAACGCCTGGGCGGTTGAGTGGGGTAGTTCGTCCATTAATGAGCGAGGTCGAGCAGTTCTGGCATCCCTCTCCCTTCTGAATGTAGAGCTCGCTAACACAGGAGACATACACACCTTCCGCAGAGGGGGCGTGGGATCTGTTGTGGATCTGACGTTCATGTCAGATAATCTTTTGAGAATGGGAGTGTCCTGGAGAGTTAGTGAACACTATACCCATAGTGACCACCAGGCACTTTTGTATGAGGTGAAAAATCAGCGGAGGGATAATTTTGCACCGAAATATCAGCCAGCTGGGTGGAAAACAAAAACGTTCGACGAAGACGTTTTCCGACAATGTTTGGAGACGATAGTGCCAACAGGTACCGCAGATGACAAAGCTGGGCAGGTGATGAAATGGGTAACCAAAGCCTGTGATGCGGCTATGTCTAGACGGGGCGCAATCTCTCGACGTTCACCAGTTTACTGGTGAAATGAGGAAATCGCCCAATTACGACGGAGGTGCCTTCGAGCCAGAAGACAGTACCAGAGAGCTCGTGGCAGAGACAACTTTCTTCAATTGCAAGAGCAATACAAACTCGCTCGAAGCCAGTTGAAGATAGAAATCCGCAAGAGCAAACGCTTATGGGCCAAAAGCCTGTGTGACGAGGTGGAAAAGGGTCCATGGGGTAGGCCGTACAAGACGGTCATGAGTAGGTTAAGACAGCGGCACCTACGTTCTCCAACTTGCCCCAATATGCTGCTCAGAACTGTGACAGCCCTATTCCCGAGCCACCCGGTGACTCAGTTAATATAGCGTTATCTGAGCTAGAAATAATTCCTCCGGTCACGCAAAAAGAAATTCGCACGCAATCAGCAAAGTCGGCAACACAAAGGCTCCCGGACCGGATAAAATTCCCAATATTGCCCTCAAGACTGTGATACTCGCTCACACCGACATCTTTGTGGATTACTATTATTCTTGCTTGAGGGAAGGGGTGTACCCAGAAAGATGAAAAAAACAGCGCCTGGTGCTCCTCCCTAAGGGGAATAAATCTCCCGAAGATCCATCATGATACCGGCCATTGTCTATGCTTGACACAGCTGGCAAGGTTCTGGAGAGAATTATTAGTACCAGACTGGAGAAAGCTGTGGAGGAGGGAGGAGGCCTTTCGGAAAATCAGTATGGTTTCCGCAGAGCCCGCTCGACTGTTGACGCAGTCCAGCTTGTCATGAACACGGCCCGACATGCAATTGGAGGAAATAAACGGAAGAGAGGCCCAAAACAGTACTGTGCTGTCGTTACGTTGGATATTAAAAATGCATTCAACTCGGCCAGGTGGAGTAATATTCACTAAGCTCTCCGCAGATTTAAGGTGCCAACGTACTTGAGGAAGATTGTGGCCGAGCATCTGAGTAATAAGAGCCCCGATTTATAATACAAATAATGGGCCGAAGGTACATAATATCACGGCTGGTGTCCCGCAAGGGTCGGTATTGGGTCCATTATGGAATGTGATGTATGACGAGGTCCTTCGGCTTCCCCTCCCAGAAGGCACCAATATTATTGGTTTCGCGGACGACATTGCTATCGTCGCCGTTGCGAAATACATTGAGGAAATTGTGTATATTGAAGCGATCGCTATTGTTAGTCAGTGGTTGAAGTCCTCAGGGCTGCAGTTAGCTGGGCACAAGACTGAGGTTATCCTAGTCACTAGCAGGAAAAAGAGAGAAACCATCACTCTCAAAGTTGGAGACCACCGTATTGCATCACAGCCGTCGATCAAATATCTTGGTCTCATGATTGACGCCCGTCTGACATTTGCTGACCACCTGAAGTACGCCAGCAATAAAGCTGCGGTAATTAATGCAGCACTGTCGAGACTAATGCCCAACGTAGGGCCCTGTCAGGAGAAACGGAAGCTTCTGGCCTTGGTTGTGAGGTCCGTCTTGCTCTATGGAGCCCCAGTATGGGCCAACTCCACGTCGACAAATAGTTACGTCCGAGGGATGACGTCAGTGTACAGGTTATTAGCATTGCGGGTAGCTTGTGCATTCCGTACTGCGTCAAACGATGCAGTGTGCGTCATCGAGGGGATGCCTTCTGTCGATATCTTGGCGCAGGAGAGACGGAGGCGATATCACAAAGAAGAGGAGAACCCAGACTGCTCGACAACACTGCTCGAATGGCAGGATCGATGGGACAAGTCCATTAAAGGAAGATGGACGTACCGCATGATTCCCTCCATTGCACCGTGGATCAACCGTAAACACGGCGAAGTAAATTTCTTCTTGACTCAGCTGTTGTCTGGACATGGATGCTTTCTGGCATATCTCCACAGGTTCAAGCTGGAGGATACCCCATTCTGTCCACTATGTGAACCTGCTGTCGAAGACGCCGAGCATGTGTTCTTCCAGTGCCTGCGATACCATCTGCAGCGACGGCACGTTATGAGTATACTCGGGATCGACCCGCTGACACCCGAAGCAATGGTTGGGTGCATGCTCGCCTCAGAAACCAACTGGGATGCGGTGAGCGCATATGCGCAGACCATAATAGCTGAGCTCAGGAGAATAGAAAGGGAAAGAAGGGAAGTCGATTGATCCTCCTTTGATCCTTCCTACGTTTTGGCGAAGAGAAGTGGCTTGTGACTAAGTCACTCTAATCCACTCCCCGTGATGTAATGCCTAACGGCGGTTCCGCGGGGAGGATGGAGGAGAAGGGAGGTTGGTTTTAGTGGGTAAAAATCTCACACTATCATGTGGTACGGGTCGCATGGTGTCTTTTGAAGATTTCCACCTACCCTCGTAAAAAAAACAAAAAAAACAACAAACACACACACACACACACACACACACACATATATATATATATATATATATATATATATATATATATATATATATATATATATATATATATATTGTGACGTTTGGGGCAGCGCCACAAACCCCACAACGCCCACGCAGCATCGGCGGAGACGTGGAGAGCGAAGATATGACCGAACGTCGGTCACTGATCGGAAAAGGCGCTACCTGTTAGTTGCGGCCTGAAGCGCGGCGGCGGTGCACTTTCGGACTATGCGCAGCGCGGTAGGGTTGTACCGTGACGTCAATGCAACATTTAAACGGTGGAGCAGCGAGGAAAAGAGCCCTTCTTGTATGAGACGCCGAGGTGAGAAGTCGAGTAAGGTAGCGGAATAGTTGAGGTAGAAAAGTGGTAGTTTTGGAGGTGGTAGGAAGTGGGAAATGATAGAGTAGCGAGGCTTCGTGGTGTGAGGAGAACATTATAGGAGATTGCAGTAAGAACTGTGAAATTTGGAACGGATCAGAATAGTGGCTGTGGTTGCGGAACTGTGAGAGTTTTTGTAAAGCATTAGTGAGGCGACACGCTAACTAGCACACGCGGAGAGACTGGACAATACGCGAACTCGTGTCGCAAGAAGGCGGGCGAAGAAGACTGGACCGTGGATCTGGTGGTGAGCGTGAAGAAGACTGGGCCGTGGATCTGGTGGTGGGCGTTAAGAAGACTGGTACGTGGATCTGGTGGCAGGTGCGAGAAGACTGGTCCCTGGATCTGGTGGCAGGCGCAAAGGAGACCGAGTGGCCTTCGGAGTGGCATTGAAGCGGGCTACGTTGCAGGAACGCGAGTGGCGGCACGGCTGAGTTTCCAAATTTGCATAAAACTGAAGTGGGAGACAGGAACTAGAAAGGTAGTGTTGGCACCAGAAACAGAAATACTAAAACTTGCATGTTCGCCTTAAAATCGAGTAACGATGAAGTATTTCATAACCTCGTACGCCGGTAGTACATTTCATTCCGAAGCTGTATGAAAGATAATTAATTTGTGTTCCTCATTTTGTATGTAATTGACGAGGAAATCTCGTACGCGAATAGCAGTAAGAATAGTAATAATGTGTGCTGGTAAATTAATTCAGGAAGTGTGAAAAAAAGTAATTAAATTTCATTCACTAGTTGGCCAAGCAAGAACTCCGTGCACGGATGTTGTAAGGAAAATATCGCTAGCTAGGCGAAGAATAAAACCATAAGCAAATATTTCTTTTGTAAATTTCTCTAAGAGGTCTTACCATCAGTGGTGTGCATGCGTTCAAACGCGCAGCCAGCAATTGAGTTTTTTTGTTCTCTTATTTTGGTGACAGTGTAAAAGTGTTGATTTGTGCAATATTTAAGAATATATTACTGTTTTACCTAATTCTGTGTCTGGGTGTGTCTTTCTCATACCCTAAAGATCCTGCCCCCTGAGATATTCAAAGCTCGAAAGACCATTCTTTTGGACGACCACTCCACGAGTGGTGGCGTTAGAATATATATATATATATATATATATATATATATATATATATATATATATATATATATATATATAATTTTGATTCAACAACAATATAATGAATATTCTGAAACAGCATGTACCTAAAAATAAAATATTAGAATTTAACATTAAAATATTTATTTAGTAATGTCAAATGTGTAAAATATAACATAACTAACAATAGAATGAAATATATAGACATAAACTTAAGAGCTAACAAATGATAATGAAACATTGTACCACTTAAATCATTTATGTGATCAGGTGGATAGGAGACTAAGAACATGTTTACAGTCATTAGTAATTATTTCAAAAATATTTTATAACCGTTTCAAAATTATTTTAAAAACGTTTTATAACTGTTTCAAAATTATTTTAAAACTGTTTCACAAGTACATTTAAATAGCAACTTTTATTACAGATCCCCAAAAAACAAATTTAATTCACATTTATTTTATAAAAACGCCAAGATTTATTGAAATTATGGCTAAATATGTAGCTGAAGATTATTTTCAAATGTATTTGTTGTTTATTTCTTTTAACCTTTCATTTTACAAATTCAATATTCTTTTTTAAGTTTATATTAATTTTGGTTACTGAAAGTTCAATTCTATTAAGTCCCTTCATTATACTTAGGGTTCTTGCATTCACTAGCACAAAATTCATCTACATAAAATTAACACTTAGTTTACAATTACAATGAATTCATAAATAGTTTACATACTGCTAAAATCAAAAAAAGTATTTGGAAGAAATCACCAACATAAATCATATTTATTTTTTTACTTCTGTTATTTCAATTTCTGTAATCTCAAAGTACAAACATACTATAGAATCAAATCAAATTAGTTAAATTAATTTAAAAACTGGAATTAAAATGTATTGCCCAGCATTGATTTACCAGCTGGTCTGCAATTTGATTCAGTCTCATTGCCTAGAAACCTCTTTGCCCATTTGACAATGAATAAGCTCATTGGCCTGCATTTACAAATCCTACACTCCCAACAAGATAATGTCATAACTAATGTTATTATCACCTGAACGCAACAATAAAAAATTGTAGAGAAGAATGTGCACTCAATAACAGCGAATAAATATAGTGAGAGGTCCGGATAAATCATAATTTTAGTATTGTGGAAGGTGGGAGAAGACTCTTCTTTTTAGCGTGGGACGAAATGATTGGCATTCATTTTATTGGATGAGTCAAATGATAAGTTTTCTTAGCAAATTAATAACTAGTTCTGAAATGACTTTTAAATTTGGCAAGTTATTTTGTTAAATGCATACTTTTCTGGATTGCTTCAAAATTTAGGATTATATTCTTCGAATACTATTGATTAATTTCACACACACATAGATCACTACTCAGTATCACTGGTAACTGACAGTGATACAAGGGAAGGGAAAATAATTAGGTGCAGACTCTTAGTCTGCTTGCATGCAAAAAAAAAATAAAATAAAATATGTTATAAAACTATGTATATAAAAAAATAAAATAAAAATGCATATTTAATTAAATTTTGTAAAATTGCCTATACCAATTCAGAAATTGAAAACAGCAGGATTACATCTATTGAAGTCATTAAATATCGTTGAAGATATTACAATGTCTTTGAAATTTGTGTTTGGACATGCAAGTGTGACTGCCAAGGAAAAATTATATAAACCAATAAATTCAAATTTGATTTTAAACTTCTATGAAATTTAAAGAAAAAAAATGTGATTCAAGAGCAGAAAATTCAGAATTTGACCTCATATTGGCTCAGATTTCATCTTACAAATAAGCTCCAATTACATCTGGTGATGTAGTAGAATGTTCAAAAAGATTCATTTCTCACAAAAGGATGAATTTGACTGAGTAAAATTTTGAAAAATTGTTTAGTGTTCCTGTTTCAAAAGATAATGAAAAAAAATACCAAGCTAAAATTTGATTGTGCATGTTTTGTCAAATTTTAACTGGCATATGTATGCAGGTTTTAGCATTTTAAAGGGCACGAGAATCATGTCTAGTAATATTGAATTGTTTTATTTCAAGAGGAAAGTATTTTGTTCACTTGGCAAGGGAAATGTTTCAGAAAATTATCAATGTCAACACTATTACAACAGTAATGACATTTTTTGCCCAAGAATCATTAACACAAACTGAGATATTCTTCTCTGGCAATTTTGAAGATGAATAATAGCCAAAATCATTGCATGTTTGAGAATGCAGGTGTTATCCGTCGTATTTGCCACGAACAGCACACTGTGGAGAACCCTAAATTATGAAAAACTTGAAACCTTTTTTCCTTGGACACCAAAGTAAAAATTAATAATCTTTCAAAAGAAAATTACAAATTGTCACACTCCATGAACTTGATTCAGAACTCTAGTTGTAAAACAATGTCCTGAAAACCAGCATTTTGAAGTTAATGACACTTTTCTAGTGGGAATGTGAATTTTTATATTACTCATACTCATTTGTGGTCATTCTGAGAGCACTACTACATAGTACACATTGAAACTATAACAGAATTATAACACAAGTTATATTACCTAATGAGAATTTTAAAATAACTTGCCTGGTCAAAAATGATACACACTAAAAAAATTAAACCATTAAGGTATACACATTTTGTGAGTGTTAAATACGAATGAAATCACTAAAGTCCATGATTCTTGCAAAATTAGCAAAATGTATATTGGCATCACCTTCAAATACATGTTCATGATCTTGTCATAGAATGCAATAGGCATTTAGAATTAACAATATCCATGAATTTCTGCATCAATGAACCATCACCTGTTTCAATGACCAATTTCCATCACCTGTGCCAAAAACTACCTGAAAAATAAAATTCATACAATAGTATTTGAAAATATAATTAAAGTGATAATTATTGAAAAATAAAAAATAGAAAGTGTTTTACAGTAGGTTTTTTTGAGGAATGCATTATTATTTTGTTCAATTATTTACAGAACATGATAGGCTTTAGTCTCAATTTAAATACAGTAATCAAAATTCTGTACACACATAACATATGGGAATACTACACAACAATTAATTCTACAATTACTAATTGCCATTAATGACACTTCAAGACTATATTAAAATTATTTCAATGAATTGGCAACAGAATAAACATTATTTCTTTACATTTTAATACGAATTTGCAATGGTTAATTGAGTATTAAAAACTAATCAAATAACTTAACTTAAACTTTTTTCAATAGGTAAATAATGAGTTTGGAAGTAATTGAATTCTACATCCACTTAACAACATTAGAATTTGAATTGAAAGGATTCAAACCGATGATGTAAAACGAAATAATTGTTTATCTTGTTCGACATAAGCTTTTAGAGGAATTTTACAATTTACATTAAAATAACTTTGAGCTGGATTAATGGCCAAAATTTGTAGGCTATGTCCAATAGAAATGCACATAAACTAATATATGCCTTTCTATTATTACAACTCATGATAGAAATATATACGTACCTAAAAGTTGCAATTCCATTCCACCATTCTCTTTTAATCTTGGTTGACAATTCTTGTTTGATTTCAAATAGGCGGTGTAAATGAAGGTATCATTTTCTTTCGAACTTCATTCGCCCGTTTACTTCCAATGAAATACGATTTTCACTTCAAAGAGGTATTTTACACTCTGTAGTCTGGCACCTGTTAAAAGATATCCACCAATATCCTTTAGATTATAATCCACACTGATGCAGCACGATAAGTTTCAATACGGTACTTACCAGTGAACTCATAGTACGTTCAACGATTTGCTTCGCCAACGACGTATTTTTCTACAATAACAAATTGAAAACTTTCACAACGATGCGCTTTTCGCCACTTGGAAGAAATTTTCCTGAAGGGCCAGTCACTCTCCTAGCCAGTCCTAGTCCTTCCACAATGAACTGGAAAGTACGTATGTCCTCGCCGGCCGATCGGCGGGGCGACGCTGCGCGTCGCGAACCGCGTCACGTGCTTCCTTCTGACCTGCTCCTGACCCTCGTCAATCCTCAGCTGATATCAGGTCCTTATCGCCCAGCAACACGCCTGCTCTCCTTCGTTTGCAGTAGTTTTGATGCAAGGTTAATTTAACAACCGATGGTTCAAATTAGTTCTTATGTAGTGAACTTACATTGGTACTTCTTTAAATCAGGATTTTTCTTAGGATGAACGGATCATATTGCTTGCGGTCAGGTTGCACATACATATATACATACAGTTTTGGCGCGCATCTTCCTGTCCCCCCCCACCCCCGCACACACTTCCAAGTGCCCGCCGAGGGCTTGGGACTGGTAGCTGATAAATATATAACGTAATTAGTCTGCCTTTCAACATTTATATTTACATGCGTAACAGCACAGACGGAAAATATAATTATTAAACTTCTTTCCCGTTTTGAGCAAGAATGACAGATATGTTTTCTTTGCTTGATAAAGTCATAATTATCGCATCATGCTTCTATTACGTAATTGAAATAATGTGATATATATACACATATATGTGTGTGAGTGTGTTTAACATATGTTAAATGTTTTTCAATGTATATTTTCTTCAATACGTAATTAATCTGACAAGGTACCTGGCTGCTGTGGCCAGCTAGTGCTTTGCAACATGATTAGACTTGATGAGGTCGATAGGTCCGTTTATGAAGCAACTTCAACCTCTCAGAAATCACAGGCCGGTTGGTACATCAAGGTTGGTCCATCAAAGTCAGCAATCTTAGATGCTGTTGTAACTAGGAAAGGGAGTAAAGCAACAAGGTCTCTATTTCGCATACGAAGGTTTTGTGTAACTATTGAAATCTTGTTGGGAATTATGGTATCCTTTTTTTCAGTGTTTAAAGTCTTCGGGATGACGCCCGTTGCTGAAAGAACCACGGGGACGGTTTTGATTTCCGAGATGTTCCATTGCTCCTTCACGACATGTGCCAATTCTTTGTACTTCTGGATCTTCGTATGATATGCTGTAGCGAGATTGCTGGTGTCCACAACTGCCATGTCTACAAACCATACTTTCTTCTCATTTTTATTCCAGAGTGTTATATTATTATGTTATATTATTATTATTATTATTATTATTATTATTATTATTATTATTATTCATCTTTCAAGTATTATAGTTAAATTGTTGGGAAGGGATTCTGAAACTCAAGAAAGCGTGCGTAGATGATTTTCTCCCCCATACGTCACATACAGTTTTTGACTGGTTTTGACTAAATAAATAATAAATAAATAAATAAATAAATAAATAAATAAATAAATAAATAAATAAATAAATAAATAAATAAATAAATAAATAAATAAATAAATAAATAAATAAATAAATAAATAAATAAATAAATAAATAAATAAATAAATAAATAAATAAATAAATAAATAAATAAATAAATAAATAGTTGTTTGTTCCTTGTCTTTCATGTATGTGTGTTGTCGCGGAAGGCCTTGTGGGTCTGCTGACCACAGACCGTCCGAGGAGTCCGCAAGTGTGTCTAGTGTACAGGATAAGATAATGGCTAAACTTTATTTTCACAATCTAAACCAGTTCATCCTCGCCCTTCCTTAACATCTCTTTTGAACTTTTTATCTTTCTTTCGGGATCTTTTTCCAGATTTAGAGGATGCCGATTTTTGACTAACCGCGCCAGGTACCCATTGTGTCCCTCATGGGACACATGTTAAGCAGATGATGTGGTATTATTGGCAGGCAATTGTAAGGACTTGGATCAGAAGTGAGGGAGATGAGATTTTTTTTAGAGAATAGAGAACTTGAATTAAACACGGTTAAGACCAAAGCGATGGATTTTCAAACGGCAGAAGAAAAAGTAAATGAGAAAAATAATTTGGAAAGGAAGTATTGTAGAGATGGTGAACGACTAAATATGGAGGTTTGGCTTAACAAGGGAGGGCGCTACGGAAAGTACATTACAGAAATAGATGAGAAGGAGATGCTGGCTTTGAAACAAGTGTGGGGTTAGTTAAAAGAATTAAGAGTAGATGTAAGTATTTCTGAGTCAAGGGGATATCATACATACATTACAGTATAGTTAAGTTTATAGTTAAGTTTATTATAGTATAATATAGTAGAGTTAAGTCATACATTATAGTATGGTTGGTAAAATTTTGAGGTGGTGAGCAGAAATTTGAGGATGGAGGAAAGGAGAAGACTGAAATGCATGAAATATTTTTAAGATGAATCCTAGGAACATGCCATTCCCAGTTATCCAAGAGAAATTTTGATTCAAATATATATTGTTAACTTATTTTATGACAGAACCCGGAAATGATAGGAAAGGAAGAAAACATAGGGTAGCCACATTGAACATAGCAAGGATTAGATGAAAATATAACATAAATTTCAGGATTCATCAATGTTAGAGGCTGGAATAAGCAGTAAATATTTGACATTTGATATTCATAATACAAATGAAACACATTAATGATTAGGAAAATAGCCGATTTTACAATATACTTTTTTTCAGGTAGTGTCATCTGAAGGAATGAAACATGATAGATTGATAGTGATTCGGGACGCGTCAATACTATGGTATTTTAGTCTCGTAAGTGCAGTGCATGTTTTTTCTCGGGAGGTGGCGATGATTTTCCCCTGCTGGATGGCTAGATTCGGCGCAGACGTACCGTCGGTTAGCGTGGTTTACCCTAACCAGGTATCTCCCACCAGCAGGGCACCGCCCCAGCCGGGACTAGCTCTAAGTTCCCGACCGATCTCCCGGCATGTGTGGTAGTGTAGCGCATGTTAGTGTAAGTGTGAGTAAGGGGAGAGGATAGGACAAGAAAGAGGAAAGATCACGCGCGGTCCATGACTCATTTGTTAGCGGCATTCGCCTGGTGTTGATCGGAGAAACCACGGAAAACTACCGATCAGAGCAGCAGTCCGGTGGGTCTTCTCCAGACAGCGACTGAATTCGACCTAGCTGAGAAGCTAGTGTCGAAATCGCTAAGGCAGTAGTGTCGTAGCGATCTCGAGCCGAAGGATCGCGGGTTCGAGTCCCGCCTCGGGAATGGTTGTGTATGTGTTCGTCCTTTCACCCCATATCATCATCATTTCGTTTCATCTTCACAGTTACTGTAACGTTAACTCCAATAGTGGTCGCGAACGACCTTGATGTTGATGCAACCTTAAATAACAAAAAATCAAAGAAACAAACAAAAAACGTGCACAAAAGTGCTCACTCAGCCTGTCAATGCTTATTTCAATAACGAGAGAACGATTTAAAATGGCGTTCCCAACGTGGGGCAGCTTGTATTAATAAATGTCTCTTCAAGAACCATTCTCATACCCGGTTACATGGTAAGATGGGAGACAAAGAGGCAAAGAATGGTAATAGAGATGGGCAAAATAGCACTGGAGGGTAGGTCGATTAGGAGAAGAAATCGGAACGAGTTATTAAAGTTTGGTGGAAATTAGATAAGAACAAAGAGACTGATAAATCTGATTGGGAAAAACAAAGACACTTTTTTTAATAATAAAGGTTCTTTGTTGAAGGAACTGGCAAGATTAAGAAGAGAAGAGATTGATTTAAGTAAGGAATTGATTCAAAGGGCAAATTCAATTATTACAGGAAGATTACGAAAATATAAGAAAATCATCTAATTACAAATAATATAAAATTATTCAGTTGGATGATACTCCAATTTATTTGAAAGGGAAATATAAGGAGATTGTCAAACGAAGGATAGCAATATATAGGTTAGGAAATGAAATAATTAAGTTAAAAAAATATTGTTTTTTTTCTAGATGATGCCTACGGGGCTGCTTTTTTTTATTCGTAGTGCTCTCTATGTAGTCTTCAGTTATAATAACTTTAGTTTAACATGTTTGAGATTGAGTTCTGTGATTAATATGGCTTGTTGATTCTTATTTTTATAGGTGTTCATTATTACTGGGTAACCTCACCGAAAGACCACGTCTATTAAACGACCTCCCCTCTCAACGACATATTGTTCTTGCGAAGGACTCTGAAACGCATACGGTATTTTGTATGTACGAGGCGTATTCGGAAAGTAAGTACCGTTTTGAAAAAAAAATAGTAAAACAATTTTTTCGAATCCAATTTTATTTTTACATGAAAATACATGTCTTAAACTATTTTTCAACATAGTTTCCGCCAATGATCAAACACTTGTCATAGCGGGTGACCAGTTTTTTTATACCATCGTTAAAGAAACTTCCCGCCAGTTTCGATAACCACGACTCCACAGCATTTTTCGTGTCATCGTCAGATCCAAAGCGCTTGCCACCAAGTTCGCGTACATGAAACAGTACGTGAAATTTGTGGAAATGCCTCTGAAAGAGTTGTCATTGTGAAGCGTCTGTTCTCATGAATTGCTTCATCAACTTTCCTTACCAAATCATCGGTGACAACAGAAGGCCGACCACTCCGAGCCTCGGCGTGGACATTTGTTCGACCTGCATTAAACATTCGTACCCACTTTCTCATCATTCCATCACTTATCGCGTATTCACCGTAAACTTTTGTCACTTGACGATAAATTTTGGCCGGTTTAATATTCCTCGCGTTCAAAAATTTAATCACGGGACGAATCTCACAGTCAGCGGGAGAACTAATTGTCTTAAACATTTTGAATGTGCGCAGCAAACTGAAAACACAACATAGAGTAACCAAAATGGCGACAATTGAAGGTCAGTGAACAAGAAGACTAGTGCGCATGCGCGGGGCGCCTACCACAGCGCTTCGACGGCGCTAGAATGAAACGGTACTTACTTTCCGAATATGCTTCGTAAATTATACCTCTGTTGACAGGCCACCGACGAGCCCGACATTTAACAACTTGGAGCATGTAGGTGAAAATAATGACTAGCGTACCCGTGCGAGAACCATCGCATGTTAAACAAATATTACTCTGTCCGGTGTAGGAGGGTTCACAGTCTCCAATAGTAACTCCAATAGCAGCTTCGCTCGTGGCGCATAGCGAAGTCGCTACCCTTTCACCACTGAGGTCCGGGTTCGATTCTCGTCGAATCTCATGTGAAATTTGTTCCAACAAAACGAGTTTGGCTGCTTCACAAGGGCTAGTCCAACCCTTGTGAAGTGTCCTAAACTCTGCCCTTATCCTTACTCCTTCCGAATTCTGGCTGCTGGGTAGTGACGCAGGAGCGCGTAGCAGAAGGCGCGTACGCGGAGATGCTACCTGGCGGTCCTCTTGACAATTGACTGCGACGTGACGCGACATGACAGAAACGTTATAATAGAGAATTACTTCACAAACGCGCAAAGTAATGGAGGATTACTCCACAGCGCAAAGCGCTTAACGACCCTTAAGGGTCTTGGAGACGCGTTGCGTCAAAATAGTAGACGCAACAAATTAAAAAAAAAATCCCATATGTATATCTTTTGTAATTCTCATCCTCTACATCTTTCATGTGAGTATGGTTTTTCTATATCTGGACACTTGCCTTGCTTCCCATAATTAATAATTTAATAATTTAAATTATAAGTAAGATTTCTAAACTTATATCTTAACTTCGAGACTAAAACAATTTGGATTTACTTTAACCACAATCATAATTATTGTTTGAATTTTATAGGTATTTTAGTTTACCATGTTATGAAGTATTATTGACAATTTGTAATGTTTCTTTCATTTTAAATTCATTACATGTATGTATTCGTCTTAATTTGCAATTTCAATTTGAATTAATTTATATCACGAATATCCAAACTTACATGCTAATTTTTAAGTTTTTAAAATGTTGGATGTGTTATAACGATATTTCTAATTGTTATTGTTAATTTATAAGAAATATGGTTCAACATGTTACCAACAATTAAGATCAATTTAATTATGTTCTCTCATCCAATTACTTGTAAAGTATGTATTCATCTAAAACTTTAAATGTAATGTGAATTCCTTATAATATTAAACACACCTACTTTATCTTAATATAAGTAGTTTAAATTTTTATTTATATTAATTATTTAATTTCCTATTTTAGCTGACATATTGTTAAAGGCCTGATGATGGAGGCACAACTCAACCTTTGAAACGTTGCCATGCTATTCTTGTTGAAGATACTATTTTGAATGTAATAATCATTTCTGTTTTAATGAATGTTGTTTGGACTGTCTATTAAAAGAAATATTGGAACTTTTATTAAGAAAAGGCTTAGTAGTAGACAGCTTATGTTTCATTTTAATAATAATAATAATAATAATAATAATAATAATAATAATAATAATAATAATAATAATAATAATAATAATAATAATAAAATAGAAATTTAGATTTCAACACAACGAAACGATCAGACAGGTCCCTGGAGGAGCCGAAGTCCATAGGACAAAGGACGACGGCGGATTAATTGAACAACTTAAGCAACAATGTGAACAGGAAAAGGCCAAGTATTGGGGATTTGCTCCTCACTTCAGACCTAAAATTCCAAAGCAATACAACTCCAAAAATCTGGTAACCCTAAATTATCAATTAAAGATATTCTTGTCAACGAAGTCAGACAAATTACGACAGTCAGACATATTTGATTCAGTCAAATATTGTATAGTGATTACAATTTTAAAGTTAAATGGTGAAAAAGGTATTGAAACCCAGACGCCTTAGCACAAAGTTCATGCTACCATGGAAGAGACGGTTAGAGGAAAAACTAAAACAACTCGGATCTAACATTGCCATTCTAGAAGCCTTCCAATGAAGTTAAAGGGCGTACATTAGAAGAAACGTGTCGAGAATTAGGAAGAAATATTGTAAGCATGCGCAGTATAAAACGAAACTAGAATGGCAGAGACTTTCTTGTACTGATTAGTTTTCTAATTTCTTTGGTCTGGCTTAGCATTCCCAACTTGCCACATATTCCTGCCAGCTGCTATCTATCGCTGCCCAAAGTACATTTTTTTAAAAAAAATCTCAAAAGTTCGCTTTTCTAATGGTAGAAATATTACTTCAAGAATATGGAAGAGTAAAATCTCGTTCTAAAAGAATATTTTCGTTGAAAATTATGGAGCCATTTTTAAGAAAGTGGCGTTTAAATGTTACTGCAGATGCGAAATTTGAAGCTCAATATTATATTTGGAGGAAGAGACCGAAAAAATTTTAAACTTTTGCAATTTATGAACATTCAGAGAATTGAACAAAAATGTTTGTTGAAAAAGTAAGTGATATTTGTAAAAAAATTTAAATTATGACAAGAAGAGTATTGGCTTGGAAACACTACTATTTAAATAGCAAATAAAGAAGCATTCTAAAACCAGTGTGTCGTCACCATATTCCATTTTAATCCCTCGAATATCTACGAAATAATATGTACAAAAATATAAAGAAAGTTATATAATGCTGCGGAAAACCCATTTCAAAAACTCAACAGAGAAACATGTTTTGGGGCTCCCTGATACCAAAAAAGGTATTATTTTCAAAACGTCCGTCTGTCTGTCTTTCCATCCGTTTGTCCGTCTGTCTAACCACCAGTTTGTCCGGCCGATTGTTCGTCTGTATATTAGTCCATGTGGTGCTGAAAAGAACTATTCTCCCGCTTTGACCAGAGGCCACCAAAATAGCCGTTCTCAGTACGCGCTCGCGCCTAAGCAGTTTTTCAGAAAATGGAAGTTAAAACATACATTTTGTAGGAAATTTTATTTACATTAATTTTGTAAATAACAGTTTTTCCATAAACCGGATAGTTTTGAAGATATAAGCGAACTAGTGATGCTACCGAAACACATACTTTCTCGCATTGTTTCGAAATGCTACGCAATATTATACTACTACATGAGCCAACAAAAATGTTTTCAACCAGCAAAAATTTTCCCCCCTCCGAGACCCAATCTCAGTACCGTTGAGTTAACATGCCGGCACTCATAACACTACGCCACATAAGGGCCGAATAGATCGAACTAGGGTAGAGGTATAAAAAGGTAAACACCCGATTCATGTAAAAAAAACACTCAACATTTAAAATATCTGATAGAAAATCCCAAAGCCTCCAGTCCGTTCAGCTCCATCAGGGAATATCAATTTTGTACAAAATAGGGTGAACGGTTTAGACACTTCAGTTTTCCACAGACGGACTTACAGTTGTTAAGTTGACAGATTGATAGTGATACCAGGCGCGCCATCTCCTAAAGTCACTAGTTCCGTAAGTGTAAAACATGGTTTTGCTCGGGAGGGAGCGGTGATCTTCCCAAGGGGAAGATCCAAGCCATCCAAAACGGGAGCGGCAGCGCAGTACATCAACTGATGTGCGCCTCTGACCGGGAGGTCCCACTAGGTTCGCATCCTGACGGCGGCAGGATTTTCGACACTAGCCTTTCAGCTGCGTCGAACTCAGTCGCTATCTGGAGGAGAATTCTAGCGGCCGGCTGCTCTGATCGGTAGTTTTCCGTGGTTTATCCGATCAACACCAGGTGAGTGCCGGAGTTGTACCCTAACAAACGGGCCACGGACCGGGCGCGATCTGTCCTTCCTCTTCCTTGTCCTATCCTCTCCCCTTAGAGCTTGTCCCGGCTGGGGCGGTGCCCCGCTGGTGGGAGAGTCCTGGTTAGGGGGCAACCCCACTAGCCGACGGTAGGTCGGCGCCGGATCTCGCCATCCAGCGGGGGAAGATCACCGCCATCTCCCGAGAAAAAATATGCACTACACTAACGGGACTAATGACGAAAGCAATTGACGTGCCCGGAAACACGAAAAAATCAATCAATCAATCCAAGCCATCCAAGGTTGGATGACTAATCCGACGCCAATCTATCGTCGGCTAGCGTGATTTTCGCCTACCAGGTACTTCCCACCATCCCTCCAGCCGGGACAAGCTCTAAGCTACCAACCTGTCTCCTGACAAGAGTGGTAGTGTGGTGCATGTAGGTGTGTGTAAATAAAGGGTATACCCTTTATAGGGTATACCTCTCCTATAGGAGAGGACAATGAATTGGAAGAAAGATCGCGCGGGGTCCGTTTGGTAGGGTACTCTCTTGGAATTGATCAGAGTAACCACGGAAAGCTACTGATCAGAGCAGCCAGTCACTTATTTTCCATTCAGTCACAGAACTAGACTTAAGTATATGGCTTGTGTCGAAAATGCATCCATCGTCAAGACGCGAGCCTAGGACATCCCGGTCACTGGCACTACAAAGACATTTCTTGATGCCCTCTCCTAGGCAGCCATCAAGGATATATAAGTCCAGTCCATGGGTTGTGTATATATTGTACTTAAATTTCATGTCGATATATCCATTATTTTACTCAAATCGTTTTATTAAGATGCTCAGAAAGACAACTGACTGGACGTGACACGCGTTTTACAAATAAACAAGATGATGTGAAAATTTGTTTTAAAGTTGAAAATTCATAAATCACATTCAGACACTTTCAATTCATTTATTTTCATTAATTATATTTCTGATTATAATTGCTTAAAATGGTTTTCAATAAAGTTTTTTGAATTCTCAATAATATATTGATATTTTGATTGTTGAAGGTTTTTTTTACATGAATCGGGCATTTAATTTTTTGCCTCCACCCAACTTCGATCCCTACGGCGCTTACGTGGCGTAGTGGTGTGAGTGCCGGTAAGTAAACTCTGAGGATGTGCGATCGGGTCTCGAAGCGGAAAAACATTTTGCTGGTTGAAAACACTTTTGGTGGTTTATGTAGTAGTATAATATTGCATAGAATTTAGAAACAATGCGAGAAAGTATGTGCCTTGGGTGCGCCATTAGTTTTTTCCTAAATTTAGAAACAGGATTTATCCACTTTTTCGTTACCAGTGCCCGGCAAAAACAGTTTTTCTGGCGATAATTCGCGGTTTTCCAGCGCACGATTACATAACTTTCTCTTCTTACGAAGAACTTCGTAAGGTGAGAAAGTAAAAATTGAGAACTGAGCATAATTTTATGGGCTTATTGGAATATTCTCAATGAAGCCGACCTTTTTTGAAGTAGAAAACATCAAATTCGTATCCAGCACTCTCAAAAACATACAGAACCGTTCAAAGCGTTGAGAAAAAACTTCCGGAATTTCTTTCTGGATCAGACACTTTTTTTTGACAGGACTATGTGAACAACACTAGCACCTAAATTATTCGTACAATTGTTTCAAAATAAATATTCTCAGGTCCATCTGCCCGTCCTGAAGCTCAGCGATTTAAAACAATATTCTTTAAATTCGTAGCCAAGGCGAAGTCGGCCGTTGTGTGAAGAAGAATTCTAGGGGCGTCTGCTCCTTTAGCTAGTTTCTCCGATCAACTCCAGGCGAATGCCGCAGCGATGCCTTAACGACCCATAGATCGCGCGCGATCTTTTTTTCCATGATCTTCCTTTTTCTCAAAATCTTCCTTTCTCTCCATCCTTGATCTTCTTTTTTCTCAAAACCACACGGTTACATGAACAACACTACCACACATGTCGAGAGCTTAGAGATTGTCCCGACCAAGACACACTACTCCCATGGTGAGAGGCGAGCACTAGCGTAAGAAATTCAACATTGCGCTCTCCGCCATAATGTAGGCAAATGTGGGAGCGGTCATTTAAAACTGTGTTTCTTAACCCTCTTTATACGGGATATAACGGATTCAAAACTTCGAAAATTACATTGTTATTGTTCCTATACTCTATGATATATAAATTACGAAAAATTTAATTGTGTTTTGAAAATAACGTAATTGGAAATAGCTCGAATCGTTTGACCTTCAATTGATGTCATTGCAATCTATATTGAATAAATGCTGAGTTATGATTTTTATGTCAAAGCAATTATAATTCCCAATATTTCTGTAGATAAGAACAGAAAAAATAACTTAAGTTTCAACAAGTTATAATGAGCTAGTAAACCATAAAATGCTTTTACGTAGGTGCTGTCAATTCTGTGCAAAAAAAAAAAAAAAAAAACACACACACATAAATCGTACCAGTAAGTAAACTTTTAAAACAATTAGCACTCTTTCCAGTTAACACATCAATTGTACAAAATAAACATGATTACAAAAGAAATTTCAGCGAAAATAATTTCATCATTTTTGCATCGTTTTGTTGCCCTCCGTAGCTAATGCATAGTTTCTTTTTCTGATGGAGAGATTCAAATTATTCTTTAAAAAGCAAATGATTTAAGTAAAGATCGGCACACAAAAATCTTCATTCTCAAGAATGCGACAAAAAGGTTCAAAACTCATGCAATCTATCTTACAATTTTTACTTTCTTGAATACGTAGCATAGAGAAAGTTATGTAATGCTGCGGCAAAAACCCGACGATTTTTGGACAGAAAAACTCATACTGGGTGTCCCGCACAAAAGGTGGATAAATTCTGTTCTCAACTGTAAATTATTTTTTTAACACGTTATGTAGTCAGGTTTTTAATGATATGAACAAGTTTTCAAATTAATAAAATATTTTGGGTATATAACGATTATATTTTCTTACTCCGTGTACAGGTATGCAACGACCAAATTAAAGTATAGGTTTCAATTAGATGAAAAATACTCACGTTGCTAAATAAAACATGGTTTGGTTGTATTATTTGAGTTATTGAAAGTTGCTTCTTGTAACCCTAATGCTTCTATATACTGGCCTTGAGGTCACAGAACCATGAAGCTCTCATTATATATTTTTATTGATGGGTAAATAATAGTCTTTTTACAGTAGGACAAAAACACTACAATGCAATAATTTATATGGGAAATAGCCACAACTCTCGTCACGTATAGACATACATCTGCCAAGGAACTATTTGCCTACAATATGGCAGCCTTCAATTTGTAACGATACACGAGCGCTACGTGTGCATCTAGGTAATACTATCCAATATCTTTGGTCCCGACTGGAGGGATCTGTCTGGTTGGAGATACCAGGATAGGGAGAACTTCGCAAGCAAACGTGTAGGTCGGCGCCAGATATCGCCATCCAGTTGGGAGGAACACCGTCACCGCCCGTGGTGAAAACGTGCACTACGTTTAGGGGACCGCAGCAGTTGACGAGCCAGGAAACACGAAATAATCAATCGAAGTTTTCCGGGGTCGGGTGTGGGGAAGGGAGGCCCGGCCTCCCTGAAAACGACTGCGTGAGGCGGGGACTATCCCGTGCGGCCCGCCCATAGACATAGACTGGCAATGAACGATTCTTTTTGAAGCCAACTGATTGGGTCCCCCGCCATATTGGGTCACTACACTATCACTCATGGACATATACTGCTATATGTCAATGAACTCTTAGAAAATCTATGAACACAAATTTTCGACGTACAGTTGCTAATAAAAACTCCAATATTGAACAGGAAATATTTTTGGGAAATAAAACAATATCAAAGTTTTAAATCGGTTTTATTGCTTTATAGTCAAAAACAGAACTAGTGTCCATTCTGTATTGACATTTAAGAGGAGGATAAAAAGCTACATTTAAATATCCAGAAGAAAGGCAAGGGACAACGTCAGCATTTGCTCATGGATCAAGGGAAACTGGATGAAAACCTGATCGAAATGGAAGTCAGCTGACCGAAAAGTAAATTACATTCTTTACACATACAATGACGAAAATGTTGGGAGCAAACACCAGACGCAGATGTTGGTTGCCAGTTTTCCCTCCTAATGGCATTAACCCATGCTTTTCTGCAACAAAAAGGCATTAGAGATTAGGTTTACAAATCACTCCTCAGGAAATTTAATCAACACAAACCATTGTAGAAATCACGACCGTTAATAAGTAGTAGGATAATGGATCACGGGATCGGTTAATTAATGGATTACACTAATTTGCCAAGGTTTCGGAATATTTTATTCCATCATCAGGGCTTACTAATACATATACTTTGACCAGTATATGTATTAGTAAGCCCTGATGATGGAATAAAATATTCCGAAACGTTGGCAAACTAGTGTAATCCATTAATTGACCGATCCCGTGATCCATTATCCTACTAATCAACACAAACTTATTCTTTTCTTACTCAATTTTAATTCGTTGTTTAATCATACAATCTTAACATCAAAAATCGTCAACAGTCAGTAAAATTCAGTAACTAGGTAAAGAAAAGGTAGTAACTTACCGGTGTATTGAAATTCCAATTTCTTTTCCCTTGTGTCGCGAATTCGAAAAATTGCATCCAAACACGACGCAAGTATTCACCATGGCGGTGGAAGTGATTCAGAAATCAAAAAACACAACGGAAACAATTCGAAATTAAGAAAAAAAGCTCATTAATTTAACACGTACAGCATAGGCAGCGAACGAACCTGTAGTGACAAAAGATGGCGACGAGCGCAAGATTTTGGCTTCACTAGCGCCAATGTTACGAGATAGGACGTTGCCAGTCTAGTACGAAGCATATTCGGAAAGTAAGTACCGTTTCATTCTAGCGCCGTCGAAGCGCTGTGGTAGGCGCCCCGCGCATGCGCACTAGTCTTCTTGTTCACTGACCTTCAATTGTCGCCATTTTGGTTACTCTATGTTGTGTTTTCAGTTTGCTGCGCACATTCAAAATGTTTAAGACAATTAGTTCTCCCGCTGACTGTGAGATTCGTCCCGTGATTAAATTTTTGAACGCGAGGAATATTAAACCGGCCAAAATTTATCGTCAAGTGACAAAAGTTTATGGTGAATACGCGATAAGTGATGGAATGATGAGAAAGTGGGTACGAATGTTTAATGCAGGTCGAACAAATGTCCACGCCGAGGCTCGGAGTGGTCGGCCTTCTGTTGTCACCGATGATTTGGTAAGGAAAGTTGATGAAGCAATTCATGAGAACAGACGCTTCACAATGACAACTCTTTCAGAGGCATTTCCACAAATTTCACGTACTGTTTCATGTACGCGAACTTGGTGGCAAGCGCTTTGGATCTGACGATGACACGAAAAATGCTGTGGAGTCGTGGTTATCGAAACTGGCGGGAAGTTTCTTTAACGATGGTATAAAAAAAACTGGTCACCCGCTATGACAAGTGTTTGATCATTGGCGGAAACTATGTTGAAAAATAGTTTAAGACATGTATTTTCATGTAAAAATAAAATTGGATTCGAAAAAATTGTTTTACTATTTTTTTTTTCAAAACGGTACTTACTTTCCGAATACGCCTCGTACTATATGTCTATGGGCCCGCCACTGTAGCGTGGTGAGCGCGAGGGCGCCCCGATGAGGTCCGCTGAAGGAGACGGTTCGGGGCGAAGAGAATGTGTCCGAGAGAAAGGAAGGGCGACAGCGAGGAGACGAGCGCGCATCTGGGACGAAGATCCGCCTTTTTCCTTTGGCGGCGCAGCGCGGCGCGCGGGGAAACGCGGCAGGAAGGCCCGCGCGCCGATCTCCCTGCAGTGCGGATCCAACGGGCGAGCCACGGGCGACAGCACACGCTCCTCAAAGCCACAGGCCGGGGCACGGGGCGACACAAGAGAGGCCAAGTCCCCCTGTAAATTTCAAAAGGGGCCCTATGAAATCAGACATTTTTATTACCTTAACTATGATCAATTTATTTCCCCCGTTTTTGAATTCTGACAATTTGGATTGATTGATTTTTTCGTGTTTCCGGGCGCGTCAACTGCTATGGTCATTAGTCCCGTTAGTGTAGTGCATGTTTTTTTATCGGGAGATAGCGGTGATCTTCCCCCGCTGGATGGCGAGATCCGGCGCCGACCTACCGTCAGCTAGTGGGGTTTCCCCCTAACCAGGACTCTCCCACTAGTGGGGCACCGCCCCAGCCGGGTCAAGCTCTAAGCTCCCGACCGGTCTCCCGGGATATGTTGTAGTGTAGTGCATGTTAGTGTGTGTGTGAGGATAGGACAAGGAATGGGAAGGTCCGTGGCCCGTTTGATAGGGTTCTGCTCCGGCATTCGCCTGGTGTTGATCGGAGAAACCACGGAAAACTACCGATCAGAGCAACCGGCCGCTAGAATTCTCCTCCAGACAGCGACTGAATTCGAGCTAGCTGAAAAGTTGATGTCGAAAATCCTGCCGCCGTCAGGACTCGAACCTAGGACCTCCCGGTCAGAGGCGCTGCAGTGACATCAGTTGATGCACTAAAAGATAAGTTTGAATAAAAAATCTTATGCATCCTTGTCGAAATAAAGATTCAAATTCACTTGAAATAAAAATATTTATTTTTAAACGTGATTAAAGTGTTGCATTAATCATGCTTTTTCCTATTCTAAAATGTGTCTTTATTCCTACTAGCATTAAAGTGTCACTTTAATACCTCCAGGATTAAAGTAATCACAGAGTAAACAAAAAAGAAATAATACGACGTATGTGAAAACTTTAATTTCATTAATATAATTATTTTTGTGAACATAAATATTTATAGTGCCATTACTTACATTATTGAAACTTAATTTTCGAATATTTCTTTTCTCTTCAGCGTTTATGTCTTCGCTCGAAGACATCGCAGTACCCGTAGCTGCTCGGTACTTAATTTCACGTTTGACGTGAAGGATCTTCTCGGACACTCGAATTTTATTTTGTAGAGATTGATCACTGTATGCTTCTACAACAGAATTTGATTTCCAACGCCCGTGTCTTTTTAACGTTAATAAATGTGCCCAGCATTTACCAAGAAACTTGCAGCAGAGCGCCGAAAGCAATGACCTGTAAACACACACCTGTAAGCAATGCCCCGTACAATATACTATATAACTCCTGTATATACGTATGTATACGAGAAAGTAAAAATCTGCTATCGTCGAGACTTGAACACTAAGACCTTTCGGTCATAGGCACGTGCTGTTCTGCGTTATCTCAGCCAGATGGGAGCTGTATAAAATTCATCGTAAAGTGGAGTATTGCTTTATTATTATTATTATTATTATTATTATTATTATTATTATTATTATTATTATTATTATTTTGTCGGGAACTGGCTGACTGGGACCACGCCACATTTTTCCCTTGGTAAGTGTATGTAATGCCTTTTGGGGATCAGCATTATTCTGAATCCAATTTCCCCCCAGGGCACCTGGACCTGAGGGATGGGATATAGAATGATGATGATAATAATGAAGGATGAATGGAAAGCACACACATTCACAAACACACCTATGCCTGAGGCGGGACTCGAATCCGCGATCCTTCCGTTCGAGATCGCCACAACTACCTTAACAATATCGGCTATCCGGATCGTCATTATTTGTATTATTATCATTATCATTATTTTGCTCGCGTATGGGCAATCTTGGACCATGCAGGACATGCACTTGCACGGGCTCAGTATCATTCTATCAGTATCATTAGTTATTGCAAGTCTTGCATATGACTAATCAGGGGGATCAGCATTTGGCTGAATTCAATTTTTATACCCCAGGGTTGTTAGTCCTGGTAGTATATGGATGAACGGACGGCATACACAAACAGACATACACAAACACACCCAAGCCCGAGGCGGGACTTGAACCCGCGATCCTTCCACCCGAGATCGCCACGGCACTACTGCCTTAGCGATCTCGGCTATCCGGATCGTCAATGTTGTTACTATTATTAATATTAATAATAATAATAATAATAAAATGGAAACAACAAGAAATACATGGAAGATACCCAAAACTCTTGCTTCGAGATGATTAGACAGACGTTCCTCGGTGGAGTGGCTTTTGGAGAAACAAATATTTCCTGAGACCGAGGGTTTTATAATATCAATTCAAGACAGAGTTACCAAGACCAGAAACTATCGAAAGCATTGTTTAAAAGAAGATGTGGTGGATAAATGTAGGAAGTGTGGAGCTGTAGGAGAAACTATAGAACACATCACAGCTGCATGCTCTTCCCTCTCAGACAGTGCTTAATTAGGAAGGCATAATTAAGTTGCGAAAATCGTGCACAGGGCAATTGCAATAGAGCATAAATTATTGGAGGAATCAACATCGCAATTCTATAACTACACACCTGCTCCAGTTCTGGAAACAAGTTCCACCCTTTTGTACTGGGACAAATGGGTGGATCAGTTTTAATTGATCGTACTGTCGATTACAATAAGCAAGATATTCTCCTTATAGATAAAAAGAAGAAAGAAGGAATAATAATAGACATCGCAGGGCCATTATCCCACAACATCAAACAGAAAGAAATAGAAAAAAAATTCGAAATATGAAAACTTATCCTATGAACTAATACATGTTTGGAAATTAAATGCTACCATAACATATCCACTCGTGATATCGGCGGAAAGCCTGGTCAGTAACAACTTCCTTAAAAACTTAACAGAACTTAAACTACCCAAAAACGTTCTGAACATGGAACAGCGCTCAGTTTTGTTGCAAACAGCCCTTATCGTAAGAAAATTTCTATCTTAAGTCCATATATAAGATGAAGTTCTTCTTCTGTGACCGAACCGGTCCCCAAAACAACTCCGGGGAAGGTGAACATTTCTACCAGCCAAAATAGCTGAGAAAACGTAGGATGATGATGATGATGATGATGATGATGATGATAATAATAATAATAATAATAATAATAATAATAATAATAATAATAATAATAATAATAATAATATTGCCTCTGGGATGGCTCATGGGCAACGTACTATCTTCGCGTGCTGTGGTCCGCTCGAGGCAAGCTCATGCAGGCAAATCTTGCTAGTTACGATGAAGAGAATACGTCCTGATTGCCTCATGTCGCTCTTACCCCCAAGCATGGGAATTGAACTAGACCCAGGCAAGGGGGATACCGGTAGCTGGCCGGCAAAGTCGGACTACCGACCCAATAACGCCAACTACATTATTATTATTATTTTACATTGTTTTTCTCGGTATTCACCGGATTGTTATTTGACTTTGTGTCGGGTTAATAACCAAGACACAGGTGAATTCATGTTTCGTCGCAATTTAGAAATTTTCGAACAATCCTGCATGTGTTTAAGATGATCGATTTTTGCATAATTTTATAGGTATATTTTGGTATTTGAATAAGTTCCAGATTTTTATGGATGTTATTTGGTATAACTCCTGTGAACAAAATGACTAGAGGAACAATATGAACTTTTTGGAGATGCCATAGTGCCTTGACTCTAGCTGCTAGTTCTGTATACTTAGCTATTTTTTCTGCATGTGCTGTTTGAAGATTAGCAGTTTGTGGAACAGTTATGTCAATCAGGAAGCCAATCTTTTGCCGTTTGTCTACAAAAGTTATGTCTGGTCTGTTATGGTGAATTATTTTATCTGTAATAATTTCTCTGTCGTAATACAACTTAAAGTTTGAATTTTCAAGTACAGTATCGGGAACATATTTGTAATATGGGCAGGTCATTTCTTGTAGGTTGGATTTCGCTGCCAGTTTTGGTGCATAATATTTGCAACTTGATTGTGCCTATAGGTGTAATCTGTATGGGCCATTAATTTGCATCCTGATGTGATGTGCTGTATGCTCTCAACTGTTGTATGGCATTTTCTACATTTGTCATCTATTGTTTGTTTGAGTATATTATTATTATTATTATTATTATTATTATTACTATTATTATTGAGGTTGTTGTTATTATTATTATTATTATTATTATTATTGTTGTTGTTACTGGAGCAGCCTCCGCCGTTGAGTTGCAGGTCTCGTGTTAGAAAGCGCCGAAAGGCCTCAGATGGAATCGCGGGGGGCGGGGGGGGGCGCAGGTGGGAGCGAGTGCGTGGGAGGCCGCAGGAGAGCCGCTCCCACCCTGCGTGGGAGAGACGGCTGCCCCGCCCCTTTGCGCAAGGCCGCTTCCGCTTCGCGTTTGCTATTCCCACTAATCTATTCGAATAAAACGACATTCAGCGACATGGAATCCACATCGATACGCAAAAAGTAACGAATAAATTAATACGACATTTTACAGGGTCTTTTTTAGGATTGTCGCCGTGTTCTTGCAGGTTTTCGTAAAGATTAATTCAACACAAATGCGAAAAATAAATAATTGAAATAATATGTTGGTAAAGACACCACATTCATCATTTTTGCTTCTCGCTAAGAGTATAATTGTTCCCCATATATTCCGCCAAAAGCCAGTAGCGGTGAGGCGAACTGGTACCTAATACAGAAGGATTTTCCTAAAGATGATCCAAAGTGACAGTTCGCGTAACAATTGAACATCACATGTAATTCAGAGAAGTATCCCTCCGCCGCGACAGCTGTTCAGCCGTGCCTCTTCGTAAAGTATTTGAAAACATCAGTATACAGAAGTCCAAGAGTTTCGCTGAGATACTCGGGATGAGGACTCGCACGTATGCGACTCCGGGAAATATTTACATTTAATTACGTAAGTGGAAAATCTCTTTACAAGCTCTCACAATCAATAAAAGAAAACTGCCAGGAATGTAAATGGAAAGAAAAATGATTTTAAGCCGGAAACACGTGCACCGGTACGCACCTCGCATTAAAGTCTCGGTTTTAAAATAAACAATATAATATTTATCACACAAAAAGTAAATGTAATGTAATGTTTATAGAAAAAAGAATTTTTACAGAAGAGCACATAACACTGCACTTCCTAATTTCAATACTTTCTCGCGGCGCACTATATTTTTGTCGGACGAGGACATTACAAAAGGAAGCGCCGAAGCCATTTACAAGTTAGCCAACTGCAAAGGAACGAATGCATGAAGGGTACTGCTCCGGCATTCGTCTGGTATTGATGACCACCGAAAACTACCAATCAGAGAAGCTGGCCGCTAGAATTTACCTCCAGACTGCGGGTGAATTCGACGTGGATGTGTAGCTAGCATCGAAAATTGTGCCATCGTCGGGTCTAGACCCCTAGGACCTCCCAGTGAGAGGCTCTGCAATGACATCAGTTGATGCACTAAGCCAGTGAATACGAATTCGGCTAGCAGGTCGATTTGAAGATATGGGTGCAAAAGAACGGGATGAGTTAAACGAATCGCTTCTCAAAATAAGAATGCTAGTCGTTGAATTCACTATTTCATTGAAACTAATGGTGATAAAACAACTCGTACATTCTTGCATTAGTAACGGTTACATTCTATTTTAATACCTCAATTTCAGTTCATATTAATCCATGTCATCGATCACTTGTAAAACTCATTACCAATTGTAAGGCAATAGGTACTAAAACTAATTTTTTTAACGTTCATATCAACGCAAATTCGACAAACCAAATCTGCGTTTCATAGAAACTGAGAACAAGATTTATCCACTTTTTGGGTACCAGGGCAACATAACACGAGTTTTTCTGTCGGAAGGTCGCCGTTGTGCCACAACTAAGTAAGTAGTATGCGAGAAAGTAAACATGAATGTTAATGAATTTGATAATTAATGAAAGGAATAGAACAGTTTTGTTCCGGACACAGACATCTGCACCGGACCAGAAATCCCGTCACGTATTTTAGTTCAGAAAATTATCTACAAAATTATCGCAAAATGTAACCATCTACATGTTACGCGACCTTCACACAGTTCTACTAGCACTTCGAAGCGAAGAAGAAAAAGAAGACATTGACAAAATGAAACGAAGAAGGCAAAGATGACGATGGTGTGATGAAGATGAAGATGAATGCGATGTAGCTTAAGAAAACGACGAATGCATTGAAGAAGAGGGATGCGAAGAAGACAAAGAGAAGAAGACGCAAACAACGAAAGCAGCAAAGAAGATGAAACCGAATTATGTAAAGAAGACGTAGGCGCGACTCGTCAACAATGAAATGGAAGAGGGAAAGAAGGTATCGAGGTAAGTAAAGAAGAAGAAGAAGATGAATGCGAAGTAGCTTAAGAAGACAACAAATGTATTGAAGCCGAAGCCGACTCGGTAGCCGAGATTGCTAGAGCAATAATGTCTTAATGATCTCGGACCGAAGGGTCGCGGGTTCGAGTCCCGCCTCCGGCATGGTTATATTTGTGTTCGTCCTTTCACCCCTTATAATCACCATATTATTTCATCTTCATATTTACCATAACGGTGACTCCAATAGTGGTCGCTAATAACCTAGATGTTGATGCGACCTTAAATAAAATCAAAAAAAAATTAAAAAAGGCGAATTGTAGGAAGCTGAAGAAGACGGCGAGTTCGTGGAGAAAGCCGGAGACGAAGCAAAATAACGAAAGAAGAACTACCAAGAAGACTCAGAAAGCATCAAAGAATACAAGGGTAAAGATGGCGAAGCACACAAAGAAGACAAAAAAAAGCGGAGAAGCCAAAGAAGGCGACGAAGTATGTGAAGAAGACATAAAATACGAGAGCGAAGCTGATAATAACAAAAGAAACAAGGAAGATGGTGGTTATGAAAAATCTGAAAGTTGCTGATGCCGAATGTTAAGCCCGTTCGGGTAAAAAAAAGTGGCCCAACACGAACCACGAACTTCCTGCGATAAACGGTCTCCTTTCTCGCGGGCGGTGGTTCGTTGTGCACAAGACCCCCGATCCCTATCGGGGTCTCCAGAGTGTCACCCGGGCGCCGCTCTCGCTGCTGGAGTTTCAGCAACAATTAAATGTGAGTGTCGGACGAAAGATGCTTTCTCACGTCCAATCCAAACTTAATTGCGAGAACACGCGATGAGCGATAGGCGCTAGACGAGAAAACGCCTGTGAAGGACACAATTTCCGTCTGCCTATACAGCCCCACAGTGTGTGACTGGGAATAAACAATATTTGGAAAGTGTCCTGAAGGGGATGGGAGAGGTCAGATTCAGGGGCTTTCTCAAGTTGTCACTTTTGCAGCTCGGGATTAGAAATTTCCTCCTGTCATCTTAACGTACAAACGAGATTTGACATTCCTGTCGATAATGTTAAAAAAAATAACTAAAAAATCGAGGATGGTTTAAGCTTATATGAGGACTACTGCTAAAGTCACGACAATCTTTTATATCCGCGATAATGTATGTTAGGAGACTTAATTAATTAAGCACGGTATATGCTAACGTGTCATGAATAAATTTTGAAAATATGTAAGTAGTTGTGTGTCTGGTGACGAAAAGAGACTCACCATAAATAATTTATGAGTGAAAGAAACGAAAATATTCTGGGTTAATATTTTGTACATACCAGGGTAAGGCGATAAGGGTCTACAATTGTTTATAATTAATTACAACAATAGTACAAGATTTACAATGAGACCATTTTTCATAAATCGATTGATCAGCAAGTCATGAATGTACTGCATCCTATCCTGTAGACCGGAACCAAATCGAACAGACTCTGTCTCAAGGTCTCTTAAAGCATCTCTGAGTCGACCAAACAGATGATATTTAGATTTGTCAAGCTAGTAACGTATCCAGGGTATCTGACAAATCGAAATAAGAATTTTGAAGAGCTTGGGCGCTGGTTTGTGGATGCGCGTTGTCTTGCAACAAAAGAAAATCTTTCCACAATCCATCTCCGCGTTCTCATACGCAGAACCTGACTAACGTTCACATGTTTTGCTACTTCCTTAGTCACTCATCTGTAACTGCTCTTTTCCCCTCTAATATATATATTATTATATAGGTATTAGCTGTTATCAGGTAAATTTATATTATCATGGGTTCGATAGTCTGCCTCTACAGGAATTCAGTTAAAACCAAAAATATTACGTAGTACTTTAACCCCCCTCTTAGTATTTATTACAGAAAATATGTTTTTTTCTGCTCCTGCTGCTTCGGTTACAGTTGTAACTTATATCACCTTCGCTGTGGCTGACTAACAAGAAAAACAACAAAAGAAAACAAACATACACACTTGACACAACAATTTGTTATTATTAACGAAAGAACTTCCCTCCCCTCTGGTTTCTTCCTCGGCTGTTCCCTCCTTATAACTAATTTTAAAATATAATAATACAATTTAATTTTAATTATGCCAAGACTTAATCTTCTTATATTAATCATCAAAAAAAGTTTCAATCAAAGCGTCCCCGTTTTACTTCCCTTTCTGAAGTCTTTACCTTCTTGATAGATGTGTTGTTCGTCCCATTACATTTACCATATTTTATGCTTCCTCGATGTCCATACCGGGAGCGGTAGCTCAGTACATCAACTGATGTCACTGCAGCGCCTCTGACCGGGAGGCCCTAGCTTCGAGTCCCGACGGCGGCAGGATTTTCAGCACTAGCTTTCTAGATAGGTCGAATTCAGTCGCTGTCTGGAGGAGAAGCGGCCGGCTGATCTGATCGGTAGTTTTCCGTGGTTTCTCCGATCAACACCAGGCGAATGGCGGAGCAGTACCCTACCAAACGGACCGCGCGCGATCTTACCTTCCTCTTCCTTGTCCTATCCTCTCCTCCTACACATACACGCTCACACTAACATGCACTACACAACCACATATTCCGGGAGACCGGTCGGGAGCTTAGAGTGCATGTTTATTCTCGAGAGATAGTGGTGATCTTCCCCCGCTGGATGGCGAGATCCGGCGCCGACCTACCATCGGCTAGTGGGTTTCCCCAAACCAGGACTCTCCCACAACCGCGGCACCACCCCAGTCGGGACAAGCTATAAGCTCCCAATCGGTCTCCCGGAATATGTGGTAGTGTAGTACATGTTAGTGTAAGTGTAAGGGGAGAGGATAGGACAAGGAAGAGGAAGGACAGATCGCTCGCGGCCCGTGACCCTTTTCTTAGGGTACTGCTCCGGCATTCGCCTGGAGTTGATCGGAGAAACCACGGAAAACTACCGATCAGAGCAACCGGCCTCTAGAATTCCCTTCCAGACAGCGACTGAATTCGACCTAACTGAAAAGCTAATGTCGAAAATCCTGCCACCGTCAGGACTTGAACCTAGCACTTACCGGTCAGAGGCGCCGCAGTGACATCAGTTGATGCACTGAGCTACCGCTCCCGGTGGTCGCATGTTCGAATATTACTTCTGGCCTGGTTAATATCTTCCTCTTCCCCGATAAGTTACGTAATTAGGGGATAAGACCAGGTGCGCGATGTACAGGTTGACGTACAACAGCGTCAGAGGTAAGTGATCTATGTCTCTCTCCATATATTGATCTAAGCGCCTGACAGGTTTCGCTTGTACAAATTTATGCACAATGACTAAAATGATAGTCACTACCAATCGACTGAGTCGATGTAACTCGTTTAAAAAGTTTTAATGAAATTAAAACTAACTAACGAGTTCAAGAAAAATGTTTTTGTAGATTTGGGAAAATTATGTCACTATTTAACTCAAATTACTCGAAAACTACTCTGATTTCATTTCTAAAAAATAAAATAAATAAAAATACAACTAAATATATCATTGGCACTTCTTATAAAGTACTCTCTAAAATCCATATATCCGTTTTCAAATTCAAGAAGCAGCGAAAACAGACAGACCGATCAAGTAACTCAAATCTGTGAAAATCCGTAAACGGTTTGGGTACTAGTGTTGGGCGCAGTACGCGTGACCGCGAGCGCTGTTACGAGGGCGTTTGTGTACGCCATAGCGGACAGCACTATTGATTGATTAATTGATTTTTTCGTGTTTCCGGGCGCGTCAATGCTTCGGTCATAAGTCCCGTTAGTGTAGTGCACTTTTTTTCTCGGAAGATGGCGGTGATCTTCCCCCACTGGATGGCGAGATCCGGCGCCGACCTACCGTCGGCTAGTGGAGTTTCCCCCTAACCAGGACTCTCCCACCAGCGGGGCACCGCTCCAGCCGGGACAAGCTCTAAGCTCCCGACCGGTCTCCCGGAATATGTGATAGTGTGGTGCATGTTAGTGTGAGCGTGTGTGTGTATGAGGAGAGGGTAGGACAAGGAAGAGGAAGGACAGATCGCGCGCGATCCGTGGCCCGTTTGGTAGGGTACTGCTCCGGCATTCGCCTGGTGTTGATCGGAGAAACCACGGAATACTACCGATCAGAGCAGCCGGCCACTAGGATTCTCCTCCAGACAGCGACTGAATTTGACCTAGCTGAAAAGCTAGTGTCTAAAATTCTGCCGCCGTCAGGACTCGAACCTAGGACCTCCCGGTCAGAGGCGCTGCAGTGACATCAGTTGATGCACTGAGCTACCGCTATTGGTAGAGCTATCGATCTTCTGCGCATGCGCAGATGCAATGCAAAATGATGCGAAACTTGAACTGCGCATGTACAGAAGATCGGTAACGTTCGAGGGTGTACAAACTGCTTTATATGGGCTGCTTCGAACGCCGAAATGCTTGCCAATGGGGGCCTTTCGGCAATCCTGAGATCAGTTGGAGCCAGGGGCTCTCTCACTCCGACACTCGCAATACTCCCCCTCACACACACACACACACACACATACGCCCAGCTTAACATTATGGTGAAATTCACAGGAAAGAGGTGTTAGAAACAGTGGGCCGCTTTAATTTGTTGCATCCATAGACGCGTCTCCCAGCTCCAAGAAGAGAATTGATGCTATTATAATTTTGGAGTAATCCTCCATTAACTTACATGTTTGTCAAGTCTCGTTACGCTCAGGAGTAATCCTACATTAATACTCATGTGACTCAGGTCGATAGTCAAGAGGATCGCCAGGTAGCGATGCCGCGTTTTTCATCAGGCGCTCCTGCCTCACTACCCAGCGGCCACAATTGGGAAGGAATTAGGATAGGGGCCGGGTTTAACACACTTCACAGGGGTTGGGCTGAGAAGCTGGCTTTTTTGGAACAAATTTCACATGAGATTATCCGGGCATCGACGGAAATCGAACACGGACTTCCTTGGTGAAAGGCGAGCGACTTCGCTCTGAACCACGAGTTCACCATTATAACTTGTACGATGTGTGACAACGTACTACGTACTTGCGGTACGATTCATGGCAATCGGTGCAGTTCTCACGCAATTCGTTTAATTCACACTTTTGGAGAGAAATGTCTTGTAGGCGGTGTGGAAAATTGATTCTTAGTATTTTGCTTGTAGACCAAAATAAATACTTTATTATTAATTATAAACTTTAAAATGTGTTAAGACGAGCTTACATGTTATAGTGAAACGAACCAGCTGAAGAATTTAAGATTTCCGCTCTTTGTATTTGACACGTGAGAATTAATGTTAGTTCATCGCATTTAGTTCAAATTAGTATTTAATTACTATAGCTGATACTTTAAAAAAACATTTCTTCTCGTTCGACATTTTTTGTCTCTCGAGGAGTTTGAACATAGTACGTTTTATATTATAAAATTTTGGATGTGGCCATCCATGGCAAGGAGTATTCATTCCTACTCGTGAACATGGTCTAACCGGGAAAAATGTTCACGCTACGCTACTGAGTACTACCACCACAGTTTTCCTTGTACTGCGTAGTAATATGCGAGAAAGTGAAAATGTTTTTTTTATTTGAGCAAAGTCAGCCCCTGCATCTACGAGTGACTAAATCTGTAGCATCATACGTAAGTATAACGTGTGATTTACAACTTACTTTCGGGGAATAAAGTTATTTTAAAAAAGCACAGATGTCTTCTTATCTAGTTATAGATCTTTAGGTTAACAACTAGTGGTGCTCCAACAGCACATACTTTCTCCCATTATTTCTACATTTGCAGTTTTTGAAAATTGAGTAAGTTGAACGAAAATGAGACCCGCGCCATTCTTTTAAATGATTCTTCTTCTATATGTGACAAAATTTAAAGAAAAAATTAGGAGCGGTTTTTGAGAAAAAATGCAAATTGTTTAAATTGTCTGTATTTTGCGCCAAATTACACGAAAACTACTCATATTTTCGAAAAATTGAACATGAACATTCAATATGCGTCTTTAATTAACAAATTTCATTTAGGAAAAATCACCATCTTTAAAATTTTAGTTATAGGAAGACGCCCAAAAATATTGAACTTCTGCAATTTTCAAAAATAATCTGCAATTTTAACGAATATAATCACCTATCTCTTAAGCGTCCTTTCCGCTATCCGAAGACAAAGTGTGATCAAAACATTTTGAGAAAAGTTTGAAAATGTTTTGAGCCTTATGTGTCACCAAAAATGAAAATATCCGTTTGAAATTCCCAAAGCCTTGAGTTCATTTAGATTGAATGGGGAATGTCAGTTTTGAAGAAAATCGACTGAACGTCGGTCACAGCTGGACAGGAAGACACACGTTTTGCCGTCAATCGATTTTCGGTGTCAAAGATTTACAAAACATGGATTCTGGATACACCTCGCGTTAGAGGATTTTTTCTAAATTTAGCAATAAGATTTATCCAGTTCTTCGTTACCAGGAACCGGCAATAAGAGTTTTTCTGTTGAAAATTCGCGATTTTCCGGATCACAATTACATAACTTTCTCTTCTTTTGACGCTACGTGCCTTCGTAAGGGCGAGAAACTAAAAATGCATACAAACTGAACACTAGGCATATCAAGGTCGCATGCAAGGTAAGTTCACGAATAAAGAGTACGCGGGTAGTGCGACCAGAGCAAATGACGGGAGATTTAAATGTAAGGGTTGTTTAAATTTTCCGGGATGGTTGTCACTGGATACCTAGCCCATAACATATCTTTGGAGATCTCAATTGATATTATTGCACCAAATTTGGCTAAATTAATTCCCATTTCATCTATTAAGGATATAAATGATCCTAATGAAATGCATTAATCATAATTGATATTGTCTGTTGAGAGACGCCGTATTATTTTCGTAGACGCCTCTATTAGAAGACAGAGAACACAAACATCTAATTTCTTTCACATTATTGCTCCATATAATAAATAACAGAAACATTTAATAAAGCATATAATAAAACAAAACCAGAGAAATAATTTGCTATTGTTTACTATATTATTTCAGTAGTATACATACCTTTCACATATCTCACATGCAACATATCTTTATAAATGAGGTCTCTAAAGAAAGAGAATTTCACGGAGACGTGACTAATTGTCCTTTAACTTTACAACTATGAAGGATTTTAAAAAAAAAATACATCTTAATATTCATATCAAATACAACCCGCAACACTTTGAGCTTTTTTGAATCTATATTGTTCCTAAACAAAGCGTTTGAGAGTGTTAAAAATTAAGATTTTAGGCCAAGGGCCAAGAGAATTTCACGGAGACGTGACTAATTGTCCTTTAACTTTACAAATATGAAGGGTTTGTTTAAAAAAAATACATCTTAATATTCATATCAAATACAACCCGCAACACTTTGAGCTTTTTTGAATCTATATTGTTCCTAAATAAAGCGTTTTAGAGTGTTAAAAATTAAGATTTTAGGCCAAGGGCCTCATTAAAACGTTCCTCACACCATAATCTACTGGATGAGATTTTTTTTTATTTAGTCAAAAACAATCAAAAACTGTATGTGACGTATGGGGGGGGGGGAATCATCTGCGCACGCTTTCTTGAGTTTCAGAATCCCTTCCCAACAATTAAACTATTAATACTTGAAAGATTAATAATAATAATAATAATAATAATAATAATAATAATAATAATAATAATAATAACAACAACAACAACAACAACAAATTTAAAAAGCGAGAGATTAACATTTCAAAAACTAGATATTTTTGTTGCCAAATTATAGAAAACTTATTTTTAACGGTAAAGAAACGAACAGACTTGATTTTTCTGTATTGTTAACAAAATAGAAACTCACCCTAAGCTCTACTACCACTACAAGCAAAGGAAAGTTCAACAAAACGTGTGCATAGTAAAGCTACATTTACGTCCAGAAGCAAATCAAGTGGCCATCTCAGCATTTGCTCAATGGATCAGGGAAACTGGACAAAAACCTGATCGAGATGGGGGTCATTGACCCGGAAGTACATTATTTGTTACAGGTTATATTGAGTCTTTTTTAAAATTATACAATGCAAATGTAAACTAATTCATTATACTATATCTTGTTTTTGTTAAAGTAAACATTATGTTTCTTTTTGGCGATCAGTATAGTCTCTAATCGTATAGAAACAGTTTTGCAGCAGAAAAGATCTTACTGTTAATTTAAATTTGTGTACCAATTTTAATTGTTTAATTTCATCTGGCAATGCATTGTAAAGTAGCGTACATCTTCGCGAGAGGTTTGACGCATTTCCATTCTACCCCACCTGTTCAGAGCTTGCAGAACCCGCAACTGTGCGTCAAATTAAACTAACTAGCGTACCCGTACGAGAACTCTCGCATATTAAACCCCACCATCTTCTCTATTTTTCCATTTCCATATTATATGTATCTTTTTTTCAAGACTCTGTTATCCTTCGTCACTTGTTCTCTATGTCTCCTTGTAGTTGATAACAAATCAATACACCCTTGCCATAAAAAAACTATTCTTTTTTAATGTTATTACCGTGCAGAGAGTTACACCCGTCTAAATCAATCGCGTTGAATTTCAAGTAATTAGTTTCAGATTTCACATACAGTTGCAGATTCTACTGGCTCTGAAGAGGTGAGGTAGAATCGAGAAACGTAGAAACAGGAAAAATTTAATAGAATGCCTTCATCCTGTAGACTACGGCGTAAGAAACATTTCTTTGAGGCCCACATTTTAGTTTTTAAGGCACTAAAACGCTTTGTTTAGGAGTTATTTAACGACATAGATTTAAAAAAAATCCGAGCGTGTGGTGCGGGTTGCATTTCACGTGAATATTTATAAAAATCATGGATATTTAGTATAAATATTTTTGTTCTTTAAACAAATACTTCATATTTTTAAGTCAAACTGCAATTCGTCACGTCTCCGTGAAATACTCATGTATAAAGATTAGTAGCGCATGAAGTATGTATACTACTGAAATAATGTAGGAGGCGATTACTTGATATTCTAGGCAATTAAATTGCCGAGGTGTACCTCTGTGTTCAGTAATAAACTTAATTAAGAATAGTTTGTATTGACAAGGTTGTAATGTATTGTTATCAATTACAATATGTAGAACAAGTGACGGAGGATAGGAGGGTCATGAATAAAAGATATATTACCGGCTTAATATATGGAAATGGAAAAATAGGGAAGATAACCATGCAAGAGTTCTCGCACGGATACGCTAGTTTAATCACACTCCTACCCCTTGACCAAAGTGATAGTAGAAGGTAGGTTATAAAATGAAAAGAATATAAATGTAATCCAAATATCGATTGTCTGATGAAAAAATCAGGCAAACATGTTCTTGTATGAAGCAACTATTCTTCGAAGTATTTCAGACGCACTTTTTGCTTATTTTACCTGCTGCAACATGCGTGTACAGTGTACCCGTTTTCGAGTTTGGAGAGGAAATAAGAGCGGAGTCGTGCTCACAGGAGCACCGGGCCTCCCGAGCGTGGAAGTAGCTCTTGAGAGGTATGAGCATACCGTGATACACTTATCGTAAGCTTTCTTGATTGATTGATTTTTTCGTGTTTCCGGGCGCGTCAACTGCTTTGGTCAATCCCGTTAGTGTGGTGCATGTTCTTTTTCTCGGGAGGTGGTGGTGATCTTCCCCCGCTGGATGGCGAGATCCGGCGCCGACCTACCGTCGGCTAGTGGGGTTTCCCCCTAACCAGGACTCTCCCACCAGCGGAGCACCGCCCCAGTCGGGACAAGCTCTAAGGTCCCAACCGGCCTCCATGAATATGTGGTAGTGTAGTGCATGTTAGTGTAAGGGGAGAGGATAGGACAAGGAAGGGGAAGGACAGATCACGCGCGGTCCGTGGCCGTTTGTTAGGGTACTGCTCCGGCATTCGCCTGGTGTTGATCGGAGAAACCACGGAAAACTACGGATCAGAGCAGCCGGCCACTCCTCCAGACAGTGACTGAATTCGACCTAGCTAGTGTCGAAAATCCTGCCGCCGTCAGGACTCGCACCTCCCGGTTAGAGGCGCTGCAGTGACATCAGTTGATCCACTAAGCTACCGCTCCCGGTAAGCATTTATCGCCACCTTCCAGATGCGTTTTTTCGAATTTCTTACGTTACACATAACTTTAACGAATACCGTCTTATGAATGACCCGCCAACTAGTTTTAAAAACATGGATATTAACATAAAAGCGCTGTTTGTTTCTTTATCTCTCAATATCTATATATATAAAAGAAAGTCGTGTTAGTTACACTATTTATAACTCAAGAACGGCTGTACCGATTTGGCTGAAAGTTGGTGAGCAGGAAGCTTAGGGCCAGGAGACGGACATAGGATACTGTTTATCCCGTTCGACAGCGTTCCTGTGTGAGAACGCACGTTTTCGCGTGATTTCGCATCTTAGCGGTCATTGTTGCCTGTTGTAACCCATTGATGTAACGCCGCACTGATAACAGAAGGCGATAATGATAGCCGCCTTTCGTTCGCCGTTATATCTGTATATAGTCGTGTTAGTTACACTATTTATAACTCAAGAACAGCTGTACCGATTCGGTGAGCAGGAAGCTTAGAGCCGGGAGACGGACATAGGATACTGTTTATCCCGTTCGACAGCGTTCCTGTGTGAGAACACACGTTTTTGCACGTACGCAGTGCAACAAGGATAGTACAGTTTCTCACAGTGAGTGCGACGCGAGAAAAAGATGGGACCGGCTGTTAAGGCGGAACAGAGTTCGCCGGGTCAGCTAGTTCCTTATAAAGAGTCCATTTCAAGAAAAGAAAGTACCTAGAAATAATAAACGATCTCCCCAAAATAGAGGTACAAAAATAAATACGCATTTAGTTTAATGAAGTGATGACTGGAGAAAATCTTCTATTCAGAAATGAACTAGTGATGCTACTTCAACACATACTTTCTCGAATATTGGAAACGGTTACGTAATATGATATTGCAACTTGTCTCATACTAACACTTCAACCGTTTCATGAAATGCCCCCTACCAAGCGAAACGCGAAACGTTCGAAAAAAATGGAAAGGTATCTTTGTTTGAAAATTCTTAAGTTTAAATGAAACTCGCATTCTAATATTGAATTTCGTTTTTTGTGTTCTATTCTATTCTTACGAATTCTTGTGAATCTTCCCACGCTGCGAAACGACCTCGAGTACCAATGATTTCTTATAGGAATCAATTCCTCGTTGTTAGCTTTTCAAAGAATTTCATGTGTACTTTTTTAAAATAAGAGTACTTTTCGCGCAATTTTAAGTCATTTCGTTTGAGTTTTTCAAATCACACATAAAGGATTAGTAGGATAGAAGGTGCAGTGACGGTTTCCAATAATACGAGAGAGGACATGCCCTTATACTAGAACGACGAGTTCAGTTATTTCTTTGTTCCGTAACATCGGCACATTATTATCAAACTTCGTTTTAAGGGGAAAGATATATCACTATAATTGTTGTTGCTCATTTCACGATAAAACTCAATAAAAAAACTTGGCTTCTTTCAAACTAAAGTAGATTTTGTACAGTGTCACAGTCGCAATATGGGCAATCCGATTATTTTTATCGCAACATACTTCCACTTTTCAGCTTCTTACACACTTTAGAATGTTGGAATAGTTCCATAACCATGTCATCATTATTGATTTGACATGATTGGTGACTACATTTTACGGTAGATCAACCTCTAAATCCGCCTCATTTATAACAGGCAGAATTATCCCAAAGACCGTGAACTCAATAGGAAACGGATAGGCAGATTGTTCAAGGATTCTTAGACTAGTTACTTGAATCAAAGGCCACTCTGCATTAATGGAGGAGAATGTCGTGAAAGTGTCTTTAATAGCGTCAGGGTAACTACCTGGTTAATGAAGTGTTTTCCATATTAGGACACTTATAATACATCGTTTCATATCCTGTGTTCTTCACACATGATTGTAATGTTCCAGTTAACTGACAAAGAAACGTCGCGGTTTGATAGCACTGGGATCTAAATACAACTTGAATTAATTGAAATACGTCAAAAAGCATATTGCATTACATAAAAAGAGAGGCTCTAGTCTAAATCTGCCCTTATGAGATATCCTTTCCATAAGTCTACAATATTCTGTTCATGAGAGCACTAATAAAACATTTCATATTTGCCGCCAGATGGTACTTCCAAGTATGCACAGAAAATGGAAATCCACATACCCACTTGTGAAAGTAAAGCTAGAAATGTATCCTTTGAAAATCTAGATTGAATTTATGACGGCGGGCGGCCAGTATATTTAATGTTTCTGCACAGGCAATTCAGATGAAATGACGAAACGTAAGGGAGCGTTCATAATGGATCCGTGTTCGGGCACCAACAGCCGACCGATTCCCCCGATGAAGAGTGGTCCCACTGCATTCTACTGCAACCACGGCGTGAGTGAATAGATGTCTCTTAACCTGCGATCTAAAACGGAAACATTTTGAGACTGTTACTCACATTTCTTGCATTCAGCGCTGCGAACGACTTTTTGGTCTTTTCTGGGCGAGATGACGGACAACATAAGCAGCTGATGTCGGGTAGTTTCGTTCTGAAGTCGGTGTATGCTTGGACTCTACGGTTGTGACTACGTTATAATTGTAGGGGCAAAATAAATATAGAAGTTTGGAAAAATGGGTCGAAAGTATTTTGTTACAATGTGTGATATTATCAATTAAAAAAAAACATTTAAAATTGTCTAAGAGTTGAAATAGATAATTAAGTAATACATAAAAACGATATTATTTATTGTAAATATGAATTTTTAATAGTACCTCCCAGGAATTTTTATTGAAAATAATATAAATGGATATTTTGGCAAAATATTAATTGCAAAATTTACATGTAATTAATTAAATATAACGTGCGCGCGACGCAATCGTAAATAGTCGACTTCTGCGCACGGGGAAGCGACAAAGCAGCCTCAAATTAGTTTCAGAAAATTCGAGTAAAAAAGTAGTAAATTGACCCACCCATTATCTTACACCATGACTGCACCTGATATCCACTTTCAGATTATTATGCATATACGAGACATCATGCGAAAATATCAAAACTGCTCGCTCAGATCTTTATTTGACGAGAGAGATTTATTAGATGAAGGTAAAACTTCACATATTATTACAAAAGAAACTTCACATTCTATTGCAATAGTAAGGTTAGGTTCATGTTTTGCAGAAATTATCAGAAACACTGTTCACCCATTTTTCTGCAACTTGAGTTTCGACTCCCATATTTTTGAAGTAATCGCTTTTAAATTGTCAGCTTGAAATAAAAATGTACGAGTCCGTAATGAGAAAATTGTTTCGTGTAAGAAACATAGATGGAAATTATTTTGAATTAACTAAACTAACAAAAAATGTAGCCTGGGCGGAGGGATGGCTCGCGTAGCGCCGAGAATCCATCACTGACCAGAGCTTCTCGTTCATAATCTAATAAAACAAGTTTCTCTACGTCCGAACTTTGGAGTATTCGAAATACTCGCGTTCAGGGCAACCAGGACTTCTTTCTTTCTTTCTTTCTTTTTTCTTTCTTTGTGCCTCATTTAGAGTGCGCTGTGTCATAATGGTGTTAGAGTCATGGCACTGGTGTTAGAGCGATTTGAATGAGTTAACAAAATATTGTGATATTAAAGCGCATTAAGTGTCATTCATTCATTAATATGTAATGGTGAATCTCATAAAATATATTAAGGGGATTAATGGGAAAAATCATTAATCATAATTCATGCTTTCATTTGCAAAAATGAAAAACGTAATTTTATATTGAATTTCCATCGTTTGTCTCTTGGAATCATAAGTAATACAAGTAATTTATTTGTTGCACCAAACAAAGGTTGTTGAAGTAGTGCATGGCTTAACTGGCAATGGGATACAGAAACTTCAATCTTTTCCCCCTCTTGAAAGTTGATACTTCCGGGAAGCCGTTCATTAGTCAAAGGTAACGGTCAAAGAACGCAAGCATAGAAAGGAAGCAGCTTTGGATTGCGTTTCGACCTCCTCGCGCGAGCAATTAACTTTCGGCTTTTACTCTCGAGCAATTACCATTATTCCAAATATAAGAGAAACAATGTATGATCAACTTTCACCATTGTTAAAATCAACGTAGGTCAAAAAGTTGAAACCGGGCATTAGAAATATTGTAATAAATCTTTAATAAGATTTAGGGCAAAAAATACCCCGAACCGAAAGACATTTTTCGTTGGAAGTCGATGGAATTTCCGAAATATTTGAAATACACTGTGTGAAACAAGAATATATCTATACATATAAAAGAAAGTAGTGTTTGTTACACTATTTATAACTCAAGAACGGCTGTACCGATTTGGCTGAAAATTGGTGAGCAGGAAACTTAGAGCCAGGAGACGGACATAGGATACTGTTTATCCCGTTCGACAGCGTTCCTGTGTGAGAACGCACGTTTTTGCACGTTTTCGCGTGATTTCGCATGTTAGCGATCATTGTTGCCTGTTGTAACCCATTGTTGTAACGCCGCACTGATAACAGAAGGCGATAATGATAGCCGCCTTTCGTTCGCCGTTATATCTATATATAGTCGTGTTAGTTACACTATTTATAACTCAAGAACGGCTGTACCGACTTGGTGAGCAGGAAGCTTAGAGCCAGGAGACGGACATAGGATACTGTTTATCCTGTTCGACAGCGTTCCTGTGTGAGAACGCACGCTTTTGCACGTTTTCGCGTGATTTCGCATGTTAGCGGTCATTGTTGCCCGTTGTAACCCATTGTTGTAACGCCGCACTGATAACAGAAGGCGATAATGATAGCCGCCTTTCATTCGCCATTATATCTATATATAGTCGTGTTAGTTACACAATTTATAATTCAAGAACGGCTGCACCGATTTGGTGAGTAGGAAGCTTAGAGCCAGGAGACGGACATAGGATACTGTTTATCCCGTTCGACAGCGTTCCTGTGTGAGAACACACGTTTTTGCACGTACGCAGTGCAACAAGGATAGTACAGTTTCTTACAGTGAGTGCGACGCGAGAAAAAGATGGGACCGGTTGTTAAGGCGGAACAGAGTTCGCCGGGTCAGCTAGTATGGTAATAAATCTTTAATAAGATTTAGGACAAAAAATACCCCGAACCGAAAGATATTTTTCGTTGGAAGTCGATGGAATTTCCAAAATATTTGAAATACACTGTGTGAAACAAGAATATATATTCCATAAAAATGAATAAATTGGAGATTTGGAGAACTAAAAAAGTGTAATTGATTAACAAAAAATATGTGTGAATAATTCATTCAATCATACAACTCGCTGCTCACTAACTTATCTCTAATTCTCCTTTTTTACACAATCTTCCGAAAACTTTCTTTATGAGTAGGTACCATCTCCGCGTACGCGCGTCTTGCTACACGCGCTCCTGCGTCACTACCCAGCTGCCAGAATGGTGAAGGAATCACAGCGGAGGTAGACTTCACAGGGGTTGGACTAGCCCCTGTTAAGTGGGCAAACTCGTCTTGTTGCAACAAATTTCATAAAATTTCACATGAGATTGTCCGGGAACGGAACCCGGACCTCCTTGATGAAAGGCAAGCGACTTCTCTCTTGGTCTCTTCTCTCTCGTGGTACAAACCACGAGACTTCTGAGTTCAATTTGTATTAGCTGGTTTGCGTGTTCTACAATAAGCAAATTTTATGGTTCATAACTACAACCACCTACGAAATGAGAAGTTTCCGCACGAGCAAATTTTCAGCAGAAACCGCCTCTGAAACCGGACCCAAATAAATTTTCTCTTCTGAGAATTTAAGCAGTACACTTACCGATTCCACTCTCTATTACGAAGAGCTCGGAAGACTTTGAGAAGGCCTCCCGCAGTAGACATTGGCCTGAGCTGGTGGGATTGGATCATTTGTTGAGCTTGACAAACATTACATTCTTTTTTCTTTTTTTCTAGGCCTTCTATTCAACCTGGCGGTTACCCTTTATGTCCCGATAGGACGCGCATTCGATCGTAAATTAGACAAACACACTTGCTAGTTCCTCTGATCTGGGGTCAGTTCATCGCGAGGTCCTCCGAGACAACACATACTCCATAAGAGACTAGGGACAAGTAACTACGCCCAAGGCGGGACACAAACCCGCGACCCTTCGGACCGAATCGCGGAACCGGTACATGCTCTTAGCCACCTCGGCAATCCATTCAGCACATTACATTCTTAAGTTTCTAAAACGCAAGCTAGGACAAAGCCGCGAGAGAGTAGATTTAAGAATTAAATTGGAGGAAGTAAGAGATCAACTTGGAATGAAAGTGCAACAAAAATAAATCTTCTTCACGATTTTCAAAAATAAATACTATACTTTGAAAATGAAGGAAAGCGCCAGTTCAAACACTTCTACGGACGCTTTGCCACTCATAATCCAGTTGCTTTATAAGGCAATGGCGTTTTACCTTCTTGTTAATGCCGAAGCAGTGCCCTAGCAAGAAGGCCGCACGCGATCTTTCCTTCCTTTCCTCTTGTCCTATGCACATGCACTACACTACCGCTCCTATCGGGAGGCCAGTCGGGTGCTTAGAGCTTGCCCCGGTGGTGGATTGATTGATTTTTTCATGTTTCCGTGCGCGTCAACTGCTCTGGTCATTAGTCCCGCTAGTGTGGTGCATGTTTTTTCCTCGGGAGATGGCGGTGATCTTCCCCCGCTGGATGGCGATATCCGGCGCCGACCTACCGTTGGCTAGTGGGGTTTCCCCCTAACCAGGACTCTCCCACCAACGGGGCACCGCCCCAGCCGAGACAAGCTCGAAGCTTCCGACCGGTCTCCCGGAATATGTGGTAGTGTGGTGCATGTTAGTGTATGTGTGTGTGTAGGGGGAGAAGATAGGACAAGGAATGGGAAGGACAGATCGCGCGCGGTCCGTGGCCCATTTGTTAGGGTACTGCTCCGGCATTCGCCTGGGGTTGATCGGAGAAACCACGGAAAACTACCGATCAGAGCAGCCGGCCGCTAGAATTCTCGTCCAGAGCCAAGAGCAGAACAACGCAGTAGGGCAGTGGAGCGAAAGGACGCCCCACCCCGCCCACGTCCTTGTCCCGGCTGGGCCGGAGCCCCGCAGCTTGGGTTTGGCGGTTTGATTGATTACTGACGCCGGGTTCGTCAACTGCTAAAGTCGTCAGTCCCGTAATTGTAGGGCACGCTTTTCCATGAAAGGTAGCGGTAATCTTTTCCCACTGGATGGCGAGATCAAGCGCCGAACTACACGTCCGCTTGCGAGGTTTTTCCCAACCAGGTATCTTTAACCTGCTGGGTACTTCCCCAACCTAGGCAAGCCATATGCTCTCAACTGGCCTCCCGACGTGTGTGGTAGTGCAGAACATGTTACTGTAAGTGCGTGAATTAGGAGAAAGGATAGGTCAAGGAACAGGAGGGAAACATCGTGCACGGTCCACGACCGTTTTGTTGCGGTACACTGCTCCGGCATGTTGATCAAAGAAACCACGAAAAACTACCGATAAGAGCAACTGGACGCAAGAATTGTCCTCCAGACAGCGACTGATGTCCATTGATTCACTGTTAGTGATTCTGGGCGCGTCAACTAAGGAGATCACTAGTCCCGTAAGTGTAGTGCATGCTTTTTCATCGGGAAGTGGCTGTGTTCTTCTGCCACTGGATGGAGAGATTCTGCACCGACCTACCGTGGACTAGCGGGGCTTTCCCTAACTTAGTATCTCTCACCAGCGGGGCACCGCCCCAGCCGGGACTAGCTCTAAGCCACCGACTGATCTCCCGGAACATGTGGTAGTGTAGCGCAGGTTAGTGTAAGTGTGTGTGTACGAGGAGAGAATAGGACAAGGAAGAGGAAGGACAGATCGCGCGCGGTCCGTTTGTTGGCTGCTCCGGCATTCGCCTGGTGTTGATCGGATAAACCACGGAAAACTACCGATCAGAGCAGCCGGCCGCTAGCATTCTCCTCCAGACAGCGACTGAATACGACCTAGCTGAAAAGCTAGTGTCAAAAATCCTGCCGCCGTCGGAACTCGAACCTAGGACCTCCCGGTCAGAGGCACTGCAGTGACACCAGTTGATACCCTGAGCCACTTCCCCCGCTAACTGGTCTCCCGGTCGATCGCAAAGTTTAATTATGAAATATGAAAAATTCACATTTCTAACAAAGTCTGTAATGTTTCGTTGATGTTTTATACACAATTTCGCCAAAAATATAACAAAAAATGTCAGGACTGTTCTTACAGCCACGATAAGCCATGGCAATTGGTTTAGGAGTGAGTTATAGTTGACATTTACATAATTGAAATGATTGAAGGCGTCATTGTCAACAATATTATTTATTTCAATAATAACAACTTTCGTTTCGAGCACAACTCGTTTTTGTGACTTCCTGACAGCAGAAAACTAATGTTGATGGCTAAGCCATTGAAAGCTGCTATTATTGAAATAAATAATATTGTTGACAATGACAAAGCCTTCAATCATTTCAGTTAGCCATGACAACACTAACTGCTAAACTAGTAGTTGATAGCAACAATGTAAACACGTGCGCCTCAAATAAAACAAACACAGTACTGCTTGTCAAACGCAATTCAGATTGTGAAACCGCCATGCCTATCGATGCTCGGTAGCGGAAGGAATCACATTGTAGAAATATTTCACCGAAGCGAATACTACCCTCACTGTCATGCTATACACAGAAAATGTTGAAATATGAGTGGGTGATTTTCAATGTTATTTTTAATGGCATTTTTAATGTTATTTTGGAAATCAGCACATTTAAAACGATAAGAACTATGTGAAAATAAACAAAAAGTTTTTTGTCGTTGGCCTGTGCTATTATTTAAAGAAAGGAAGCTCAGGGAGAAAGGAGAAAGGTATCTCCTGAAACATTACCACCAAGCTCTTCATTATTTATAATAATAATAATAATAATAATAATAATAATAATAATAATAATAATAATAATAATAATAATTTGAAACATGCAAATTAAACAAATAAAAAAATCTTAAAAAATAAATAACAAATAATAAAATACTCTTTTCTTAAAACTGCATTAAACTGATCTTAGAGTAAATGCTCAAAGTAACTAACATTTGCTATACTTCGTTTTTTTAACATGGCGTCTCAAGGTCACGCGCGAAAGAGGGAGATAGGGAGCTGTAGTGACGTTGCAGCTCCCCATTGGAGTCTCCCTTCCCTCTTTCACATGTGACCTTGAGACACCACGTTAAAAAACGCAGTATAAAGAGGGCCGTTTACTCTTTTCGGTGTAGAGGCTGCAACACATTGAAGAGTAACCAGTACTAAATAAGTGCTTTCGCTCTCTTCCAACTAAAATTAGCCACGAAATCTGAGGACACACGGCCGGGGGTCGCTAAAAGAGAAAGGGATGACGAAGGTATTTCACACTTGCCAAATTGCCAAAACACGAGCAAGTGCTGCCAGACCTGGATTGCAAGTTAAAATAAGGCCCAGTACGCCTTTGTAGTTGAAATGATGTATCTTTGTGCTCTTAAGGAAGGGTGGTTGATAGATTATTTCGTATTTCTGGGCGAAACAACTACTTTGGTCATTACAGTCTAGAGATGGTTGTACATGTTACATCTGGGTGGGGAACTCGCCTGATTGTATCCCACGGTCATTTTCCCTCACTCTGCTTCCAGCTAATCGCCTTTCACCTTTCGTTATCTGAGAAGGTATCCCAACTCCATCCCGTTTCTTTCATCGTGTGTTTGAGAAGGAGTAAACATTTTAGTTAAGTTTCCATTCAAAAGTAGCGCATATAGAAGATGTTCTCGCAGCTCTCCAGAGAAAACCTCGAACACAGATAAACTTGACAAAATTTTCGGATTTGTGTATGCTAAGTCAGCAAGTTAAGAAGATGCACGTGATAGGAGATTTCAAGTTTTGTTTCCACGAACGTTGAAGGGCCCGGCCGCTAGAATTCTCCTCCAGACAGCGACTGAACTCGACTCAGCCATGCGAGTCGAAGCTCAGTGCGGAAAATCCTAGCACCGTGGGGACTCGAACCCTAGGACCTCCAGGTCAGGACACTGCAGTGACTTCCGTTCTGTTCTGAACCACCTTCGCCGGCCGATGTTGGGTTGGTTTGGTTTGGTTTTTTCGTGTTTCCGGGCGCGTCAACAGCTTTGGTCATTAGTCCCGTTAGTGTAGTGTGTTTTTCTCTCGGGAGATGGTGGTGATGTTTCCACGCTGGATGACGAGATTCGGCGCCAACCTACCGTCGGATAGTGGGGTTTCCCCCTAACCAGGACTCTCCCACCAGCGGGGCACCGCCTCAACCGGGACAAGCTCTAAGCTCCCGACCGGTCTCCCGGAATATGTGGTAGTGTAGTGAATGTTAGTGTAATTATGTGCGTAAGGGGGAGATGATAGAACAAGGAAGAGGAAGGAAAGATCGCGCGCGGTCCGTGACCGGTAAAATTCTCCCCCAGACAGCGACTGAATTCGACCTTGGTGAAAAGCTAGTGTCGAAAATCCTGCCGCCGTCAGGACTCGAACCTAGGACCTCCCGGTCAGAGGCGCTGCAGTGACTTCAGTTCTGTTGTAAACCACCTTCGCCGGCCGATGTTGGGTTTGAGGTTCTATGTGGATAAGAAACTCCATCTGAGAGTTTCGTTCCCAAGAAACGTCCTTACATCTCAGAAGTTCTTGCCTGGCGCAGTGAAGTGCGAAAATTAAACGCCCCCGGGCTCCGCTGCATTCACTTCTGAGAAAAAGTGACAAAAGACGGCGGAAGCGGAGCACCCAGTGCTGCCACGTGAGGAGACAATTGAAACAGCCGCGAATCGCGGTCACCGGGTGTTTCAAAAAGCGAAGCGGATCGAGTGAAGACGGGATCGCGGTCAGTCCCTGAACTTGTTCAGAAGCGCCGTTTTTGTGAGTTTTTTCAAGCACTGATAGTAACTCTCCAAACCTTGGGACATCATGCAGTTCATGGTAGGGGAGACAACTCCGAAATTAATTCAGTCAGGTTATCATCAGTGTCGTTATAATTGTAATTATTATTATTATTATTATTATTATTATTATTATTATTATTATTATTATTATTATTATTATTAAACTGCAACTCCAGCCCTTTGGCTGGTTGATACTTCTCTGGATTTGGGGCACCCAAGGGCCTAGGCATTCCAGGGGTACCAACTCAAGGTATGAACTGTCCTCGATCTTATGCAGTTAATAAACTAGAACTGCAAGAAGGCCTCGAGTGCACTGGTGTATTTCGTCAAGTCACTAAATATCTTCTATTCTAATAAAAGTGAATTGAACGACATGTAATCGACATCGATTTCACAAAAAGAAGTGTGTGAATAGATACGAAATATTTACAGGCTCTTCTTCAGGATTTGACGCTGTGTCCCCGGAAAGCTTGGTAAATATTAATGCAACACAAATGCGGAAAATAAATAATTTAAATAATATGCTGGTGGATGCACCACGATCATTATTTTTGGCCTGTCGCTAAGAGACAGGTTCCTAATATATTCCGCCAGTGGCCAGCAACGGTGAGGTAGAATCACAGAGTAAGCATAGAGAGGTGGCCGTGTGACCGATCTCCATGAAAGTTGGCACATCTACGTGTTTTCAGAGTTTTTATGCTGTTCATTTTTTGTAACTCCAAGGCGCTGCAGCAGAAGATGGCGCTTCAGTTAAATCCGATGTCTAACAATGGGAAAGCAGCTTCATTTTTGCTGGGCGTGGCCGTGTGACGCGAGGCTGAGGAGGCCAGGGCAGCCAGCAGCGCAGGATGAAGAGGGGAGTGAGGGAAAGAGAGAGAGAGGGGCAGTGAAAGAGAGAGAGAGGAGATCGGAAAGAGAGAGAGAGGGAGACGGAAAGAGAGGGGAGGGGAGAGGAAAAGAGCGGGGGAAAGAAAAAATAAGAAAAAAGGCAAAGAGAGGGAAAGAGGAAGGTATAGAGAGGGAAGAGAGAGAGAGATGCGAGAAGAAAGAGAGAGAGAGAGAGAGAGTAAGGGAAAAGAGACAGTGTAAAACGAGAGGTAAAAGAGTGAAAAAGAGAAGGTAAAAAGAAAATTAAAAAATAGACAAGGAGAAAAGGAGATGGAAAAAGAGAGAGGCGAAAAGAGAGTTGGAGGAAAGAGGGTGAGAATGGTAACAGAGAGAGTGATAAAAGGAGGAGAAAGGGAGAGAAAACGAAAAAAGAAAGGGAGGAAAAGGGAGAGAAGAGATGGAAAAGATAGATGGGAAAAGGGAGAAGGAAAAGAAAAAGAAAAAGAGAAGGGGTAAGGGAGAAACGGAAACAGAGAGGAAAAAGATAAAATGGAGAAAAGAGAGAGAAGGGAAAAGGGAGAAATGGGAAATGAGAGAAGGCAGAAAGAGAGAGTGGAATAAAAGAGGGGAAGAGGTGGGGGAAATGGAGAAAGTGGAAAAAGAGAGGAGGGACAAGAGAGAAGGGGAAAAGAGAGAAGAAAAGAGAGAAGGGGGAAATGAGAGAGAAGGGGAAATAAGAGAGGGGGAAAAGGCAAAGAGAAAAAGAAAAGGAGAGAGGGAAAAAGAGGAGGTGGGATAAAAGAGAGGAAGGGAATAAATGAGAGGCGGAAAGAGAGAGATGCAAAGAGAGGGAGAGAAAAAGAGGGAAAAAGAAGGAAGGAAGAGGGAAGGAAGAAGGAGTTCTACTAGTAATGCATAAAGCCCAATTTATTGCCTGAAACTAGTGGTGTTACAACACCAAATATTTTCTCGCATTATTTGCAACTTTTGCAATTTTCTAAAATTTAGAAAGTTCAACGGAAATGTGTCATGCGTCATTTTAGTATGCAAACATTGCATTCTTCGAAAATAATAATTAATTTAAAAAACTGAAACTATTTTTCTTGAAAAAATTGTGTTTATAAAATTGCTACATTTAAGGCAATAATGGCCCGAAAACGACTCATATTTGCGAAAAATTGTACATGACGTTATTTAAATTTAATATTATAAAATTATTAAAATACAATTTAATCAAATGTATTGAAAAAATTTAATTCAAATAAAATTTATTAAAATTTATATTTATTAAAATAATTAAATTTATGAAAACGTATTAAAATTTATTTAAATTTATAAAAAATAATTAAATATTATTTAAATTGTATTAATGAAATTTTATTAATTGAATTTTGTTATTTAATTACTTTTAAAAAATCATCAATCAATCCAAAAATCAATTCAAACATTCAATCAATCCATCTCTTTCCTCGGTCCCGGGCTGATGTGTACGCGGGTCTATCCGGTGACGTGCCCTCTACATCTCACCGGATGAGCTAGCTTAGAAAACGCTACCTGACTCACTGCGGGACCTCTGAGCGGAAGACTCTAGGTTCGAGTCCCGGCAGTAGCGGATGCTCTCTAATCGGGTGGTTTTTCATGGTTCCTGAGATTAGCAGCAAAGAATGCCGGAGTAGTATCCTCTTAAATGGGCCTTCTATCCTTTCCTCTCATACTCTCGCGCTTACACTACGCAATCACACATTTGGAAAGGCCAGTGGGGCGCGTAGGGCTTGTCCCAGCTGTAGAGCGCGCTGCCTGTGCTGGGGACAAATACCTTCCGGGGAATCCCCGCCAACCGCCGTGTAGGTCGGCACCGGACCTCCTCCTCATGCAGCACCTCCACCTCTCAACTACACCAATGGGACTAATGACCTTAGCACGTGAAATGTCAATCAATCAATCATTCCTCCTCATCTCCCCACTTTATTCTTCTTTCTCCATTTCTTGCATCTATTAGTTAAGTGTTGTTCTTAAGATTTTATAGACTCCTTATTTTGCCCCCGAGTGTTACATCAACTTTTTTATTGTTCTTTGCCAAAGTCTTAAACAATAACTAATTTTGCTGTTCAGTTACTTTGTCGGAACTCCGTAAAAGAAACGAAGTATGGAAGATTCAAAAACATTTTAATTTTCACAATTTCCTGTGTATTTATCGGAATTAAACTTAAAATATGAAAATATTTCTAAGCTTTAGATATTCTAATTTCGAGTTTCTTTTATTGTTTATTTATAAAAGAGGCTGTCTTATTTATGTCTTTTAAATAACGTTCTCCGCGGCGGTATCCGAGACGATTATGAGAGCATCGTTGGTCATAAAAGGAAATAATCGTGAGCCGAACTTTAATGCATTCCTTCCATGAAAATTTCCCCAAGTTCACTATCTAATTCCGAAGAAGAATTGACAAATACAACTGCATAATTTGCAAACGTAATATTTCTCAGGTGATATTCGTTTCTATTCCAAAATTTTTGTATACTATAGCGGAAGATTTTGTGTTCTAGGTATATGAATAGCAGAGATGAACTTCACGCTTGTGTTGTTTCAAGTAGCTCAGCCCCTTGCACATTGTTTTTCATAATTTTCTACTATTTTTCTGGGTCTCTCTGTTTCAATTGTGTTTTCGGCAGCGGTAAATGCTCCGAAGAGCAACATGCGTTGCTAAGATTTTGAATTTTATGTAATCCGAAAGATTGAGGAGACGCAGCAGGTCGGTAAATGAGAAATTTCATTGGACTCCTGGGTGTTCAACCGATTGATGTTCGCACATTTTTCAGTCTTTTTGAGGTAACTTTGAAGAAAAGGATGTAGATATCTGAGACTAGTCTATTTCACTTCTTGTCAAAGTTAGTCTCGCGCAATTCTAAAGTGCCGCTAGCCCCCCCCCCCCCTTCCGCTGACAAGTCCTTGACTGATTTATTATATCGTGTTTCCTGGAGCGTCAACTTCTGGGATCATTAGTCCCGCGAATGTAGTGCATGTTATTCGAGGTGTTGCAGAGATCTCCCCCCCAATGGATGGTGATATCCGGCGCGGTCCTGCACATCAGCTTCCGAGGATTTCCCCTCCATGTATCTCCCCCAGCGGGGCACCGCCTTTGCCGGATCAAGCATGGTAGTGTGGTGAATGCCAGTGTGGGTGTAAGGAATGAGGATAGGAACAATACCGATAAGAGCAGCCAACCGGCCGCCAGAATTCTTCAGTTAGTGGCCGAATTCGAAAAGGCTGCCACCGTCGGAACACGAACCTTGGGACCTCCCGCTCCGAGTCCCTGCGGTGACAGCGGCAATGAGGCAGACTAGCGGGCGCAGCGTGTGCGGGTTACGTAGCGGTCCAGATTGGGGCAGAAAGAATAAATTAAATAAATAAATAAGTAAATAAGTAAATAAGTAAATAAATAAATAAATAGATAAATAAATAAATAAATAAATAAATAAACAAACAAATAAATAACTAAATAAATAAATAAATAAGTAAATAAATAAATAAATAAATAAATAAATAAGTAAATAAGTAAATAAGTAAATAAGTAAATAAGTAAATAAGTAAATAAGTAAGTAAGTAAATAAGTAAATAAGTAAATAAATAAATAAATAAATAAATAAATAAATAAATAAATAAATAAGTAAATAAGTAAATAAATAAATAAATAAGTAAAGCTCCTCTGCTGCTTGGGAGAGAGGGAGGGGAGTGGCTCGTGGCGAAAGGCGCGGCGGGGGCAGTCAGGCGACTCGCCGCTCGCGCCGTGGCTCGTCTTTTTGTGGGCGGCGGCGGCGGCGGCGGCGGCGGCCGGAAGCGGCGAGGCGTTGTGCTACGACTCGACTCCTTTCTCCTCTGCGCGCTCTGATTTAGGAGGCGCTGGCTGCCGTAGCCTTCACCTTGCTGCCGCCGTCAGGGACCGCGCCCTGCTTCCCCCCCCTCCCCGCCCCCTCCGCCGACGCGCAGTGGCTACACTCCACCGTCTCCGCGTACACACTCCCGGAACCACGGTTCATTCATTGATTGATTGATTTTTTCGTGTTTCCTGGCGCGTCGACTACTGTGGTCATTAGTGTAGTTGGTTTTAGTAGTGTGTAGTGTGTGCATGGTTTTTTTCTCGGGAGATGGCGGTAATCTTCCCCCGCTGGATGGCGAGATCCGGCGCCGACCTACCGTCGGCTAGTGGGGTTTCCCCCTAACCAGGACTCTCCCACCAGCGAGGCACCGCCCCAGCCGGGACAAGCTCTAAGCTCCCGACCGGTCTCCCGGGATACGTGATAGTGAAGTGCATGTTAGTGTAAGTGTGTGTGTGTGTGTGTGAGGGGAGAGGATAGGACAAGGAAGAGGAAGGACAGATCGCGCGCGGTCCGTGGCCCGTACGTTAAGGTACTGTTCCGGCATTCGCCTGGTGTTGATCGGAGAAACCACGGAAAACTACCGATCAGAGTAGCCGGCCGCTAGAATTCTCCTCCAGCCAGCGACTGAATTCGACCTATCTGAAAAGCTAGTGTCGAAAATCCTGCCGCCGTCAGGACTCGAACCTAGGACCTCCCGGTCAGAGGCGCTGCAGTGACATCAGTTGATGCACTGAGCTACCGCTCCCGGTACCACGGCTTACTTTTAGCGGAGTTTCCTCAATCTGTTTCCGGTGGAGGTGCCTCAGAATGTCAACTGATGTTACTGCAGGATGGTTGGAGGGTTGGTGGCCCGATAGTGGCAGGACTTTCGACACTAGCCATAGAACGATTTTCCTAAGGATGAGCCAAAGTGACAGTTCGCGAAAACAAGTTAAATTCACATTATTTCAGAGAAGTATCCCTCCGCCGCGACAGCTGTTTAGTCACACCCCTTCGTAAAGTGCTAATGGCTCATGTGAAAACATCCCTATGAGGAAGTCTAAAGAAGTGTCGAAGCAGAAGAAGTTACAAGTTAGCCAACTTGCACACGAACGAATGCGGGAAGGGATTCTGGGTTCAAGGGTACGACGACCACAGAACCTTCAGTTATGTTGCCACCACTAGCTGTCCCTTTGGCTCATCCTTAGGAAAATCGCTCTATACCAGTGGCGGTTAGTGCCCGAAAAAACTGCAGGTTACCGCTCTATCGAATGTCGGAAATGTAATTTCCAAAATTCAGAACACTAATATATAATAAAATGAAAGTGATTCATGTAACTTAATTAAAACAAAGTTCAATAAAAAACTGTCTTGAAATATTACATATACATGTTATTATGTGTAGTGTCCGTGTCAGGTATATTCACACTCCCGCGCACGTAGTTCTGGCTTTGTTTTCCAGTGTAGCAAAATCACTATTATTTGAACACGTTTTATACAAATAAAATGATCTCACGCCGAAACTATTTTATGACTTCGCTACCATGGCATGTATGAAAGATCTTCTACACACAATCGTATTCACATGAACGTTCGCAGACTGCTGGCAGACTGGCTGCCGCGAGGCCACCAAGAACACAACGTGACACACAGAAAGTAACTTTACACAAAGACCTTATCAAATTTAATACGTTTTGAATCAACAAATCTAATATCAAAGAAAACAAAATTTCCAAATATTATAAACAATGCACTGAATACCGTCAATAATTGACTATTTTTTTCCCTTTCAATAACACACGAAATCCATGAAATTAAATTGCAGATAGTCAGATGAAGACAGAATATCATGTGTGCTTTTATCCACGACGCCACAAACGGGCCTCCCACGCAGTGCCGCCAACGTGACGCTACAGTTGGTAGTCCCCTCGCACTCCTTCGCTCGCCGCGCAGGGCTCTATAGTGCTCGGTGACAAGTCCCCCGCCCATTTGGTTGCGTCACCAAAGTACCACGTGTTAAAGCGACGGTCCAAAGAGTAAATTCAGTAAACCTATTAATACAACCAAGAGTCAAGAGCGAGGTGCAATTCCTGGCAAAGGCACCAGACACCGGAAGAGAGCCAGTTGGACGCTCTTTGCTTTCAAAATGATGTCATATACATCGATCATCAATAGTCATATCATTAAATATAAAATGAATTTAAAATATCAATATTTAATATAATCTTTAATAGAATCTGAACCACGCTGAATATAGACGATTTGAAACGACCAAAATCATTGGAAGTTATTATCACACTGTGCCCGACTTTTTACAAACCCATCTGAAATATGCTTGCATTTCTGAACTCAGTGATTTATTGATGCCCGTCTCCGATGTTCTCTACACTTATATTACGTGGTCTGATGTTCCATCCAGTACGGAGTAGGTAATGCTGAAAATGTGTTCTTTTTTAGAACACAATATGGTTTCTCTGTGGAGTATGTCTATTAATAAAAATCAGCCTTCATATTTTGATAACACAATTACATTATTAATTGTTACTATTGCCTGTTTAATTTACAAAAATTTACTTTATCGTATATTTGTCATGTCATCAGCTTTAACTTGAATTTTGCTAATAATTAACAAAAGCATTAATTATTAAAGACCTTTACTTTGATGAAAAAAGTTTGTCTATTACCTGTTATGTTACCAATTATTTGTCTTTCCAAATAATCTTTTTTACTCTTGTAAGATGTTTTTCGTGGAGCTTACAGTTTATAAAAGCAATATCCTCGTAGCTCGCGTTGTAGAAGCTAAGGATCTTCTGCGAAGATCCCCATCTACCATCAGTAAACTCCTGTCTTGTTGTTGAAGTTCCTTTCACGTTAATGTCTTTAATCTGATGTTAAACGACTTTAAGTTCACAAAAAATTATTTGCGAATGCCTAATGTGGACATCCCTGATCAAGACTGTTTTCGTTCTCAACAGCCAAACGTTGTAGCTGGCCTGGCAAATGCTGGCGACAGTGACCATGTGCTCGCAACGGTGACCGAATGTCTCCTCTCAAAATCATGGCTCCGATTCAACAAGTCACTTTCGTTTTTTTTTGTTTTACAAATTTTTGTTACTAATTTTGTTATTCGCTGTAACTCGTTTCACGGTGGTCAATTATCTTGACTTGACACTAATGTCTGTACTCAAATTTGTCACCATTTGATGTCTATATTCCTTGTATTTCGTTAGATGATCGTTTCAAAATAAAAAATTATATTCTACAAATGTCCACGTCACAAATCACAGCTATGTTTATATTGTCCTAGGAATTTTCAACGACTCACATTTATTATTTATTTTGTCCTGGAACATTTCTACGTTCTAGTATTTACATCTCAATATTTGCATCTATTATGTTCATGTCCAATATGGCTACCAAATGTCCTCTTTCTAAATGTAAGTACACTCTCCAAACTACCTTGTTTAATTTCACTCCCGGGCACTAACACTTAGAACTGAGTCACTATTTCATATTATTTTAATCAATAATACCATTGAGATATCTGGGTATGTTTCAAAAGGAAAATGTATATTTCTAACATGTTATAAGATCTTTTTCGATCGATCTGGGGGTCGTGCAACCTAAGCAAGAGCCGCGACTGCTAACTACGTCGCATTCAGCTGCTGTCTGGAGGAGAATTCTAGCGGCCGACTGCTCTGATCGGTAGTTTTCCGTGGTTTCTCCGATTAACACCAGGTGAAAGCTGGAGCAGTACCCTACCAAACGGGCCACGGACCGCTATCTGTCCTTCCTGGTCCTATCCTCTCCTTTTACACACACTTACACTAACCTGCGCTACACTACCACATATTCCGGGAGACCGGTCGGGAGCTTAGAGCGTGTCCCGGCTGGGGCGGTGCCCCATTGGAGTAAGATACCTGGGTGGAGAAAACCCCACAAGCCTGCACGAACGACAATGCATTGCATGGTTAATAATGCTCTGGTACTTATGGTATTAATGACCATAGCAGTTGACGCGCACGGAAACAGGAAATAATCACTCAATCAGTACAAAATATGAGAAGTTAGTCGTTTGCCGATTGAGGTACCGTTCCCTTCCTTTTAGTGGTTGAAAAAACCAAAACAATACGAAAGTGCCCCTCCTCCGTGTGCAGCTGCCCTCGCCTCTCGCGGCTCCCAGAGCGTCGTTTCATTGATTGATTTTTTCGAGTTTCCGGGCGCGTCAACTGCTTCGGTCATTAGTCCCGTTAGTGCAGTGCATGTTTTTTCTCGGGAGATGGCGGTGATTTTCCCCTCGCTGGATGGCGAGATCCGGCACCGACCTGCCATCGGCTAGTGGGGTTACCCCTAACCAGGACTCTCCCACCAGCGGGGCACCGCCCCAGCCGGGACAAGCTCTACACTCCCGACCGGTCTCCCGGAATATGGGGTAGTCTAGCGCATGTTAGTGTAAGTGTGTGTGTAAGGGGAGAGGATAGGTCAAGGAATGGGAAGGACAGATCGCGCACGATCCGTGGCCCGTTTGGTAGGGTACTGCTCCGGTATTCGCCTGGTGTTGATCGGACAAACCACGGAAAAGTATCGATCAGAGCAGCCGGCCGCTAGAATTCTCCTCCAGACAGCGACTGAATTCGACCTAGCTGAAAAGCTAGTGTCGAAAATCCTGTCGCCGTCAGGACTCGAACCTAGGACCTCCCGGTCAGAGGCGCTGCATTGACATCAGTTGATGCACTGAGCTACCGCTCCCGTTAAGAGCGTCGTCAACGCAGACATTTCAATGTTCATCACTTGTGATAACCCACCCCTCTGTATGTATACACACTGCTCGACAATATACCAATAGAAGGCATGACCTTAATAATAGGAATCTACTTATTCTCATAAAAGATAGAGATTTTGCAGAGATAAGCAAAAGCCATGGCGACCACGTAGCCTAACCCGTGTCGAGTGAAGCGTAAAGAGACGTTATCCACTTCATTATCGAATGTCAATCTAGAGAGTTCGAATAATTCAAAGCCCACTATTAATATTGATCAGTGCTATAAAGTATAGGAAAAGAGTTTGCTTATAATGATCCATGTCATCATGTTAACTAGAATGTCAACATCTCAGTCTATCACCTTTTGCAGGATGAATAATCAAAGTTTAACGCAAATTATTGTATGTACATTGGAATATTAACAAAAGGAATACACATATACGATATTCGTCTCATAACATAATACAACAGTCAAATGGTTATCAAACTCAGCCTAAAAGACTCGTTTGATAATTCTCCTAACGCATATTGAAATACGATGTCATACAATACTTACCTAAATGGTGGAATTTCGTATTTTCGCACTCTGTGGGAGGAGGATGATGAAAACGGAAAATTCCCATCATGCAACAACCTCTAGATTTTCATTTGTTGGAAGTGCTGCACAACAACAACTTCTGATCTGAACAATCTAATTATAGAAACAAAACTAGAGGTGCTACAGAATGGCACAGACATTCTCGTACCAAATTTTTCTAATTGGGTTTCTAATGGGGTCCGTCCGTCTGTGAACACTCCTAGAGCCTGAACCGTTGGTAAGATATTCTCCAAATTCAAGTGCAGTTGAAGCTATGAAATTTTGAAAAACATTCTTTTAAATTTGGGGGTACTTTACATGAAGCCCCCCGGACATTTTCAAAATTTTCTCAAAAAAGCTCCAAATTTTTTCGTTAAGTTTCTTGTAAGATAAGAGAAAAATACACTTATAAAGGTGGTATAGGTCAGAATATCACGGTTAACTCTGAATTTTCGAAAATTGCAAAAGTTTGAATTTTTCCGGCATCTTCCTACTACTACAAAATTGAAGACATGGATTTTTCCTTCAAATGAAATTTGTTGTGCATAAATAGTTCTTTCAATTAGGTCATGTAGATTTTTTTGGAAATTTCAGTAGTTTTGGTGCAATAGTGTGTGAAATATTTGAAATTTTAAAAAGAACAAAAACAAGATTTTCTCAATAACGGCTCCAAATTTTTTCTTTAAATTTTTAGTGAGTTTAGTGCCAAACGAACCCTATGCCGTGACATAAATGCCATATTGCTCTATTCTTTCGGATTTTCAAAAATTTTAGAAATGAAATGTTTGACTTACAGAAACTCAACAGTTTTCGGCAAGAAGAACTGAAAATTTCTGATTTTCAGAAACGCTCAAACGCCAATTTCTCAAAAATGGCTCCAATTGTTTTCAAAAGATAGTGCTAATTGCACTGTTTAATATGACGTTACGTTTTCGAGTATTCTTTTGTTTTTCCAAAATTACACAAATTGTTTTTTTTCTTCAAGTATCTCTCATGCCGTTAATATTAGCATATCCATCAATTCGTATGAATTATTACATTTGTGAGCAGAAATGTTTCAAATAACTTCTAATTAAGTTTTTCGAAAACTCAATAGATTTCCGAGAAAAAGAGATTCAATTTTCGCCTTTAGAGTAACGCTTAATTGCTATTTTCTCGAAAAAAAAAAAGACTATGAACTTCTCAACGAAAACTTCTATTTAGGACGAATTTTAATTTTTCTTTAATATTCTTGAAGTAATAATTCGGTTGTACTACTATGAAAGCAAATAGTTGAGAAATTGTCAAAAAAATGTACTTTCGGCGACGATAGATGGCAGCTAGTCAGAGAATGGAGCAAGACCTTAAAGTCAGGCAACACCAAGGAAATTAGAAAAATTTGCTACAAGAAACTCTGTGCCTTTCTGTAGCACCTCTAGTTACTTTCTCGTATACATACGTATACACGGAGTAATATACGTAGTATAGAGAAAGTTATGTAATACTGCGGAATATCGATTTCGAGATTTTAACAAAAATACACTTTTTGGGGTCCCCTGATACCGAAAAAGTGTTTGTTTTTTCTCCAAAACGTTCATCCGTCCGTCCGTCTGTTAACACTACTAGCGCCTAAACCACACGTACGATCTTTGCCAAATTGAAGAAACCCCAGTCCATCTGGCTCTAGTTGAAGCTTTGAGATTTTGAAATCATTCTTTAAAATGTGGGGGTACTTAACATTAAGTCCCCAGGACATTTTCAAAATTTTCTCAAAAAGGCTCCATATTTTTTCTATAAATTTCTTCTAAGAATAGAGTAAAATACGCTTATAAAGGTGGCATAGGTCCGATTTGCACGGTTTTGAAAATTGCAAAAGTTTGAATTTTTCCCGGGCCTTCCAACAACTGTAAAATAGAAGATAGAAATTTTTTCTTCAAACGAAATTTGTTGTCCATAAATAGTTGTACCATAATAATCATGTACATTTTTTCGAAAATCTTAGTACTTTTCGTACAAAAGAGCATGAAATATTTGCATATTTTAAAAAATGCAGAAAGAAGACTTTCACTAAAGCGGCTCCAAATTTTTTCTTTAAATTTTTGGAGAGTTAGTACCAAATACACCCTATCCGATGACATAAACGCCATATTGCTGTATTCATTAGTTTTAAAAAATACAAAAATGTAATTTTTTTCTTGTCTCTCACGACATTAATATTTACATTATAAGATATTTCTCTACGTTATTGTATTTATGAATACATTTTATTTAAATACTTTCAAATAAAGTTTCTCGAAAACACAACAGTTTTCCAAAAAAAATGGCTCAAAATTCCATTTTCAGAACCATATAAATTCCATTTTCTCAAAAATGACTCCAAATTTTTTAAAACATTTTTGTAATAGATATTGCTAATTGCACTGTTTAATACGATGGAAAGTTCATTTTGGTGTATTCTTTTTTTTTCCAAAATTACACAAATGTAATTTTTTTGAAATACCTCTCTTCTATATACATTTCCATCGATTTGTACGCATTATTACAATTGTGAGTGAATGTGCTTCAAATGATTTTAAATGAACTTTTTCGAAAACTCAATAGATTCCTGTAAAATATAGCTTCAAATTTCGCATTTACGGTAATGCTTAATCGCCATTGTCTTAAAAACCGCTTCAAATTTTTCAATGAAAATTTATATTTAGGACAAGGTTTTTTAATATACTTGAAGTAATAATTCGATTGTACTACTAGGAGAGCAAAAAGTTGAGAAAATATCAAAAAAATGTACTTTGGGTGACGATAAATGGCAGCTGGCCAGAGAATGGGGCAAGACCTTAAAGCGAGACCACACCAAGGAAATTAGAAAACTGTACTACGAGAAAGTCTATGCCCGCCTGTAGCACCTCTAGTTTATTTCTGGTTTAATTTATCTTTCTGAACAAATTATTCATTTCTTTTATAAACAATTTACTTGTTTTTGGAGTGTTTCTATGTTTCTACAATGCAAATTTTTGGCTAGAAAGAATTTTTTAAAATAAACGTTTGAGTGCTTATTACGGCTCAGCTCTTAATAATATCCAAGTAGTTTATTAGACAAAATACGCTCAAAATTGTTATAAGAGATTATTTCCGAATTTTACTAATTGCTAAGATTAACTATTATGTTTAGTGTATTTAAATTGGATGGATTGTAGACATTATAATGATCAGCCCGTCTGTCAAAAACATAGCTGAGCTACCACGTGTGTGTTGTGTTTGAGGTCGGACGGGCGGGAGCAGCCGCGCTCGTTTGTCGCATGTTTGGAAACAGCGTTCCGCACTCCCAAATGCCGCGCACTAACAACTGTTAAACGGTGACTCGTTGGTCGCAAGAACTGATTTAATGTGAAGGCTTGAGACGTCTTTGAATGAGTGAGTGCTTAATATATATGGAGGCGTCAACTTCGTATTGAAGCCGTGTCCCGTTGGAGATGGCGATATTCCTTTCCCGCTGGAAAGCGTGGGTTGGTGCCGACCTACACGTCGGTTTGCGAATTCCCCCTTCCAGCTGGCGAGGCACCGCCCCCGCCGGGGCAAGCCCCAAGCTCCCCACTGTGTGGTAGTGTAGTGCACGTTAGTGTAAGTAAGGGGTGAGGATAGGACAAAGAAGAGGTAGGAAAGATCGCGCACGGTCCGTGGCTCGATTGTTAGGATACTGCTCCGGCATTTGCATGGTATTGACAGGAGAAATCATGGAAAATAACCGATCAGAGGCTGATCGAGGAGGAATAATGATCGAGGATGATCGGTTGCTGAGAAACCGATTCTTGCAGGTTGCTAGAATTCCATACAGTGACTGAATCGGACCTACTAGTTATCTAGCCAGACTAGAAAAGTCTAGGTGGCTCGAGGCATCGAGCGAAGATTCACCAAGGAGGTTCGGGTTCGATTCCCGAGCAATCTCATGTGAAATTTGTTCCAACAAAACGATCTTGACTGCTTTACAAGGGCTAGTTTGATCCTACCCCTAATCTAATTTCTTCCCAGTTCTGGCCACTGGGAAGTGACGCAGGAGCGCGTAAGAGAGGCGCGTACGCGAAGATGCTACCTGGCGGTCTTCTTAACGACTCCTGACACGACTTACAGCTACAAGCAGTAAGCAAAGCTACAATATGTTCTATAGTATATCACTATAGTATAGTTTAACGGAGGATTACTCCATATACGTATGAAGGCGTTATTTTAATACTGGCACCACTCCACATTTTTGAGAAATTAACTCCATTTTCAGGTTCGCGCAAGTATTATACATTAATATGAAAGTCATAGAACTCAAAGTTCTTTCTTTGGACGTCATAGCGCATCACAATAAAAGTGAATCACAGGAAAATGCAATCTATTTATTTTGACAGTGGTACAACTCCAGTGGTGTACGTGGCCTACGTGGTTTTCTACAAGTTTCGTGATGAGTGATTTTCAAGATATTTGTAGCATCTGAAATGAAACGATGGTAAAGATCTTTATCCACATTTGGTGGTAGAAACAATAAAACTAATATAATTATATCTCATTTTTTATTTAACACAAAAATTAAACTTAATGGTCTGTTTGTTAAAAGATCTACAAAAGTCTGTAATAAGAAGGAAGAAAAGTGAACAAAATGGTGTCTGTAACTGGCTAAAAGTTAGATGGATTAGATTTGTGTAACAGGAGTCTTTTATAATTATTTACTAACCGGGCTTGATTTCTGGCGAAACGCGACGGAACGGCGTTCCGGTACCTCGGTAATAATTATTAAATTATATTATTAATATATAACCATTTCTATTAAATTAATAATTAATTTGAGGCGCGTTCCGGGACCTAAATTTTTATAAATCAAGGATTGTGTACAAGTAAAGCTTAACTGAACTCGTTTGTTTCTACACATTAAACTTCACTACACACAAACCACCAGAGAATGAAGAAGAACTAAGTTTTTCAAAAACGTAAATATCCCGGTTCTACAACTACAGTAAAGGAAGGTTAATGAGAAAAAAAAGGATGTTTCATTTGTATCCATTCATTTCAAGCGTTAATAACGCTTATTTCACTGATCTGTTGGTAGGAACAGGACGATTTCAAGAAGATGAAGAAAACTGAATATGCCTCAACAGTAACATTAAATTAATATCTAATCTGTTTTAATTAATCTTCTTTTCCAACATCTTAGAACGACATCTACCAATTTGGACCACCAGCCTCATTTCTATGGTGATATAACTCCATTACATCCCCAACATTCCGCGAAGCATACAGTATGCTTATTCATATCATCTTCAGACGAACAAGTAAATATCTTATAAAAGAAAAACACATTTTTTGTCTAGCTCTATCCACGATTTTTGTTATAATCATTTAACTTTAGAGCTTAATGTCTCGAAACGAGTGTCAATGAAGTTGTACCACTATTAAAATAACGCCTCCATATATGCGTTCTATGCCACGTTCTTGGTTTGTTGTAAACGTTGTCACAGAAATAGCGACAAAATGTTCACTGCCGTACAGACTCGAACCCTAAACCCTCCCGGTCGGTGTGGCTGCAGTTGCAAACGTTGTTGCCCTGAGCTAACTCAGGCGGCAGTTGGTCTTGAGACCGTAGTCAGCCTCGTGTCGGTAGTCAATCAAAAGACTAATTGGTTTGTAGATGGCAGTCTTTGATTAATATTTGAATGGAATAGCCGTCTGATCACCAGTGACGTAATTACCCAATTGGAAGATTCAATTTAAAAAGTTAAGTCGTAACAAAGCTCCCCATTATAACCGCGTCCCAGCTAATCAAACGTCAATCCCACTTATAATTTAATCGGATAATAGACAATCTCAAACCAATCGGGCTAAACGAAAGGAATTGGACGCAAGAATACTTTAAACTGCGGTGGTGTATGTCTGTAAAACGTCGTCAGCTAGTCAGCACTTATGAACTTCAGCAACATCACGCCATTGCTGGGAGAATCTTTAAGCCTAGATTACAAAGGCGCCATGTTGGTCATTATTACAAAGGCGTAGTCTGACAGACTACTTTGGGTAAAAATAAAGAAATACTTATTTTTACAATGAAATACTACATTTAGTGGATTGAACATGTATGAGATGGAGCTACAAAATACATTTTAAAAGTTTTTATAGATACATCTAAATGACTTGACTCTCACAGCAGACACTTGCTTGGTGCTGTCCAAACATGGCTTTTGAGATGCGTCCGCAGAAGTACCTTGTCATGCAACTTTTGTTATGATCGCCATCACCTCATTATGATTGTTATATGTTCAGAACAAAACTTAAATGCTACAAGACAAGGAGTTTCTATTCATTATTCACTATATTAGCCAAAATAGCGTCAAAAATATCACTGACTTAAGTACAAAGGCTTAGTTTACTGGACGACGCGTGTTACAATGGCATACAAGGCACGCGCACAAGGTTACGAGTATTTCACAGGATAGTCTCACAATGAAGGTACTGAGTTTCAGAAACGGGGAGTGAGGGAAAGGGGGTGGGGGAAGCTTACGACACTTGTAGCGTCGTCTACCAGGCGTCGCCTTTGCAATCTAGCTCAATGTGCTAGAAGCTCAATGTGTCAAGTCAACGCCAACTACACTTACAGTAAAGTGTAGATGGCGTTGGTCAAGTTCGTGTATGAGCGTCCTTATGGGCCGAAAAAAGCCGAGATAAGTTCCTTCATTCACCGCGAGATATCGCTGACGGTCAGGCCTATTATCCTCCACTATACCAGCAACACCGGGGTTGAGTCTCCTTATAGACTTCATGGTTGGGTTCATTGATTATTTCGTATTACCGGGCAACTCCACAGCTCCAACATAACCTAATTCTAACCCCAATGAATTTCGTACTAATTCTGGACATGGATGAAATCAGTAGAAGATCTCAGACGTCTTCCTTTGGTGGCGCACAGCTGAACTATTGGCATTGATTACTCTTCAATCTGTGATGTAAAGCTAAGAGAGAAATGCCCAGAAAAGTAATTATTTTGAAAATATGTTACTGTTTATGTTGGTAAATCATAGCCTATAGTACTCCAGGTCTTTAAAGGATGCTAGCATAAAAGTTTCATCGGCATTGGTTCAGTAGATTCAGAGATAACCGCGCTGTATATATAAGCGCTTTATATATTAGTAAAGAAGTATAGATATAGATTTAATTTATAAATAAATCATTAAAATTATATAATTCGAACTATAACATTTTATAATTGGTGACACCGGAAGCGGTAGCTCAGTGCCTCTACTGATGTCACTGCTCCTCTGACCGGGAGGTCCTAGGTTCGAGTCCTGACGGTGACAAGATTACCTTTTCAGCTAGGTCGAATTCAGTCGCTGTCTGGAGAAGAATTCTAGCGGCCGGCTGCTCTGATCAGTAGTTTTCTGTGGTTTCTCTGATCAACACCACGCGAAGGCCGGAGCAGTACCGTAGCAAACGGACCACAGACCACACACGATCTTTCCTTTCCTCTTCCTTGTCCTATCCTCGTGTTGTCCTTACACACACACACACACTTACACTAACATGCACTACACTACCACATATTCCGGGAGACCGGTCGGGAGCTTAGAGCTTGTCCCGGCTGGGGCGGTGCCCCACTGGTGGGAGAGTCCTGGTTAGGGGAAAATCCCGCTAGACGACGGTAGGTCGGCGCCGGATCTCGCCATCTCCTGAGGGGAAAACATGCACTATACGTACGGGACTAATGATCTAAGCAGTTGACGCGCTCGGAATCACTAAGCAAGCAACCAACCAACCTATAATTGGTGTCACCCTTACAATGGTGCCAGCCGGGGCGCACCGCCCCCTGCCCTAGCTACGCCACTGCTGCTCCGGCCATTCGCGTGGTGGCCCCACTGTGCGCCGAGGCGCCGCTCGCTGCCGCGGACGAGAAAGTCGCGCGCGGAGGAAAGCAGCAGAAGGTGGTGGACGGTGGCGGAGGATCGCCACTGTCGGCGGAGGGGCGGGGCGGGGCGGGGCGGAGGGGAGGGGAGGGGCGGGGGCGGGGGGCGGGGCGGGGCGGCGGGGTCAAAGCCAGGGGGCGGGGCGCGGCGCGGCGCGTCTAATGGTCGGTGACAGGAAGTCGACGCCCGGACGCGGCTCTGGGACCAGGTTACGCACTCTACCCTTCTTTACGAGTGCTGTTTCTTTTTTACTTTCTCGCTACCGCGTACGCAGTGGAGAGAAAGTTATGTAATGCTGTGCGAAAAACGGCAAATTTTTCGGCGCAAAATCTTTTACTACAGAGCCCTGGTAACAAAAAAGTGGATAAGTCCAGTTGCTAAATTTAGAAAGAAATCCTCTAACACGTGGGGTGGCCAGAATACATGTTTTGTGGGTCCTCGACACCGAAAAATCGATTGGCGGAAAAATGTCTGTCTTTCTGTCCGTCCTTCTGTCCTGTGAACAACGCTAGCCGATAAACTATTCTGCTGTTTTTTTCCAAAATCGATATTTTCCAATCGATCTGACTGATGATACGGTCCCTTGAATTTGAAACCGATATTTTAATTTTTAGGGATACTTTAGATGAAGCCCTTTGGACATTTTCAAAATTTAAAAAAATGGCTCCATAGGTTTTGATCGTTGGATAGTGTGAAGGACGTTTATGAGAATAGTGAATGAATTTATTTGACAACTTTGTAAAAATTCAACACTTGAATAATATATGTATACATAAAGTACACAATACGTACTAACAATGTAATAGTACGCTACATACTAAGCCCATTCCTGTATTTATCAAACCCACTAATCCTTACACCTTTGTCCTCTAATAACCTCTTATCTGTCCTCTCACTCCTTTTATAACCTTATCGTGAATATTCCTCCTTGCCCATATTCTTCCGTTCTCAAAAACCAGACATTTCTCTAAAATATGTTCCCAATCTTCCTCTTCCAGCTCACAGATCTTATATTTTCTCCCCTCACTAATAAGCCAATATTTACTTGCTCTCAATTAATTACCTAACCTATAACTTGCTATCGTATGCGTCACTTTCCTTACATTTCATTCTTAATCGCAGGGAATATCATCCATCTGCATAGTTTCAAACGATTTATTAAAATTTGATTTTCTTAGTTTTCGTTATCTTCCTGCAATAGCTGATCTCTTTCTCTTTGTATCAATTCTTCAGTTAAGTCCATCCCTTCTCCTCTTAACCTTGACACCTCCTCCAACGAATAACCTTTATTATTCCAACAAATTTTCCTTTCCCTTTCCCAATCAGATTTCTCAGTCTCTATGTTTTCATCTAGTATTTCCAACAAACTTGCTTTTATAACTCCTTAACCCTCCCTTTCCTAATCCTTTCCTCAAACGTACATGCCATTTTGCCCATCACTATTCTCATTTTTTGTCTTTTTGTCTCCCATCTTACCATGTAACCTGGTGTGCAATAGTCTGTTCCTAGGATCCATCTAAAAACATTTCATGTATTCCTTCTATTTTCCTCCTTTCCTTCCACCCCCATCATTTTCAGCCCACCACCTCAAAATAGAACCAATAATACTGTCATATTTTCTCATACCCTTTGCCCAAAAATCCCTGCACATTCTCTTAATTATACCCCACACTTGTTCCATAGCCACTACCCCCTATTTATCTGTGGTCGCTATGTGCATTTCGTAGCCCCCTCCCTTGTTAAGCCCAAACCCTAAATACTAATAATCCTTCACCATTTTTAAAATACTTCCTTTCCAAATAACTCCCTCACATTTACTCTTCCTTCTGCCTTTTTTAAATTCCATCACTTTGGTTTTAGCCGTTTTTAATTCAAGTTCTCTATTCTTTAGAAATTTCTCTAATCTCCCCATCATCTGATTTAAGTCCTTGGCATTGTCAGCCAATAATATCATATCATCAGCATAAGATAAAGGCCAAATTTTTAATTTACTTATGAATAACCCACCATCCATCTTACTCTTCTAAACCTATCATATATAAATTGAAAAGAAGATGACTCGATGGGCAGCCCTGTCAAACCCCTTTATTGATCCAGATTTTAGTGCTAAAACCTTCTATCATCACCATTCAACTGTTTTTGTATATTATCTATAAGCAATTAATGATCTCCTCATCAATTCCTAATTTCAACGTAATGCTCCACAGCTTTTCCTGTTCCGATTGCCAAAGGCCGCCTTCAATAAATACAGCCCATAGGCTTCTGTTTTGAACTTCCTATAATAAAGTTCAATGTGTAAATATTGTCCATAATCCCATACCACTTCTGAATCCTGTTTCATTACTTAGTAATAGTCCTGTCTCTCTTACCTTACTCTCCAGTCTGAATCTTATAATTCTCATTCATATTTTATACAAGGATGGCATGAGTGTTATTCCTCTCTACCTTATTTCTATTTCCTCTCTTGTAAACGGGAATAACTACACCTTCTTTCCATTCCTCTGGAATAACTTCTTGCTCAATTAACATATTGAATAAGTTTTTAAATAAGTCTTATCCCTTCCTCCTTTGAATAGATCCAGAATTCATTCAAATCAAATCACAGGCTCCTACATTATTTTTTTTAATCCTTTTTCACAGCACTCTTTATTTCTTCCTTGTCTATTTCTCTCATGCATTTCTTAAATTCCAACGTATTCACTCCATTTTCCTTGACTTCCATGTTATCGTGGGCTTCAAATGTTTCCTTAAAAATTTTAACCACTCTTCCATGTCCATTTAATTTCCAATTATTCTCTTACCTTTCCCTCTCTCTTTCCTTAATATTAACCTCTCCTAGCTCATTTAATCTTCTACCATTCCAATCTCTCATTTTGTTCTTACAGATCTCCTCAAACTACGCTTTTATCTGAGCATACCTTATTTTATTTATGATTTTCATTTTCCAGTTTTTCAAAATCTCTTTTATCTCCAGTTTTTTCAACACACTGATTATCCCACCAGTTATTCCTACATTCAACCCTATCCCTAATCGTAATTTTTTTTCTGACAACCACTTCCTTATCAATCTGTTTTAATTGGGCCATCATTTCTCTAACATCACCTTTCAATTCTTTGTATTTTAATTTTTATTCCATCACACCACTTTCTTTCTCTGACCAAATTTCTTTCCATATTATCTTCTTATTTCTTTCCCTGTAATATTCTATCTTAAGATAATAGTTTAAGATAATAGTACAGATCTCATGTTCTTTAAAAATTCTGCTTTTTCGAAAATTGCAAAATTTCAAAATTTTTTTCAGCGTCTTTCTATAACTATAATATGAAGATGGAGATTTTTTCCTTAGTAAAATCAGTTCCTTGAAAATTGATTTTGAAATAAGGTTATGTACAATTTTTCGATAATTTGAGTAATTTTCGCGTAATTTTGCGTGAAAGTATGGGGTTAGAAAGTACGTGCTATTTAAGAGCCACTACTTTGTTTTTGTTTTTCCTAACGTCCATCTTTTATAAGTTGTTTCAACTCAGTACCGATTGAGATGGCTCAGGGCTGCTATTGTTGCCAACAGTGGAGGATCGCGTATGTTTTCTAAGAGCAGAAAAGAAGCCAACGGCATAATGAACTTCTAATTCAACGTACAACAAATTGGACTCAGGGGGCTCTTGCGTATCGTATCAGACTTCAGCCAATGAGCTTTAGACACCAGTTTGCGTCACAATATTAGCGGGAGTTTTAAATGCAGCCAGAAACCTCGTTACAAGACAGTGAAACACATATATGAAATATGACGATATCTCCGCCTCGTACGTAAACGAAGTACCCCTCTCCCCTGAGACAGCGTCCTTTCTACCCCTTGGGATGTTGCATCAATCAGAAACAACCGTGGTTCTACATGATAGCGATTGGTCAACGCGTCCCTCCCCCTGACCGCGGGATGTCCGAGTTTTTTGTCGCGGTTGGGAAGATAGAATTTTGCCGGTACATTTTTGTGAGGGTGACTGTACCTTCAACTACATTTACACAACGAATGAACAAAACTAAAATGGGGAAATAAACGTTAGGCTAGCTGACTTATGGAATTATATATTTTAAAAAATATTAGTGTATTTTTTGTAAAAACAAAACGAAATGCGAAATGACGCAACACCCATTCTAGTCGGCAGTCGCCAGCCACCGGGGTTAAATTTCGCGCGGCAGCGGATTTGAATTTCCTGCCCGGAAGTAAAATTTTAACTTAACACTTAAAAACAGGTTTTTTTTTTTTTTTTTTTGCGAGGAAGAACTGGTTCAGCCAATATTCATGAAATTCAGCGTAGAATCTGTGTTTGAAGAAAAGTTCCTGATTTCACTGTTGGCTCTGAATTTACGTTTTTTTGAAAATTAAAGTAGTTTTCGCACAATATTACGTGAAGTATGCGCAATTATTTTAAAAAATTTTAAAAAAATCCAAAAACGGATCCAAATTTGTTCTTTAAACTTTTCGTAGGGTTTTATTTATTTATTTAACGTAAAAAAACAGTTAAAACTGCGTATGACGTGCCATGGGGAAAAGTGAATTGTGTGCACATTTTCAACATTCTGTGATCCCTACACTATATATACTACTTGATTTTTGAATTAAAAAAACTCCTATGTAATAAAATCTATTTTCAAGGATAAATAAGCAATACATTTTGGGCTCTTATCCATGTTGTCCATGTACTTCCTGCCGCGACAACATGGAAACGATAATTTGAATAACTGTATTTCCCGCTGAATTCTAGAAGACGTGCATAGATACTAATTAAGTTACATTTACGTTCAGAAGCAAAACAAGGGGCCATCTCAGCATTTGCTCAATGGATCAGGGAAACTGGACAAAAAACCTGATCGAGATGGGGGTCATTGACCCAGGAGCTGCGATACAATACTTGTTACATATTCTTTAGAATTATACAGTCCAATGGTAAATAATACATTAAATATCACTGTTCAAATTAATGTTACTTTCCTTGTGATGCTCAGTATAGTCTCTAATTGTATAGAAACAGTTAAGCAGCAGAAACGATTTCACTTTGGATTTAAACTTTTCTATCGAATTTATTCGTTTAATGTCATCTGGCAAAGTGTTGTAAAATAATGTACCCTCTCCCTCAGAAAAAATGTCGTTCAAAATTCTATCTTCCACACCGCGCCGACAAACTTGGACACCCCTCGGCCTGGGGGAGGGCAGGGGGAGGGACTTGTTGACCAATCGCTAGCAGGTAGAACCACAGTTGTCTGTGATTGAAGCAACATCCCAAGGGGCAGAAAGAACGCTGCCTCAGGGGGAGGGGGCTAGTTCGTTTACGTACGAGACGGAAATATCGTCATATTTCCCTGCCGAAGGAGATAGTTTGCCTGCGCGTACGCCACGACGAAAAAATATTTCTAAGCGGGGTTTTCCGTCCAGAATGATTGTCTATAGACCAGTAAATATTTATCATTTTAGCAAAATTTATTATAACTTTTAGTAATCGATTTGTAACTCCTGACAAACTGCTATTTTGAGATATTCATTTCAAGCACAATTTGCGGAGCCTTCCCGGCCGTTCTAACGCATATTTCGAATTTGTTTATAAAATTATAAATTGTTGCAAAATTGTTAATTCGCCTTTTTTTGGTTCTGGGACATCGGGAGACTCTCCCCCCTTTAGATTTGCAAAATTTGGAAATTGTTTATAAATTTGCAATTGTTGCAAATTTTTTTATTGTCTAATCTGAATAGCGTTTAAAAGTGATGCAAAATTCCGGAATCCGTTCGGTGATATTATATCTCGTTCTCGAGATATATGTAATTGTTTATAGGAAATTAACATCTTAGTAGACCCCATTTGTTTGCGCTTAATTCATTCGCGCTAGCAGAATAGCGTGGGATGGGCATACTGAAAACACAGTTCTCCAATGCCGCGCTTTTGCCTGCCACATACGCTTAAAATGCACTTGCTTGTAAACAAATTCTGTGGCCAATTTAATTATGCTAAATTCGTATTTTTACGGCGAGTATGAGCATAACTTTTATTTGGTTTTTATATTCTCTTTTAAGTCTTACAATTTGCAAGTCGATATATTTATCAAATAGGAAAGAAATTGATTAACCATTACCATTAAAAAATAGGGAAACATATTGCTTAGCTGTTTGCTATAAACTGCACTGGATTGGATGAATGTAGTGTTAAGGTTTTAAAATACAGAAATATTCAATTTTGTGTTTTGAAAGATCACATGAGTAGAATCACACATCACAATATTTACACAAGTATAGAAATTTCTATCAAAACGTATACAAACTTTAAGTTAATATTTTCAATTCAATTTATCATTCCTTTCTAAAACTGTTAATTTGATGATTTCATTGTATAATATTCAAATCAGAGCGTTATGTGCTAAATCTACGCATTGTTAATACATATTTTTAAACAACATTAATATATTTAATATACATTTAAAAGGTTTTTAGATTGGCGAACGTATCAATGAAATTTCATGAATTCCTGAATGCTTAAAAAGAAATACTTGTAAAATTAAATTATTGTAGCGTGTAAAAATATAAACAGCTCACGTATTTGGTACAACGAGTTGATATTACTAAAAGAAAGCAAAACAGATGTTATAACAATTCAAAGAGATTTAGCGTTTGTTTACAGTTTAGTAAATATCAATGCTCTAGCATTTCCCAGTGAAAATACATAGAACGAACTTGGTGGTAAAGTGATATGACCTTCCCAACACAGACTACATTTCAGTATCGTCAGAGTTCGAAGGTGGTTTGTTGGCCGCCATTCTACGAATCTATCAAAACCTTGAATTATGCACGACCATCTGTACAGGGAGAACGTAGCGGTTTATTAAACGGAAACGGGCCATTCGAGGTATCTAATGTATACTCTTTGAAAACGTTTAACCATTATAAACTATCCCTAAGAAAAATATCAAATAAACAATGTTAAAGGGCACCAGCTTAACATTGCCTTTACTATTTGAATGATTTCAACATCCCCAAAACCAACAGAAAACCCATGTTTTTACAGGTTATTATAAAGCCAATTCAATAAATATAAGCATTTATTCACGTTATTATTTTTAAAACACTCAAATATCTACGATGTTATTTGATTCATGTCTTCATCAAAGATCTGAGATTAAAAAACTGATAAGCAGAGAAAATTAAAGTAATTTTGAGTGACTGATGAAGTTGAATGATCAAATGAAAAACAATGTTTCTTGCTTCATATAATGCTATCGTGTTTAACAGACATGTAATTACATGTGATACCTATATTTAAACATCCAAGCTAATGAAAATTTTCAAAATTAAATAATCAATAAAACGTTGATTCCTCAGCAAGGATTATATTATTAAATACTTTTTGAGATTCATGTGCTCCTGTGTGAATAACGTAGTAAACGTGATTCGTATGATCCAGTTTCTCAGAATAATACAAAACCTGCTAGACACATACACTAAACATAATAGTTGTCAAATAGTTATTTACGACATGAGTATCATAAGATATCTTATTACAATACGAAATTGGAGAATGATCAAACAAGACTCTTTAGCCGAAATTGTTAACCAATTGAATATTGTAATATAATGTTACGATTTGAATATCATAGAAAGTAAGACGCAATTTGTCAAAATTCATGTGAACTATAATTTTTCTTTATATTTTACTCATCCTGCGAAAGATGTGTGACAGTACGTATGTTAACAGTTCTACTGCCATGGGTTTAATTAAATAGTTTGCAGTACGCAAATTATTGTTTTTGGTTTTAAAGAAGCATGGATATACAGAGTATCGGGGAAGGAAACGTCGAAAGTTTGAAAAAAGCTGTTTAAACAATTTATTCATACTTTGTCTAATAAACTACATAGATATTTTGAATGGCTGAGCTGCAATAAACACGCAAATGTTGGTTTGAAAATATGATTTCTACGCAAAACTTTGCATTCTAGAATCATGTAAACAGACCTGAAACATGTAACATGTTTATTATTAACAATATAAATTAATATATTAGTTCAGAAAAAATTAACCGAGAAATAAAAAAGCAGTCGAACTGTGAAAATTGGGTGCTTTTTTTATTTCTAGGTTAATTTTTCTTTCTGATCAAATGTATTCATTTATTTTGTTAATCATAAACAATTTAGATATTAATGAAGTGTTTATATGCTTCTACAACGCAAATGGTTGCCTAGAAAACATATCCAAACCAACTTTTGAATGTTGATTGCGGCTTAGCCATTTGGACTATCCGTGTAGTTTATTAGACAAAATAAGCTTAAAATTGTCTTAACAGCTATTTTTCGAAGATTCGACATTTCTTCCCCGAATATCCTGTATATAAAAGGCTTGATTTCTGTTGGTACGCGACGAAACGGCGTTCCGGTTCTTTGGAAATAATTATGAAATTATATTAAATATAAATATCTATTGCTATTATATTAATAATTAATTCGAGGCGCGTATCGGGGCCTAAGATTTTAAAAATAAAGGATATATGTATCATAATAACTCTTATGACGACACTGTTCTCAGTTACGTCAAGTTTTAATTTAGAGAATCAAAGTGAATGGTCTAAGTTTACTCACCTAAATAAAGTTTATCTTACTATACATACTATTTAGAAAGTGTTTTATGTTCAAAACAAGTGTTGCCTCAACACCATATATTTTCACGTAATATTCGTAATTGCTATGCAATATTCAATACGGACTATGTGAACCTGCAAAAAAGAAACAAAAAAAAACCCTACTGCAGCAGAAAATATTTTCCACTCGTCGGGATTCCAACCCGGGTCTTTAAAGGTAACTCACGTGACACAGTTCCCCCTCACCGCCAGGTACACGACAAGATTACCTCCTTTCCGATGCGAAAACAAAGTGAAGCATTTGCGGTTTTAAAAAAACAGGGTGTTCAATTTATCTTAATACAAGATCTATTTTTAAAAAGAGTTTTCATTAAACAAAAATCTCTAGCGTTCATATTGTTTTCCGACAATGTTATAAAGATGAGTCGGGGCTAATATTGAACAGTAGAAAATTGGTGTTAATGTATTTCACTTTAAGAGTTTTAATTTATTTATGTCCAAAAATAACAAGAAAATGACAAATGATAGGAAATATATTCTATTATAATAACCATATAGCAAACACTCAGAATGTAACAATATTTGGGAGGAAAAGAATCAAAACTAAAATGCCTAATTTTTCCAGTCAAAAACTTTACAACCGTGATATAAACCTTTTGATGTTACTTCGTTATTTTTTATGACACGATATTGTTGAAAATAGGTTATCATTAAGAAAGAATTAATATTCTTTTCTGCTTTAAAATGATGCAATAATATTAATCGTGTCATGATATATACAGCGTCAAATTAGTGGGGTTATTATGATACAACTTAAGAGGCTAATGTAATACGGGTGTCGGGGCTATTTTGATACACTAAACATTAACACGCAGACAACTGGAAGGGATTTTTTTATGTTTAATATTACATCAAAGTCGCTACAATTTCGATTTGATGTTGATAAACTATCCAAGTGTTTATCTGAGAAAGAAAGAGCAGGCGACAATTTATATAGATTTCCTCGTTCTCCTCCCTACCCAGTACATTGTGATTCACTTATGATTATCAATTGGCGGAAGCTTCTGCTGTTTCAGTGCAGTTACTGATTTTTCACTGGAATCACAAGGAAGAAGGCCTACAATAGGAGCTAACACCATCCCTTCAACTCCAGATATGAACTGTTCTCTTCCAGTACTTTTGAGAATAAGGAAGCGGTTAGACCCAATAGCAGCAATCATTACTAATGAAGAGTGGATCATTACTAGGAAAGAGTGGAGTGTTTAATTTACATTAATTTAATATCTAATTAAAAAAGAGATTTCATGAAACAAAAATCTCTAGCGTTAATATTTGTTTTCGACAATGTTAATAGGTATTTCTTTGCAATTATCGAAAATTCAGATCGTTCGCCCAAAATTGAACGTACGCCACCTTTAAACATCTTGTGCTTCGAGGAATAGATTTACAGAAAAATTGGAGCTCTTTTTGAGAAAATTATGTAAGTATGATGGGGTTTGGTGTAAAGTACCTTCAAAATTAAAAGATTCGTTTCAAATTCGAAGATTCGTAATATTAGCCAGATCGTTCAAGGAATATCCATTTTGGTGAAAATCGTGTTTACTTTAGGCTTTAGAATTACTCACACGAAGACGGATTCACAAAGAGGTTTTTTGGAAAATCACTTTTTCGGGTTCAAAAAACAAGCGTTTTGACAGCCTTGTGTATAGAAAATAAAAGAACAATACCAAATCCACTTTTTTCGAACTAGCTACTTACAAAACGTGTTTTCTGTGACAATTTCGACACTTCCTCCTACAGCATTACGTAACTCTCTTTACACGTGGAGGTAAAAATATTCCAGCGTTACTGGGATTTGAACTCGGATCCTTGTAGTCTGTAGGTCTGGCTCGACCAACTGTGCTATCACAGATATTTCTCAACATGCTGTCCAAGCACACTTATTACGAAAAGAATAATTACGTGATATGCATTGCACTTAAATTTTTCATTAGAGAAATGTTCTACATGTGTGAGAGATATCAAAATCACAAAAACGAATGCAACCAAATAAAACCCACGCAACTACATAGCTCATTTTACTAAGAATTTTTTTCAACCAAAAGCCGTGGTCTTTAGAACACTCTGTGGACGTCGTTCCCGGTCTTATCTTTCGGCGACTATGGCCAAGGTTGAATTACGTCACAGATGAAAATTGCGATAACGCTAGAGCTCTACACAGGCGCGCTTGCAGACGTTCTGAAGCCAGAATCGCAATAGGGGCATATTTATACGTGATTCTTAAAGACATTAACACACTAAAATAAGCAGTGGCGCCTCAAAACACATGCTTTATGTGATATTTATAATGGATACGAATGATTATAACTATACAATTCACCGCAAAATTGTTTCTACCCGCAAAAATTATTCGCCGTGGATGAGATTCGATCTTACGTGCTTAAGCTTTTCCAACAGTGCGCTTACCTGCTATACCACAGAAACTCTTATAAATTTTGTCTCTCACAAAGATGATTTGAAACTGTCATGTATCACAGATTTGACTAAAAAAGAACGTGCGGCGTTTAGATGCTTGTGTTAACTACAGACGGACAGACAGACGCCAACATGAGATCTACTTCATTCTCTTAAACGTTCTTGAGATTATGGAAAAAAATTAATCAAAACCGATGACGTCGCTTTTGAGAAAATTTTAAAAATATCTCTGGGGCTTTATGTAAAGTACCTCCCAAAATTAAAATATCGATTTCGAATTAATGGGACCGTGATGTCAACAAGATCGATTGGGTATTATCAATTTTGGACAAAATAGGTTGAACAATTTAACCCCTAGCGTTGTTCGCAGACGGAAGACTGATAGACAAACGTTTTGCCGTCATTCAATTTTTCGGTAACAACGATCCACAAAACATGAATTCTGGCTACACAACGCGTTAAAGAATTCCCCCCTAAATTTAGCAAATAAATTTATTCACTTTTTCGTTATCAGGATGGGACGGTTTTTCTGCCGAAAATTCGCCGTATTCTGGTGCACGATTACAATACCTTTTCTTCTTACGACAGTAAGTGCGAGAAAGAAAAAATCAATAAAAACATTAAATCCTTTTTTCCACCCCCATTTCCGTCTTCCTAAAGGCCTAATAAAATAACCTGTCCAACATAAAATGTATTAACCCCTATGTTATTTTTCCTAGTTTACCAATCCCCGTCTCAGTACGGGGGAGTGGAGGCAAAACTAGGAGAAGAAAAATCCCACACCACTAACACCTGGCTGTAGAGTCCCAACTGGGACAGGTAGCTGTAGAGAGCATCAACCGTCGGCAATGAGCGCAACAATGGATGCTGTGGGCAGCAACAATGGACGCTGCCAACAATGGACACATATTAGCTTATCAATTCCAGTTAAAATTGTTTTGTTTATCAGTTAGCATTGCTGTGATTAAATGTTCTTATAAGTCTTGTTTATGGACCACTAATTCGTGTTTCGAATACATAAAATTATTTTTGCCCGATCTCAAGATATTCTAAAATCATTCTTAAATATTATATTTTTTTAAATGATGACCTACAAGTACAACCAAACAAATCATAATTAGTCTCTTCATAAATAATTAAGAAATTAAACAGTTATAGATGCCCCGGAAAGCAGTAAGCCCGCTAAAACATTTCATTTTCGCTGCGAACTCTATTTCAAAATCTATTTTAATTTGCTACTTTAGTTATTGAAAAAGGTAAAATAATTTGGAAAGTAAACGAATGAATACTATTATAAATACGTATTACCTAATGCATATCTGCGTATATATATACTTCTCGACTTTAAACTTGATTACATTTTATTGACCGTAGAGATATTCTAACATTAACGTTAAGTAAATAAAGGCCGGTATTACACTGTAAAAGATCTTTGTCAAAGATATTTTATAAAAGGAATATGACAGTGTAATAGCCAATATTTTATAAAAGATTTCGTTTATAAAATTTCTTGGATAAAATGTAGTCTCCGGCTTCCAAGTTTTATCATTTGGTAACATGGCGTCCGATATAGGGGTATTGCTTCAACCAAAGTCATAATTGCTGAGTGCGAGTAATTAGAATGTTTATATAATACTGTCCATCCGAACTACAAAAGTAAAACCAAACGAATTAACGTTTGTAGGACAGATTTTCCCGGGAAGTGGAAAATATGGTGTTTGGAAAATGCCCAGTTCGGGAAGATAATTTTTTTAAACTTTCCTATCAGAGGACTGAATTTTGAAAGAAGGAAGAACGACAAAGAAAATTGAATGTTTCCTCATCCATCCTCAAATAATTCTTCATTTCGAAGGTCTTTAATTAATGCTTCACAATGTGCGACCCATAACCTCACCATGGCGTTGTTCTAAAGCCTCACCCTCAAACGTTTTCTTATTTACCTTTTGCTACATTAGCATTCAACATAGATTAGTTATAATAAAATATAAAGTAGCAAAACACAACTATTTGTGCGTAATTGATTGTAAATCGCGAGCAAACCTACATAAAATTTGGACGAAATGTAATACGCTCATCAAATTTCTTTGTCAAAGTTTTCTCATCAAAGTTCAAAGACTGCCACAAAGTTCTTTATCAAAGATATGTCATATAACTTTTATAGTGTAATACCGGCCAATGCCGCCGTATGTTATATCTTTCCCATTCATGTCGCCAACAATGAACTTCTCGGAAAATCATCTCAAATATCCATAGTTGAATATTATAACAAGAAAATATCAAAATTTTGTAATAAATGTTCCTTCAAAATTCCGGTATTTTCTGTTTTTCTTTAATGTTATGTTTAAATACTATTATTAAGAGAGAAAACCTCATTGAGATAATTTCAATTAAATCAATGCAACTCGAAGAGCAAACGCTCGTGCGATTTGAAGAATAAACGCTAGTTTCTTTCTGTACTCAGAATTCGTCTTGTATATGAGTTAGGGCACGGGGATACCAAAATTTAAGAAAACTTTCACAGAATACATTTCTCCCTACAGTACATTACACACAATTTTTAACTGTTTTTGACATTAAATGAAAAACACAGCGTCGTAATAGCGCCTTTTCCGTCCCAACAATCATCAGAATTCAAAAGAAATTCAGAATGACAGCTCGTCAAACGAAGCGGGGGAAATTCAAATTTGCTATTTCAAAAATTGTAAAGTTATCTAAAGTACTTATATTTTTAAACAATTGTACGTGATCTTTTTTAAAGGTCTGATTATTTGAAAGGAATATTTGAAGATCTGTTTTTGATGAACACATTTCATTAAGGAAACAAACTATCTTCAATACTTAAGTTGTAGGAAAACGCCGAAAAAAATTGTTTTGTTGCATTTTTGGAAAAATTCAGTATATGAACGAAAATCATCTCCGCCATCGTCTTATAGCGTCCATTACGTTATGCGGCAATAAAATTTAACCAGAAAAGTTCATGCCATTTTTTTAATTTATGAAAATGTTTCAGGGGCTTCTTGTAGAGTACCATCCAAAAATAAAATATTGATTTGAAATTCAGGAGGGCTCGACATCAGCCAGATCGCTTGCGGAATATCAACTTTGGAGAAAATTGCCTGGACAGTTTAGCCGTTAGCATTGTTCACAGAAGAAAATACGTTTTGCCATTAATTGTTTTTTTTTTTGTATTTACTACCCACCAAACCTGGCTTCTGGCTACACCACATGTTAAAGGGATTTAATTCTATATTTATCAACTGAATTTATCCACTTTTCTTGACACCAGAGCCCGGAAATGGCAGTTTTTTGTATCGAAAATTAGTCGATTTCCTCCGTAGAATTACGTAACTTTTTACTTTCTCGTATACGCACATACATACTGATTAATATACGTAGTATAGAGAAAGTTATGTAATGCTCCGCGAAGAAAACGGCGAATTTTCGGCAGAAAAAATGTATTGCCGGGCCCTGAAAACAAAGGAGTGGATAAATCCAGTTACTAAATTAAGAGAAAAAACCTCGAACACGTGATGTAACCATAATTCCTGTTTTGTGGGTCTTTGATGCCAAAACACCAATTGAAAGCAAAACGTCAGTCTGTCTGCGTCTGTCCGTCTCTCCGTCCATCTGTGAACGCTACTATCGCCTAAACAGATCGTACGATCTTTTCCAAATTGAAGAATCCCTTGTCGATGTGATTCTAGTTGAAACTTTGAGATTTTAAAAATCATCCTTTAAAATTTGAGGGTACATTACATGAAGCCGTCGGTCATTTTCAAAAGTTTCTAAAAAACGACCCCAAATTTTTTCATTAAATTTCTTCTAAGAATAGAGTAAAATACACTTATAAAGGCGACATACGTCCTATGTCCACTGTATACTCAGAATTTTCGAAAATTGGAAAAGTTTAAATTTTTTCGGCGTTTTCCTACAACTCTAAAATTGAACACAGATTTTCCTTTCAAATGAAATTTGTTGTTTATAAATAATTCTTTCAATAAGGTGATATAATTTTTTTTGAAAATTACAGACAGACAGACGAACAGACACAAGAACAGACACATCAACAGACACACGAACATACAGGCTTTTCGTCGTCGTTTGATTTTTCTGTATCAACGACCCACAAAACATTGGTTTCTGGCAACACGAGTTAAAAGATTTTTTTATACATTTCCCAACATTAGTTAACCCTTCTTACGTTACCAGGACCCGGCATTAACAGTTTTCCCATAGATTCTAACAATAATATTCGAATGTTGTTGAAATAATGCCTTTATTATGATTTTCCTATTGATTTGTTAAGAATACCAAGTAAAAAACAGAGGATTCCTTTCTTATTGTATTTCATTTCATATTGTTAATAAATCTTTTTTTAATATTTACTGATTATTTCACCTTTGGAATTGATTGAAAATTTTCGTTGAATAGAAACAATGAAAAACAATTTTTTCTTCCTATCTGGTAATTCTGTAGTAAGATGAAAAAGTATTGTAATCATGCGCAGGGAGAAGGGGATTTTTCGACAAAAACCTCTAAATTCCGATCACTGGTCACGACAAAAGTATATAAATGTTATTCTTGTATATAGTGAATTACTTCAATACGTTTGTAGACAGAATCCATGTTTTGTGGGTCCTTGTTACTAAAAAATATAATTACGACAAAACGTCTGTTTGTCCGTCTGTAGTTAACACAAGCATCTAAACGCCGCACGTTCTTTTTTAGACAAATTTGTAATACATGACAGTTTCAAATCATCTTTGTGAGAGACAAAATTTATAAGAGTTTCTGTGGTATAGCAGGTAAGCGCACTGTTGGAAAAGCTTAAGCACGTAAGATCGAATCTCATCCACGGCGAATAATTTTTGCGGGTAGAAACAATTTTGCGGTGAATTGTATAGTTATAATCATTCGTATCCATTATAAATATCACATAAAGCATGTGTTTTGAGGCGCCACTGCTTATTTTAGTGTGTTAATGTCTTTAAGAATCACGTATAAATATGCCCCTATTGCGATTCTGGCTTCAGAACGTCTGCAAGCGCGCCTGTGTAGAGCTCTAGCGTTATCGCAATTTTCATCTGTGACGTAATTCAACCTTGGCCATAGTCGCCAAAAGATAAGACCGGGAACGACGTCCACAGAGTGTTCTAAAGACCACGGCTTTTGGTTGAAAAAATTTCTTTGTAAAATGAGCTATGTAGTTGCGTGGGTTTTATTCGGTTGCATTCGTTTTTGTGATTTTGATATCTCTCACACATGTAGAACATTTCTCTAATGAAAAATTTAAGTGCAATGCACATCACGTAATTATTCTTTTCGTAATAAGTGTGCTTGGACAGCATGTTGAGAAATATCTGTGATAGCACAGTTGGTCGAGCCAGACCTACAGACTACAGGGATCCGAGTTCAAATCCCAGTAACGCTGGTATATTTTTACCTCCACGTGTAAAGAGAGTTACGTAATGCTGTAGGAGGAAGTGTCGAAATTGTCACAGAAAACACGTTTTGTAAGTAGCTAGTTCGAAAAAAGTGGATTTGGTATTGTTCTTTTATTTTCTATACACAAGGCTGTCAAAACGCTTGTTTTTTGAACCCGAAAAAGTGATTTTCCAAAAAACCTCTTTGTGAATCCGTCTTCGTGTGAGTAATTCTAGAGCCTAAAGTAAACACGATTTTCACCAAAATGGATATTCCTTGAACGATCTGGCTAATATTACGAATCTTCGAATTTGAAACGAATCTTTTAATTTTGAAGGTACTTTACACCAAACCCCATCATATTTACATAATTTTCTCAAAAAGAGCTCCAATTTTTCTGTAAATCTATTCCTCGAAGCACAAGATGTTTAAAGGTGGCGTACGTTCAATTTTGGGCGAACGATCTGAATTTTCGATAATTGCAAAGAAATACCTATTAACATTGTCGAAAACAAATATTAACGCTAGAGATTTTTGTTTCATGAAATCTCTTTTTAAAATAGATATTAAATTAATGTAAATTAAACACTCCACTCCTTCCTAGTAATGATCCACTCTTCATTAGTAATGATTGCTGCTATTGGGTTTAACCGCTTCCTTATTCCCTGGATGGCTACTGTTTTTTTAATTTTTTTCCAGCAGTATTATCTCAAAAGTACTGGAAGAGAACAGTTCATATCTGGAGTTGAAGGGATGGTGTTAGCTCCTATTGTGGGCCTTCTTCCTTGTGATTCCAGTGAAAAATCAGTAACTGCACTGAAACAGCAGAAGCTTCCGCCAATTGATAATCATAAGTGAATCACAATGTACTGGGTAGGGAGGAGAACGAGGAAATCTATATAAATTGTCGCCTGCTCTTTCTTTCTCAGATAAACACTTGGATAGTTTATCAACATCAAATCGAAATTGTAGCGACTTTGATGTAATATTAAACATAAAAAAATCCCTTCCAGTTGTCTGCGTGTTAATGTTTAGTGTATCAAAATAGCCCCGACACCCGTATTACATTAGCCTCTTAAGTTGTATCATAATAACCCCACTAATTTGACGCTGTATATATCATGACACGATTAATATTATTGCATCATTTTAAAGCAGAAAAGAATATTAATTCTTTCTTAATGATAACCTATTTTCAACAATATCGTGTCATAAAAAATAACGAAGTAACATCAAAAGGTTTATATCACGGTTGTAAAGTTTTTGACTGGAAAAATTAGGCATTTTAGTTTTGATTCTTTTCCTCCCAAATATTGTTACATTCTGAGTGTTTGCTATATGGTTATTATAATAGAATATATTTCCTATCATTTGTCATTTTCTTGTTATTTTTGGACATAAATAAATTAAAACTCTTAAAGTGAAATACATTAACACCAATTTTCTACTGTTCAATATTAGCCCCGACTCATCTTTATAACATTGTCGGAAAACAATATGAACGCTAGAGATTTTTGTTTAATGAAAACTCTTTTTAAAAATAGATCTTGTATTAAGATAAATTGAACACCCTGTTTTTTTAAAACCGCAAATGCTTCACTTTGTTTTCGCATCGGAAAGGAGGTAATCTTGTCGTGTACCTGGCGGTGAGGGGGAACTGTGTCACGTGAGTTACCTTTAAAGACCCGGGTTGGAATCCCGACGAGTGGAAAATATTTTCTGCTGCAGTAGGGTTTTTTTTTGTTTCTTTTTTGCAGGTTCACATAGTCCGTATTGAATATTGCATAGCAATTACGAATATTACGTGAAAATATATGGTGTTGAGGCAACACTTGTTTTGAACATAAAACACTTTCTAAATAGTATGTATAGTAAGATAAACTTTATTTAGGTGAGTAAACTTAGACCATTCACTTTGATTCTCTAAATTAAAACTTGACGTAACTGAGAACAGTGTCGTCATAAGAGTTATTATGATACATATATCCTTTATTTTTAAAATCTTAGGCCCCGATACGCGCCTCGAATTAATTATTAATATAATAGCAATAGATATTTATATTTAATATAATTTCATAATTATTTCCAAAGAACCGGAACGCCGTTTCGTCGCGTACCAACAGAAATCAAGCCTTTTATATACAGGATATTCGGGGAAGAAATGTCGAATCTTCGAAAAATAGCTGTTAAGACAATTTTAAGCTTATTTTGTCTAATAAACTACACGGATAGTCCAAATGGCTAAGCCGCAATCAACATTCAAAAGTTGGTTTGGATATGTTTTCTAGGCAACCATTTGCGTTGTAGAAGCATATAAACACTTCATTAATATCTAAATTGTTTATGATTAACAAAATAAATGAATACATTTGATCAGAAAGAAAAATTAACCTAGAAATAAAAAAGCACCCAATTTTCACAGTTCGACTGCTTTTTTATTTCTCGGTTAATTTTTTTCTGAACTAATATATTAATTTATATTGTTAATAATAAACATGTTACATGTTTCAGGTCTGTTTACATGATTCTAGAATGCAAAGTTTTGCGTAGAAATCATATTTTCAAACCAACATTTGCGTGTTTATTGCAGCTCAGCCATTCAAAATATCTATGTAGTTTATTAGACAAAGTATGAATAAATTGTTTAAACAGCTTTTTTCAAACTTTCGACGTTTCCTTCCCCGATACTCTGTATATCCATGCTTCTTTAAAACCAAAAACAATAATTTGCGTACTGCAAACTATTTAATTAAACCCATGGCAGTAGAACTGTTAACATACGTACTGTCACACATCTTTCGCAGGATGAGTAAAATATAAAGAAAAATTATAGTTCACATGAATTTTGACAAATTGCGTCTTACTTTCTATGATATTCAAATCGTAACATTATATTACAATATTCAATTGGTTAACAATTTCGGCTAAAGAGTCTTGTTTGATCATTCTCCAATTTCGTATTGTAATAAGATATCTTATGATACTCATGTCGTAAATAACTATTTGACAACTATTATGTTTAGTGTATGTGTCTAGCAGGTTTTGTATTATTCTGAGAAACTGGATCATACGAATCACGTTTACTACGTTATTCACACAGGAGCACATGAATCTCAAAAAGTATTTAATAATATAATCCTTGCTGAGGAATCAACGTTTTATTGATTATTTAATTTTGAAAATTTTCATTAGCTTGGATGTTTAAATATAGGTATCACATGTAATTACATGTCTGTTAAACACGATAGCATTATATGAAGCAAGAAACATTGTTTTTCATTTGATCATTCAACTTCATCAGTCACTCAAAATTACTTTAATTTTCTCTGCTTATCAGTTTTTTAATCTCAGATCTTTGATGAAGACATGAATCAAATAACATCGTAGATATTTGAGTGTTTTAAAAATAATAACGTGAATAAATGCTTATATTTATTGAATTGGCTTTATAATAACCTGTAAAAACATGGGTTTTCTGTTGGTTTTGGGGATGTTGAAATCATTCAAATAGTAAAGGCAATGTTAAGCTGGTGCCCTTTAACATTGTTTATTTGATATTTTTCTTAGGGATAGTTTATAATGGTTAAACGTTTTCAAAGAGTATACATTAGATACCTCGAATGGCCCGTTTCCGTTTAATAAACCGCTACGTTCTCCCTGTACAGATGGTCGTGCATAATTCAAGGTTTTGATAGATTCGTAGAATGGCGGCCAACAAACCACCTTCGAACTCTGACGATACTGAAATGTAGTCTGTGTTGGGAAGGTCATATCACTTTACCACCAAGTTCGTTCTATGTATTTTCACTGGGAAATGCTAGAGCATTGATATTTACTAAACTGTAAACAAACGCTAAATCTCTTTGAATTGTTATAACATCTGTTTTGCTTTCTTTTAGTAATATCAACTCGTTGTACCAAATACGTGAGCTGTTTATATTTTTACACGCTACAATAATTTAATTTTACAAGTATTTCTTTTTAAGCATTCAGGAATTCATGAAATTTCATTGATACGTTCGCCAATCTAAAAACCTTTTAAATGTATATTAAATATATTAATGTTGTTTAAAAATATGTATTAACAATGCGTAGATTTAGCACATAACGCTCTGATTTGAATATTATACAATGAAATCATCAAATTAACAGTTTTAGAAAGGAATGATAAATTGAATTGAAAATATTAACTTAAAGTTTGTATACGTTTTGATAGAAATTTCTATACTTGTGTAAATATTGTGATGTGTGATTCTACTCATGTGATCTTTCAAAACACAAAATTGAATATTTCTGTATTTTAAAACCTTAACACTACATTCATCCAATCCAGTGCAGTTTATAGCAAACAGCTAAGCAATATGTTTCCCTATTTTTTAATGGTAATGGTTAATCAATTTCTTTCCTATTTGATAAATATATCGACTTGCAAATTGTAAGACTTAAAAGAGAATATAAAAACCAAATAAAAGTTGTGCTCATACTCGCCGTAAAAATACGAATTTAGCATAATTAAATTGGCCACAGAATTTGTTTACAAGCAAGTGCATTTTAAGCGTATGTGGCAGGCAAAAGTGCGGCATTGGAGAACTGTTTTTTCAGTATGCCCATCCCACGCTATTCTGCTAGCGCGAATGAATTAAGCGCAAACAAATGGGGTCTACTAAGATGTTAATTTCCTATAAACAATTACATATATCTCGAGAACGAGATATAATATCACCGAACGGATTCCGGAATTTTGCATCACTTTTAAACGCTATTCAGATTAGACAATAAAAAAATTTGCAACAATTGCAAATTTATAAACAATTTCCAAATTTTGCAAATCTAAAGGGGGGAGAGTCTCCCGATGTCCCAGAACCAAAAACAGCGAATTAACAATTTTGCAACAATTTATAATTTTATAAACAAATTCGAAATATGCGTTAGAACGGCCGGGAAGGCTCCGCAAATTGTGCCTGAAATGAATATCTCAAAATAGCAGTTTGTCAGGAGTTACAAATCGATTACTAAAAGTTAGAATAATTGTTGCTAAAATGATAAATATTTACTGGTCTATAGACAATCATTCTGGACGGAAAACCCCGCTTAGAAATATTTTTTCGTCGTGGCGTACGCGCAGGCAAACTATCTCCTTCGGCAGGGAAATATGACGATATTTCCGTCTCGTACGTAAACGAACTAGCCCCCTCCCCCTGAGACAGCGTTCTTTCTGCCCCTTGGGATGTTGCACCAATCACAGACAACTGTGGTTCTACCTGCTAGCGATTGGTCAACGCGTCCCTCCCCCTGCCCTCCCCCAGGCCGAGGGGTGTCCAAGTTTGTCGGCGCGGTGTGGAAGATAGAATTTTGAACGACATTTTTTCTGAGGGAGAGGGTACATTATTTTACAACACTTTGCCAGATGACATTAAACGAATAAATTCGATAGAAAAGTTTAAATCCAAAGTGAAATCGTTTCTGCTGCTTAACTGTTTCTATACAATTAGAGACTATACTGAGCATCACAAGGAAAGTAACATTAATTTGAACAGTGATATTTAATGTATTATTTACCATTGGACTGTATAATTCTAAAGAATATGTAACAAGTATTGTATCGCAGCTCCTGGGTCAATGACCCCCATCTCGATCAGGTTTTTTGTCCAGTTTCCCTGATCCATTGAGCAAATGCTGAGATGGCCCCTTGTTTTGCTTCTGAACGTAAATGTAACTTAATTAGTATCTATGCACGTCTTCTAGAATTCAGCGGGAAATACAGTTATTCAAATTATCGTTTCCATGTTGTCGCGGCAGGAAGTACATGGACAACATGGATAAGAGCCCAAAATGTATTGCTTATTTATCCTTGAAAATAGATTTTATTACATAGGAGTTTTTTTAATTCAAAAATCAAGTAGTATATATAGTGTAGGGATCACAGAATGTTGAAAATGTGCACACAATTCACTTTTCCCCATGGCACGTCATACGCAGTTTTAACTGTTTTTTTACGTTAAATAAATAAATAAAACCCTACGAAAAGTTTAAAGAACAAATTTGGATCCGTTTTTGGATTTTTTTAAAATTTTTTAAAATAATTGCGCATACTTCACGTAATATTGTGCGAAAACTACTTTAATTTTCAAAAAAACGTAAATTCAGAGCCAACAGTGAAATCAGGAACTTTTCTTCAAACACAGATTCTACGCTGAATTTCATGAATATTGGCTGAACCAGTTCTTCCTCGCAAAAAAAAAAAAAAAAAACCTGTTTTTAAGTGTTAAGTTAAAATTTTACTTCAGGGCAGGAAATTCAAATCCATTGCCGCGCGAAATTTAACCCCGGTGGCTGGCGACTGCCGACTAGAATGGGTGTTGCGTCATTTCGCATTTCGGTGGAACAGTCCAGTGAGGAAAAAAAAAACTTTCGGCCGAGTGAAGATAACTTAAGATTAAATATTTACTAGTTGGTTACCAATGGTTTGGAATCTGTCCAAAAGTAATAATCCGATCGATCTGACTGAAGGAACTCTTGCGTGCATGAGCAAAGATAAACTGCAGGGCCGCCTTATCAAACTCATTCGTGGGTTCCAGTCCCGCCTTGGAGGTGGATGTTTGCTTGTGTAATAGGCAGGTTGGTGCTCTACACGCCATTTTGTATCTATTTCCTTTCTCCCCTTATCCTTATAAATTCAAGGCAATATTGCACAGGAATCTGTCCAAAAGTAATAATCCGATCGATCTGACTGAAGGAACTCTTGCGTGCATGAGCAAATAGAAACTGCAGGGCCGCCTTACCCAGTTCCGCCTTGGGGGTGGATGTTTGCTTGAGTGTTAGGCAGGTTGGCGCTCTACATGCCATTTTGTATCTCTTCTCTTTTCCCTTTCTTCCTTTATTTTCATAAATTCAAGGCGATATTGTAAAAATGTTTAGAGGAAATGATAGATAGTAGCTGGGATTGGGATATATTGATTAGTAATTCCGGGATCGTGGATACGGTGATACGGTGTCCGGGATCGGTCATTATTCCCGTTAGTGTATTGCATTTTTCTCCGGGAGGTTGCGGTGATCTCCCATCATTGGATGGTGAGATCCGTTGGTTTCTCCAACTAGGTGTCTCACACCAGTAAGGCACAGTCCCAGCCGGGACAAGCTCTAAGCTCCCGACTGGTCTCTATGAGAGAGCATCTCATTATTAATGAGCTGCACTTAATGTCTGCCTCACTATTTCCTTATAATTTTCAGCTCCACATAATCTGCAACAGCTGTTTCGACGGCGTCCATGTTGAATACCGTGTAACACGAAACGCGCAGTAAACAACTCTTGAGGGGGCAAGCATCGATGCGCGTCTATCGAGATGACGTCATCGACGCGCGTCAAACCAATGATTGTGTGTCTCCAACCTAAAAAGTGTAATTTTAGCAGAAATACCACGATAATAATGTGATTATCATTTACAGAAATTTTGCATGTCAGGTTGTTGCTATATTTAGCCTGTTTGGGTACTGCAGGCGTGTAGAATTATGCAAAATGGGTATGGCAAAAATTAAAGAAAAATAATTAGTAGTGATTAGTGGTGAAGGACAAAAAATAACATCCCAATATCATTTCTGTTTAAGATTGCGTTAATTACCTATAACTGTATAAAAAGTGTGTTGCATTACGGCCAAGACATGTAAAATACAGTAAGCCTTCCTTTTACTTCCTCGCCTTTACTCCGCAAGTAGAGAAAGTATTGTAATCATGCGCCGAAAAATTGCTATTTTCCAACTGAAAACTCTTACAGCTGGGTTCTGGTAACTAGGGGATAAATCATGTTCATATATAAAGGACATTACTTCCTTTAACACCTTGTGTAGTCACAATTCACGTTTTGTGGGTTCTTGATACCGAAAAATTGATTATCGGCAAAACGTCTGTCTGTCGGTCTGTCCGTTTGTGATCTACACTACTGCCGAAACCGTTCAGCTGTTTATCTTCAAAATTAATATTCCAAAATCGATTTTAAAGAACTTGCGGACCTGCGAGTTAGAAACATATTTTGGAGATACTTTACATGAAAACTCAACATTTTCAAAATTTTCTGAAAAATTTCTCAATTTTTTATTAAACTTTCTCACAGTCTGGAGTAAATGATGCTTGAAAAGTGACCAAAGTCTCATTTTGGTTGAAATCCCTGACTTATAGAAAGTTTGCAAAGGTTATCGGCGGCTTCCTACTACATTATTGAAGGTAGATATTTTTTCCTTAATAAAATATATTGTTGAGACTCAGATGTTAAATTAATGTTATGTCAGTTATTCGTAAGTATGAGTAGATTTCGCGTACTTTTGTGTGAAATATTGGTAATTTGAAAACAATTATTTTCTCAAAAACGGCTAAAAATTTTTTACTTTCTCTTATACGTATGTATATAAGATAAAGATAAAGAAAAATTTATTTAAACTGCAATTGGGTGTAACCCGGTGGCAGTTAATTACATAAATAAGATAATAGATGTCATGCAAATAATATAATAATGGTAATAATAATGCTAAAATGATAATAATAACAATAAAAGTAATAATAATATAAAAACTTCTGGTTCTTAAAACATTAAATTTCATGAAAAAGAAAAGAAACGTCTATCATCTCAAGCCGCACTGAGTGTTTATACAATAAAGAACGCACTGCACTATCCTTCACTTCACTTCATTATAACACTAAAAACATTTTCTTCATTATTTTTCTGCCCTACACTGCACGACACCTCACTTCACTGTATTACTTAATATTCTTAGTTAACTACCTCATAAACTTAAAAATACCCTAAATTAATATCCTAAATTGTTGAACACTTTTTTGCAAAACGTCCGTCCGTCCGTCGGTCCGTCCGCCCGTCCGTCCGTCCGTCCGTCTCTTCCTCTGTCCGTCCGTCCATCTGTCCGTTCTTCCCTCCGTCTGTCCATCCGTTCGTTCGTCCGCCCGTCCATCTGTGAACACCATAGCGCCTAAACCATACGTAAGATTTTTTGCAAAATGAATAGTCACCGGGTCTGGCTCGACTCGAAGCGCTCCGATTTTGAAAAATATTGTTTAAAATTTCAAGTTTCTTTACATAATGCCCCTGGGACATTTTCAAACTTTTCTCAAAAAATGGCTCCAAATTTGTCATTAAATTTCTTGTAATGATAAAGTAAAATACACTTATAAAGATGGCATAAGTCCGATTTTCTTTTTTTACTTGAGTTTTTTTACTCTATTCTTACAATAAATTTAAAGAAAAAATTTTGAACCATTTTTGAGAAAATGTTGAAAATGTCAGAGGACATCATGTCAAAAAAATTTTAAAGAATATTTTTCAAAATTTCTTCTAGAGCCAGATGGGCAAGCTTTTCTTCTATTTGGAAAAGGTCGTACTTGTAGTTTAGATGCTAGTAGTGTTCACAGACGGACGGGCGGACGTTTTGAAAAAAACTCTTTTTCAGTATCAGGAGACCCCAAAACATGTTGCAATCTCGAAATTGATTTTCCGCAGAATTAAATAACTTTATATTCGTATATTACTCCGTATATACGTATGAATACGAGAAAGTAACTAGTGGTACTACAGAATTTCTCGAAGTAAAGTTTTCTAATTTCCTTGGTGTAGACTGGCTTTACGGTCTTGCCACATCCACTTGCCAGCTGCCATCTATCGTCTCCCAAAGAACATTTCTTCGACATTTTCTCAACTTTTCGTTTTCCTAATAGTAGAACTGAAATATTAATTCAAGAATATTAAAGAAGAGTAAAACCTCATCATATATGACAATTTTCACTGAAAAATTTGGAGCCATTTTAAGAAAATAGCGTTTAAGCGTTACTGTAAATGCAAAATTTGAAGCTCTAATTTGAAGTACTTTAACTTGGAAATGAAATAATGTTTACAAAGCGCTTATAATATGTGTATTAACGGAGTGAGAAATGTTTTAAAAAAATACATTTGTGTAATTTTTGAAAACACAAAATAGAATACACCAATATGAAATTTACGTCATATTGAAGAGTGCAATTAGAACCATCCGTTGGAAGAGTTTTTAAAAAAATGGAACAAATTTGGAGAAAATGGCGTTCGTGTGTTTCTGAAAATGCGAAATTTTGAACTCATTTTCACAAAAAACTTTCGAGTTTTTCAGAAACTTTATTTGGCATTATTTAAAGCATATGTACTCATAAATACAATAATGTGAACAAATTGCCGCGAACGTAAATATTAATGATGTGAGAGACAAGTAAAAAACATTACATTTTTGTAATGTTTGAAAAAACAAATGAATAGAGCAATATAGCGTCTATGGTATCTTGTAGATTACGTTTAGCACTGACGCTACCAAGTTTGAAGAAAAAATTGGAGCAGTTTTTGAGAAAATCGTATTTTTGTAATGTTTAAAAATTGCACTATTTCACACACTATTTCGCAGAAACCGAGATGCAAAACCGAAATGCATGGTTTAGACGCTAGTTTTATTCACAGACACCAGACAGACAGGCAGACGCACGGACGGACGTTTTAGCGACATGATTTTTCAGTATCAAAGACCCACAAAACAGGGATTTTGGCTATACCACGTGTTAGACGATTTGTTTCTTAATATAGCAATTGAACTTCTCCTTCTTTTCGTTATCAGGGCCCGGCAATGATTTTTTCTGCCAAAAATTCGTCGTTTCTTCGTGCAGCATTACATAATTTTCTCTACAGTAGGTATATTACTCCGTTTATACGTAGTACGTCTGCGAGAAAGTAACTAGTGGTGCTTAGAATGACACAGACTTTCTCGCACTAATTAGTTTTCTAACACTTTATCCTGGGCTACCTTTTCGGGTAGGCCTTATTCTCTTTACGGCTACCCTTTTTTGTCGCCCAAAAGACATTTTTCACATTTCCTCAATTTCTCGGCTTCCTAATGTTAGAACTGATACAATTAGTACGCCTTGACTAATACAGAAGCATATAGTCCGCGTCCAAACCGAATGGCCGCCGTGGTTAAGGCATGTGCGGTTTAAGCGCTTCGGGTCAAAAGGACCCGGGTTCGATTCACCTGCAGGGTGCTAGTCAAATTTTACCAGTCAATAGTAGGACGGAACTAATGAATTTAGCAGTTGACGTGCCCGGAATATCTATAAATCAATCATCATAATCAGTGCGTCTGTGGATTGATGGATAAACTGTAGTGCCTAAACAGTTTAGCCGCTTTTCCCCAAAAATTGATATACCTTGATTGATCTGAGCTGACTTGAGGGTTTCTAAGGATATTTTGATTGTTGAGGTCTTTTTAACATGAATCGGTGATTTACCTTTTTACGCCTCTGACCGACTTTGTGTCATACGGCACTTGTGTGACGTAGTGGTTCTCACCGGCACGTTAAATTTGAAGATCGAAGTTAGGATCTCGGAGCGGAAAAGAAATTTGCTGTTTCAAAACACTTTTCCTGGTTTCTGTAGCAATATAATATTGCGGAGCAGTTACAAACAATACGAGAAAGTATGTACTATGCAGCACCACTAGCTTCCAATTTTCAAAAGTACAGATTGTTCGCCGGAAATGATGCTACCGCAAACTTTTCTTTGATACATACGAGGAAAAATTAAATAAACTAGTGGTGTTACAGAATGGCACAAACTTTCTCTTAGTAAAGTTTTCTAATTTTCTTGGTGTGGGCTAGCTTTACGGTCTTGCCCGATCCTCTTGTCAGCTGCCTTGAGCTATTTGATCGCTTTCGGTAACAAATGTAATAATGTATAGAAATTGCTGGAAATGTGCATATTAACGGCGTGAGAGATTTAAAAAAATACATTTGTCTAATTGTTGAAAAAATAACAACAAAATAATACACCAAAATGAACTTTAAGTTATATTAAACAGTGCAAATAGCACTGTTTATGTACGACTGTGTAATATGTATGTAATATGTACGACAAATTTGAAGATAAAATTTGGAGCCGTTTTTGAGAAAATGGCGTTTCATCGTTTCTGAAAATGGGTATTTTGCCATTTTTTCACAGAAATGTTTTGAGTTGGCGTGAAAACTTTATGACATCGTTTAAAGCACCTTTACTCGTAAATGCCATGTAAACAAATCGCCTAATGTAATATTAATGTAAATATTATACTAATGCTACCTCTAATGTAAATATTAACGACGTGGGAGACTGGTAAAAATAATTACATTTTTGTTATTTTTGAAAAACAAAATAAAAAAGCAAAATTGCATTTCATTTAGCACTACCCTACCAAAAGTTTCAGTTTTTTATAATTGCACATATTGCACGCAATATTGCGTAAAAACTACTAAGAGATTCAAAAAATGTAGAATTTGAGAAAACGTTTTTGAGAAAACGTTGTTTGAGCGTTTCTGAAAATGCGGAATTTTAAGCTTATTTTTAAAGAAAACAGTTTTCGATAAACTTTATATGGCATCATTTAAAGTACATCTCCACGTAAATGCAATAATGTAAATAAATTTCCGCTAATGTAAATTTTAACGACGTGAGAGACAAAACAAAGAAATTACATTTTTGTATTTTTTGAAAAAAGAAAAGAGTAGATAAAATAGCGTTTATGTCATCTCGTAGAATACATTTATCACTATCCCTGACAAACGTTTAAAAAAAATTAAAAGCCGATTTTGAGAAAATAAAGTTTTAGTTATTTTTTTGAAATTCCATATACTGCACGCAATCTTGCGCAAAACTGCTAAAAATTTCTAAAAATATACAAAACCCTAATGAAAGAACTGATTAAGGAAAGAAAAATCTTCATCTTCAATTTTGTAGTTGTGGGAAGATCGCGAAAAAATTCAACCTTTTGCAAATTTCAAAAATGAAGTGTTATCAGTGGAAAAGGTAGAGATATGCCACCTTTATAAGTGTATTTTACTAAATTCTTACAAGAAGTTTAAAGAAAAAATGTCGAGTCATTTTTGAGGAAATTTTGAAAATGCCCCAGAGGCTTCATGTAAACTACCCCAAAAAAATTAATGAATGTTTTTCGAAATCGCAGAGCTTAGATTCAAGCCAGACCGACAGGGGTTTCTTCAACTTGAAAAAAAATCGCATAGTTGAGGCGCTAGCGTTGTTCACATACACCAGACGGACGGGCGTTTTGAAAAGAACCACTTTTTCGGTATCAAGGGACCTCAAAACGTGTATTTTAGTTCAAATCTCGAAATCGATTTCCCACAGGATTGCTTTAAAAATCACTTATTCAATATCAGTTTACAATGTTTTCAGAACTTTTCAACGTATTCTCCCCCTGCTTCGATACAGTGTTCCCAACGCTTCACCTAATAATTGTTTTGCTTCTGGACATAAATGTAACTTCATTTTCTGTGCACGTCTTCTAGAATTCAGTGGGAAATACAATTATTCGAATTATCGTTTCCATGTTGTCGCGGTAGGAAGTAATAAGAGCCAAAATTTATTGCTTATTTATCCTTGAAAATAGATTTTATTACATGGGAGTTTTTTTTGTTTTTTTTTTCTCCCTTTCAAAATTTAAAATTTATTGCTTATTTATCCTTGAAAATAGATTTTATTACATGGGAGTTTTTTGTTTTTTTCTCCCTTTCAAAATTCAAAATTTCAGTAGTATATGACTTAGTGTAGGGATCACAGAATTTTGAAAATGAGCACACAATTCACTTTTCCCCATAGCACGTCATACGCAGTTTTTAACTGTTTTTGACGTAAAATAAATAAATAAATAAATAAATAAATAAATAAAGTCGCGAAGCTGAGGTGTGTTCGCCACAGCTTTTTTTTCTTTTCTTTTTTTTTCTTTTTTTTTTCCAGCTTTCAGCGCCCCATGCCAAGTTCCTTTCACGGTTCTTTTGATCCTAGTGAACAAAAAGAAGTCTTCAGGTGCCAGATCGGGACTGCATGGTGGCTAGGCCAGCGTTGTCACACCCATTTTCCCCAGCAACTCGGAGACATTGAGCGCGGCGTGGCTTAACGCGTTTCCATGGAGCACGATCTACGATTATTTATTTATTTATTTTACGTCAAAAACAGTTAAAAACTGCATATGACGTGCTATGGGGAAAAGTGAATTGTGTGCACATTTTCAAAATTCTGTGATCCCTACACTAAGTCATATACTACTTAAATTTTGAATTTTTGAAAGGGAGAAAAAAAAGAAAGAAAAAAAACTCCCATGTAAAAAAAATCTATTTTCAAGGGTAAATAAGCAATAAATTTTGAATTTTGAAAGGGAGAAAAAAACAACAACAAAAACTCCCATGTAATAAAATCTATTTTCAAAGATAAATAAGCAATAAATTTTGGCTCTTATTACTTCCTGCCGCGACAACATGGAAACGATAATTTGAATAATTGTATTTCCCACTGAATTCTGGAAGACGTGCACAGAAATGAAGTTACATTTATGTCCAGAAGCAAAACAAGGGGCCATCTCAGCATTTGCTCAATGGATCAGGGAAACTGGACGAAAAACCTGATCGAGATGGGGGTCATTGACCCGCAAGCTGTAGTACAATAGTTGTTACAGGTTGTTTATACTCATTGCGAATTTCTTTTCTGACAATTTTCATGTGAAGATCTTCAGTTAAAATGCGGAGAGCGATTGCTTTGGGGTGCTACACTCCACTGCAATCATCCAAACACTGCATCGCCGGTCCTTGTCCACAACTTGACGCACTTTTTGCACCGAGTCGTCCGTTTGTGATGTCGACGGGCGTCCCGAGCGAGCGACGAACTCCCGACCTTCGCGGAACCTCTTGTGCCACATAAATGTTTGGCTTCCTTTCATCGCAGGCTTTTCAAAGCATTTCGAGCATCTCCGCACTATTTTCCCCATTATCACAAAGAACTTTATTCCATAACGCTGCTCCACAGCTTGGTCCATTTTTTTTCTCGACGTGGGTACCACTGCGTCACCCTCCCTCAACAACTGTACGCAGGCGATCTAACATCTCGTTTCGAAGCTTAGATCGTCCACTAACTTCTCTGCAACGCCAACCAGCGCTGCCAAATAGAAAAAAATCATTCCGGGAAATTTTGGGATAGACCTTGTCCACGGATGTGATAAAATACTAAGTATTAGTATTCGGTTATAATTATATGAAAGTTTATAAGCACTTCTCTCCATTCAAGGAGACTGGTCGAATAATTGCGCGAGACACTGTACATGAAGGAGAAAGTAAAACCCAAAATACACCAAATTTAATTTTGTCATCTTAAATAGTGCAATTAGCACTAGCCGAGCGAAAAGTTTGAAGAAAAAATTTGGAGCAGTTTTTGAAAAAAAAAAAGGGGGGGGGTTTAAGCGTTTCTGAAAATGTGGAATTTTGAGGTCATTTTCATAGAAAACTGTTGGGTTTTCTAGAAACTTTATGATATTATTTAAAGCTCATGTACTCATAAATACAACAACGTGAAAAAATTGCCGCTGATGTAAATATTAACATACACCCAGCCCAGATTACCGAACAGGCTGAGTAGGCTGCAGCCTGGGGCGCGCAATTTTTGGGAGCGGACGAATTTCAGCGAGTGCAAAATTTCGTAAGGAGAACTTTTGAATGTTTTTAGGAAATCCCCCCCCCCCCATATTTGTAACGAAAGAAAGCGTTGATTAATCAAATATATTTCCAAACGATCCAGTAGAGTGGAATGTTGACGATGTTTTTAGAAAAATGGTGCCCGAAAATAGATTTAATCAAAATTATGACATCGATTTTTCTACCTCTGAAAGACATTATGCAGATCAAAGTCGATATTTATCAAAATCATGTTTCTCAAAAACAATGGCAAATGGTGTAATTGTAAAAAGGTTAGGGTCAGTACACTCCCCATCTACAGGACTTATCTTTTGTGCTCCTTGCAAATTATATGGTGGAACTACTACTTTGCTCACTACAACAGAGCTTAACGAGTGGAAAAACAGCATGTCTCAACGATAACAGTTCCTAACATGAAGATTGCGTAAGAAAATTTTCATGCAGGTCTGCAGTTATAAAATTAGTGGATTCAGAGCTTGTGAAACAGCACATAAATAAAGTGGAACATGGGGAAAATGTCCTGAAAAGAATTGTAAAAACTGCGAAATTTTTAGCATCAAGAGGATTGTCTTTTTCGGTAACAACGAAATTCTTGATTACAAAATAAAAAACTTCTTAGATTGCATTGAATTGATATTCAAATTTGATTAGTTTATGGCTGACCATCTCGTTCACTGTGGAAATATAGGACCACATTCGTGGGGAAAAAAAAAAAGTTCAGAAAATGGTAATTCGTAGGGTATTCTTTATTAAGGAAATTGTCGATACAAGATATATTTCCAAATGACGCGATTATTTTAAGACTCTATGATGCCTGTGACTAAAGTAAATGGTGAAGATCTTTCTCTGCGTTGAGGCTCGTAAAAAATATCTTAAATTGAGCCTTAAACGACATATTGAAAGCATTATCTTTATCGTTACATATACCAGTATGGTTAAACATAGAAAATTACATTTAGAGACACGTAGAGTTTAAGACACTTTTAAGAAATTTGCCGAGACTAAAGCGAGAAAACAAGATTCCATATGACAACGTATATTTCATATGAATACCTAAATGCTATTTTGACTTTAATATCCAATTTTTTTTTAAATAAACTGTAAATAATATTTAAATATAGAAATTCTTTTATACTTACCTTATATTTTTCATTTATTGACCTAAAAATTTTTGATGTTATACACAAATGCAAATATATAATAAATTATTTATACGTATACAATATTTGCATTGGTTACAAATATGATATTCGAATACAAATATCGTTTTTAATTCAAAATATTATAAATAAATTTTGTCGAAAAAGCAAATATAAAAGGGCTCTAAAACATTTGACAGCCTATGGCGCACATAAGTCAAAGTGAGGCACTACATACATCAGACGGACGGACGTTTTGCCGTCAATTGATTTTTCAGTATCAAAGTTCCACAAAACATGGATTCTGGCTACACCATTTGTTAGAGGATTTCCCCCCTAAATTTTGCAACTATAGATTTATCCACTTTTACGTTACCAGGGCCCGGAAATAAGAGTTTTTATGCCAAAAATTCGCCGTTTTCGCGCGGAGCATTACACAACTTTATCTATTGTGATATACCAAAATGACGAACCATTTTTATTATGGAAATGTCATTTTATTTGACATAGAATATAGGGATGTCAATAGACGATCACGAGGGGGTCGCTATGTGACAAATAAACAACCGGCGTTAAGGATCATTTTCGTTAGGGTGAAATGACAGAGCAGAGGCGGAATAAGCATTGTTTTGAGAGACAAAAGAAAAAGATACAGGATTCGGATGCTTCCGAAATTTTAGAACATTCTTTCACTAGAGCAACGCGATGATATCGTGGTTGCTCTTGATATATTTTACTAATGTTATACACGGTCGGCTCTTGATATATTTTACTAGATCGAGGAAAGACTGTAATTGACAGTTTCGTATAAAGTTAACTATCGTTTCTTCTATTAGGATAGAGCGTTCTTGTAAGAAGAATACGTATCTAGGCGACCACCCGAGACGTTAGTAAAGGAAGTCACGGATAAGTACTATTATTAGTATCGCCGGGAGAATTTGGAACCAGACACGGACATTAGGCGAGGACTTGATCCACAAGCAAGATTCTGCTGCGTCGACGGAGAAGGTTCTACGGGGCGCCATCGAACGAAGAAGTGAAGAGCGCGTGATGACCCACGAATGAATAAAAAGGTTTTATAACTATTGAAATATAGAGAAAACTGGTCATGACCAAAGATTGATATAATTTTGTTTATCAATATAATAAATTCTAATTTGTTAAGTTGAAAGAAAGCTGATTATCATTGTTCGTTACGTGCAATCCAGCATTTTAATAAGATTTTCAGATTCCTCGCCACTCCGTATGGATGGCAGATTGAATAATTGGTTGCAGAGTAAATAGCAACAATTATGAACTTCGAACCCCAATTAACTGAGCTAGCACAACATAATTTTGGAAGGAGAGGAGGAAAAAATAACAACCTACAAACTTGAAGATAGAAATCTTTGCCTCAGCCAAAGTTAGCTCTTTAAAAAAGGTCATGTACAATTTTTAGAATAAACAAGCAGTTTTTACGTAATCTGCTCGAAATTAATGAAATGTATAGAGGTGTCACACCGACGAGGGGCCACGAGAAATATTGAATGAATGAGATGAAAAATAGTTAATTTTTAATAATAATTTACGATTTAAAATGCCAATATTAATTCTATTTTTACTTTCTCGCACTTTACTTTTTACTCTATTGTACAAATTCTCTTCTCAATGTATTGATGTATTTCTTTCAAGCAATCCGCAAAGCTTAATTGAAATTTACCCAACAATGCCGTAATCGATATTATCTGGTCGAGATGGTGGTGGTGATAAGATACAGCTTTACATAGTCGATCTGATGTTTCCAAATAAACCTTTCAGAAATGATTCGAAACCTATTTGATAATCCATATTTTTTGTCGCGGTTTTCTCTCGTGGCCTAAGAGAACCAGTGCTGGCTGATAATTGCATGATTTGTATAACGTAACTCCTAAACCGAGAAAATATAACTCCTCAGAACGCCCGTTGAGGTATTACATTTAATATCTAATTCCTAACAAAACACACATACAACAACCCCTGCGTATTGAAAAAAAGAAAAGGTATATTAACCGTATAGCTTCAATAACTTAAGAAAACTATTCCCGCGAAAGTGTTTCCATAAGAGCCTGTACTAATTTGAACTTCTTTTATTAAAAAATTCGGCCGGTAAGGACGAAATTGTTTCTTACCATCTTGAAGAACATAGATTTTACTTTCAATTAAAATATTTTTTGTGGGTACTTCACCGTGGTCAATCTAACGAACACACTACATTAAAGTTTTATTTTTCTGCGCGTTTGAGGCGGTGTCAAAATAGAAAAAGGCGGTAATAAATTAACTTAATATTACAAATCATAGAATATTAGTAATTTAATTAGTTTATTAGTATTTGTTATGTATCAACTGTGTAAGATGACTAACCAATAAACAAGATGAAATCTGAATACCGATGGAAATAAGCGTTTTTGCCAAGAATTGATATCCGCCAAGCGAATACACATAGTTTTGAAAACGCTACGCTGGCAAATTTCATTATTTTCTTCGTGGTCTCTCTCTAACTAGGGATACGACTTCGACAACACATCGATGTTTGAAAACATTTAATTTTGACATAACATTTAATTACGGCCAACAGTACAGAAGCTGAACGATTTTTTAGTCAAAACAGTTTCATTGTTACTGATAGAAGAAATAGGTTATATCGAGCCAACAATGAAATATGCTCTCAGTTCATTTTTCATTGTTTGTGTTACATATTAATAGTTATTTACATAAATTGATTTCATTTAACAAAATACACAACCTTTTAAAATAATGTATTGTTTTAACATGTATTTTCAAATTGCGAGACATTTATTTTCCTCTCCTTTGAATAATGTTACGTAGAAGCGTATATTTCGGTACAAGACAGGAATTATTCTTTAAATTTAAAATTTCGTTCTTAAATATTTGTTCACTAATAGTGAAATATTAAATTATTTTCGCTTATTTCCTAATTTTAATAGAAAAATCTAAAAAATACCAGAATATTTTTTATTTCGAAGAGATCTCCCGTAATAATAATTTTCTCAAAAACTGCTACAAAATGCTAAATCTTAATTTTTATAATGCAATAAAATGCTAGTCTTCTTTTCTAAATGAGATGTTTTTAAATTTAAAGAGCTAAATTCTACCATCACTACAAATACTTAATGATTCATAATGAATATCAAGAGGGAGATAATTTTTTTAAGGTGATACGCATTTTTTATTCCAATATTCAACTGAGGAAATTTTTAATACGAGTACACAGGCATACAATAATTGATATGTACAAGCAGATGTCTTACGTTAAATGTGATGTAATTAATAGTTTGGTATGAGCTTTTTATAAAGTACCCCTAAAATATAAAAAAAAATCCTTTAAAACCGTGGGGCCTGAAGTTGAGCAAAATCAAATAGATTTTATACTGGTTTTGGAAAAGATCCTGACGATTTCGGACTAATATTTTTTACAGCATTTGTTTCCGCTGAGTACATTGTCCTTCTTGCTCCCGCCCTTCTTCCTCAGCAGCTAATATCATCAATTCCTCCATCGAAAGTATTAAACTCTTCATCGCTACTGGAACAAGTGGCGTCCAGTGCAGTTCCGATCCGTGCCCGGCCGTCCGTAATGGGTGACTGGCGGGCCGAGCGGAGCGGCACCGCGCCTCGCCGGGCTGGGCCGAGCCGAGCCGGGAGCTCCTAGTGGGTTTCTCGCTTTACATAAACATTACAAATAATACCAAAATGAATGTTCTGTTGTTCTTTCTATTTAAATTTTTCATTTGGTATAAGGTTCATTTAGGTTAATTTTCATTTAGTATAATGTAGTCTTTAATACAAGGTGGCCACACATTTATCCAGCAGAACAAATTTCCCTGACTTTTACCAGTTTTCTAGAGCATTTTTCATTTATAAGATTTGTAGAGTATCTATATATTAAAAAAAATAAGGTATTCGGCCATGGCTTCATTTAGAGCTTCTACTGAACCGATTGTAGTATTTTTTTCCTTTAAATAAAGAATGTGACCCTTAGATGTGTTATCAGATATTGTGATGATTCACCAACATTTACGGAGTAAATTAATTAATTAAATCATTCTTTAATAGTATGCTTATCAATAGTCAATTGTTTTCTCCCAAAGGGTGGCTGTTTCAAAATTGATTATATGAAATGCTAGATGTGAGTCCACGCTGCTTCATGGTGGCGCTACTTTACGTTTTGTTTTGATTGTTGAGATTTGTTTACAATTCATCAAGGTTTTGTTTCAGTGTAATAATTGCATTGTGGCGTTGACAGTTTGCATGTGTTTGCTTTTGTAATGTATTTTGTAGAGAACATTCGGACAGTGGGTTTTGCTCAGTTGTACTGAAGTAGTGAAGTTGTTCATTGGTTATGTCGAATTCCGAATTGTTGCCCACGTGCCCCAAAAGACGCAAACGTACATTAACTGGATGCAGGGAAAGAGAAAGTCAGCGTAGGTGCCGTGATAGTGAGGTCGTTTCGTTTTCTATTGGGTGTCTATGGAATGTCAGTTTTGTTCTGCTTTGTACTTCCCATGTGAGAGAAATTCTGCAAACGAGTTTACTCTGAGTTGCTTAAATGGGAAAATAAGTTTACCTTCTAGCAAAATGCCAGAAGTAATCAAATTTGTTTATAGATGACACATCAAAAAACTTTAGAAATAATATCAGTCAGTGTAATAGTGCTTTGACTTTTGTGTCACTTGGTGTTCTATTGGAATATGTGGGCCATATTGCATTGCCACCTGGTCATGGGCCATATATATTCAAAATTTTGGGAACTCCACATCACAAAATATCTTCATTATACCCTGAATATCCAATGCAATGCAACATATTGTAAATATTAGTCTGAGCACAGTATTTGACATTTATCTCAGATCTCACCGTCAAATTTTGACAGATTCTCACTAGTTTCTCACTAAAAGATATTATAGCAAGCCTGATACAATTTTGTCAGCTCTCAGATTTCACTGTGATAAAGTGCAAACTACAAAAAATTCGACTTGTTTTTGACTGGTCTAATTGTTCAAGGAATAATATATAACAACTCAAAAGTTTCTCAACTTCTAAAGATACTTCTACAAACTCCCTGACTTTTCCAGAGCTATGAAATTCCCTGATTTTTCCTGGTTTTCCATGTTTTTCAGAAAGTTGCTATATTGAAATTGTTGTGTATTGTGTTCTGTTTATTTCTTTAGAGACAGTTACCTTGGTTTGTCTTTTTAATTAAGTTAAAAATAATTTAAGGGTTGAAACAAAACATTTGAAAGGCAAATTCAGGAATTATTTATTATTATTATTTGAGAGAGAAGTTAACAATAATTACAATGTAGTTCCAAGATGGATTTATTTAGATTTTTAAAGAACATAATATGACCAATACAATTTACAGAGTTGTGAGTAGAGTGAGTTTCTCATTCAACTGCAATTGGGTCTTCACCAACTGTGCCAATGTAATCACCATAAGAAGATCCTGCAAAAGGAAGATAATCTGATTATTTTATCTTGCATATATGATAGAATGCCAGTTATAAGAATACAAAGCAAAATTAAATCATCACATTTCTGTTGAAGCAAGAAAGAGAAATGCAAATACACTGACATGACATTACCACAAACTGATATATCAAAAATTTCGGATTTACATTAATTATAATAATAATAATAATAATAATAATAATAATAATAATAATAATTATTATTATTATTATTATTATTATTATTATTATTATGACCCCACTGACTATCTGTGGCTTATATGAAAACTGCAGATATTGAGGTAAAAACAATTGTTTTCCTAGGTACCTTGTACTAAATGAAGTTTTATATACTCACTTTAGGATTATTCGAACTAAAACCTGTCAATTTTATAGTGCCTAAGAGAGCCTATTTCAACATTAATGCGTGATTGTACCCATTATACTTTTAAAAACTTAAATGAGATTAATTTGCCTGATTTCTTTTGTGTGTGGCTTCTTTTAACTTTTTTCTTTGGTGTTGGCACTAGTTGCATTAATTTGTAAGACAGCGAGAAATTAATATTCACGACAAGGACCTTCCGATAAAGAGGGTTTTGCACCCTTAAATGTTAAAGCAATCAAAAGCACTATCGATCTTGCGTGCAAGTTTCACACCACTTCTGTGAATCTGCGCATGTACATAAGATTACAGTCGATTGCTGCAGGCAAAGGTGTGCAAAAACTGTCATGCCACTACTTCCTGACTTCATGGCAAAGCCTGCCTCCAATTCTAAGATAAAGCAATTGAATATCCACCAAAGAAAAGTGATATTGACTGATACGAGTCATTCAGATTCTCTTGAAAACTTGGAGAAAGTATTAGGAATTAATTGTGGTGCAAAAGACTGTATGAATAATTCTAACTAGAGGTCAAACAATTCAACTTATTTATAAATAGTGTTATCGCAAAATACACAAAACATTCTATATAACATTGATTTATGTTTTTCTATCTTTGAGAAATATATAAAATAAATTGTAAAAATGTGTAACTTTCCTGTTTTATTTGTGCGTATTCTACCATTTAAAAAGCCAAACTGAGATGCTGAATGAACCTACTTTAAACAACTAAAACATACATTTTAAAACCTAAAATCCATGGTCTACTTATGTGTTAAATAATTTTACTTCAAGATTCAAACTTTCTTTGCTGCAAATTGAAATTTTGTCTTTTCTCTCTGAGTTTTTAACATACTTTTTTCAAAATATAAATTAAAGAGTAGGATGGAAGAAAATGTTTCAATAAAAATAATTTAAATTTCCACAAATGATTTCTTCATCAGCAGGTAATCTGACATAATAATTTATTCTGATAATTTCTTTGAGTATACTTTGTATACAATATCAAACATAACTAACAGAATTAAATATTGACTGTCAATGTCATTTTCTGAACCTATTCACAGGTGCCAAGATAACTGTGAAACCTTAGTGTGGGAGACCATTTTACTTGTAGTGAGCAATGAGACCATAGTTTCACATGGCTGTCAGCATGTAAGAAATTGTAACCCTAATGTAAATATGTACAATATATATAAAAAATAATATGTAAATATATATACATATATATATATATTTACATATATATATATATGTAAATATAAATAAAAATTGTAACCCTAATGTATGTAAATAAATATAAATATATACATAATATATATAAAAAAATATGTAAATATATATAAAAATTGTAACCCTAATGTATATAAAAGTGTATTTAAGATGTTTTCATACATTAGATTCTTTCTGTATTTTCATGGTGTTGTCCTAGAGATGGAAGTTTAATTCATTACATAAGGTACTTAGGAATTAAAAATAAAATAAACTTTCTTCATAAAAATTTTATAAAAAAATTAATAAACTGAGTTAGTTCAAAAACACGTTTTCAAATTGTGTTTCCTCCTCATCACTTAACATTTACTCCACCAGGTTTAAGCTCTTCCTATCACATTCCCGATTTTAAATCCATTCAATCATTAAAATCATTAAATTACATTGTAAAAACAAATATTTTTGTTTTTACAATGTAATTTATTATCCAGGTGGAGCATTGCACCAAAACCAAAGGAGCCGGTTCCAATTCAAAATCAGGCCTTTTAAAAAGGTAGAAGTCCAGAACACAATTACAATGCACAAATTTCCAATTTGAATGAAATATTGGATGAAAAATGTCAAATATTTGGGTTAAGAAGCTATTTTCACTTTTTAAAGCATTACAAAGTGCAGAGTTACAATGTTTGCACAGATCCAGCCACTACATATTTAAGGATAAAAACAAACTGGACCAAACACTACAGTAATGCAGTATTCTGTCCCCCAAGGTTTCCCACACGAGCAACTAGTAATGGTTAATGATAATTTTTAGATCCATAGAATCCTTGCAGTTTCAGGGAGAGGGGAGCAATATTCACCCATCTCTATGATCACATTTAGATTAAGTAATATTTGTCAGTATGTTGAACTACACTACATCTTATGTGTCACCCAGGTTTTAAACGCAGCATGCAGACAGCCTAGCTACCCTTAACCGAAAGTTCTGTAGAACTAGATCTCTACATGTTTGGCACAAGCAACATTTTAATTTTAACATCCAAATAGTGAATGCCTAAGCTTATTTACAATGAAACTGGAACCAAAACACACGCAATTACGGAAGCTTGGTGTCATATTATTTGATACAACCATCAGATCGGTGAATGTGAACAAACTGAAAATTTGTGATCTGAATCCTTCACGATCCTACACCGCACTTAATATCAAAGAATGCCCATCATTTTCATTAAGACAGAACCAAAGCCATTTATAAAAGAATAAACAGTGTATCATTGTTCATGATACACTCCAGGGAATCATTTGTTGCACTTGTAGTACAAGGAATTATTGCAATACTACCATAACTACATCTATTTTACTTATACACAGAACTTTTGTCCTCCTAGTTTACTGGAAGGTACATCTGTTTCCATTTACATTCAGATCATTATGAATGGTACAATCATGGTACAATCATGTTCTCAAATCTATGTTAATGTTATGAATGTGAATCAGCATGTTTATCATCAAAACTTTAAAAATGTTTTCTTTGTCACTCACCTTCACGTTCGAATTGAACATGTTCTCAAACTCTTCATTGCTCATTTTCGGTACACTATTCACCATGTCCAACAGAGCTCGTCCCACGGCATTATCAGGTTGCGCATGTCCAGCAAGCACATCTTCGACGTACGTCAGTACTTGATCAAGCAGACCTGTCAGGCGTCTTGATGCTTCAGCCACTTGAGCCAAGTCCAGAAGAGGCTCCACTATCTTCTTACCCCCAACTCCTCCAGCCACAGTTTTCTGACACAACTGCACTGAAAATGACAAAAAGGGGCTTCGTTTAAAAAAATATTAAATTAAATATTTAATTAAAAAAGCTTATGTATATTTTAAAACAGGTTTAATATCTATCTCTATATCTCTATCTATATCTATCTATCTATCGATCTCTCTATCTCTCTATCTCTCTCTCTCTCTCTCTCTATCTATCTATCTCTCTCTCTATCTATCTATCTATCTCTCTATCTATCTATCTCTCTATCTATCTATCTATCTATCTATCTATCTATCTATCTATCTATCTATCTCTCTCTATCTCTCTCTCTCTCTCTCTCTCTCTCTCTCTCTCTCTATCTATGTCAATTACATTGATGTATTTTACAACTTAAAACATATATTGCACCCTTGCTACAAAAATAACAACTAAAAATCTTCATTCATCTAAACCACATAGCATGTGACTATTAAGAGAGCCGCATTCTCTATGAAGTGTGAGGATTCAGAAGGATACCTCTTAAGATTGCACGTATAGAGAAGCCCTTTGATCACCTGTTGAGATTCAATCTCAATCTCATGAATCAGCAATATTCAATTCCAACGCCTCCATATTCATAATCTTAATGCAATACTATAAACTGCTAAGCACTTGAAGTGTGGAAAACAAGGGCATTTGGTGACAAAGAGCAGTCCATAATATTTAAAATAAAATAAATAAATAAAAAAAAGGGGTAATATGCAACACCTGTGTCTGTACACCTTACATTGTACATTTATGAAAATATTTTGACAGATGTCAGTGTACAGATACATGCAATAACTAATAAACCTTTATTTGAAATAGACATAGGTTCCAGCTACACAAACTACTTTCAGCTTCAGAATCCTTCTTTCCCATTTTGAATGTAGAATATTTGCTGGCTGGAGCATCATTAAACTTGCATTTCTACTTTGGTACTGAAAACTATCACAATTTATTTTAAGCAAATAAGTTACATCAATGAAAACAAAAATCATGTGCGTTTCCTTTTTCAAACAGAATCACCAAGTGATCACAAAATTACCAAGACCAACTTCAGACAGAATGAGAGAATTTCTCAATTTGCACAGAGGAGAGAGAATACTCCGGTGATAGTGCTGCCACAGTACAGGCATATTAGTGTACACAGAAGACAAAACAAATAATTTCAAAATATGTTCTCAGATGTGCAAATGAGAAAAAGGAGTACATTTCGAGAGTTTTAAAACAAATCAGCCCATACCCTGGACGAAAGGATAAAAAGGCCATGTCCGGATAAAAGAGGCTGTCTGGTCACCCTAACCCAGACTATCAAGAGGTGGGAACGAGCTTATTTGAGAGCCTGGAAAGCAGTCTCTCTTCTTTAGAGAATGTCTGCCTTGGCAGAATTTTGGCCTAGTAAAAATAATGTATAGTGGACTTCATATTTTAGCACATATTCCTGAATAAAAAATATTGCAAATATTTTTTGTTATAAATTGTTCAGTTTTTATTATTTTCCTAAAGTTTGCGGTTCCTCTCATTATGAAAAATTATAAGAATCCAAAGCATCTTCATTTTTAAAACTTTTATTAAGTATATTAAATAATTTGCTACTGTGGATTTAATTAATTATAACAAGTTGTGAATAAGATTCAACTAGGAAAATTTTTATGGAAAACATGACACAATAAAAACTTCTAGTTGCAATACGCACAAGCTTCCAAATTTATTTGACTTTAGCATCGGAGCAAGCAAACAATAGATTTTAAAAAACTAATGTTTTTACTTTTGCACTTCAATACACATGCAAACCTTTGACAAAGTCATTAACTTTCAGTTACAATTCCAAGTAGATCATGTCCTCAAAATTTTCCCTTTCTCTAGGTGGATTTTCTGCACCCATTGTTTACAAAAATAATTTATAAGATAGGGGGAAAATCTCTTACCTCCTACAACTTCTGGCTCATAGCAGGTGACTTCTACATTAATGGGGGTAAACATGCAGCCCACTGAACCACCTGGGACACCAATTGGAACACTAAAACAGTTACCACAAAATAATTATTAGTACCATAGCAAACTTTCTTATTATATAAATAAGGTATTATTCAGCGAGGATGAGAAAAGAGTTAACTTTGAGATCACAGTGCATGAGAAACCAGCAGTGGGAGAAGGAGGGAGGAGTCGGAGGGGAAAGTGAAACAAGAAGGGGAGGGGATAGGGTGAAAGGAAAGGGGTTAAGATGGGGAGGGAGGGGTGGGAGTGGTTGGAAGTATAGGGGGGGAGGGAGGATGGGAGGGGAGGGAGGATTGGAAGGAGAGGAAGTAATTAAGGGGAGGAATCTCCTTATGCCCTCCCCTAAAGACAGTAATTGTCTGAAAGAAGTGAATAAAAACATACCGAAGGACGATTTCTTCAGGTTTCATTAAGTCTAGAGACGCCTCCAAGGAAAGATAAAAACCTCTCAGTGGGAGTTTTGCCCCGTTGGAGACTCCTCCAAACAAACTCTGCCAGGTAGCCGTCGAAGCGATCGGCTACTCGCCGCCGAGGCAGACTACGCTTCACAACGCCCCACGTGCTTTCTGGGTGGTTTGTGGCCGCTCCTGTTTCAGGGTCTTTAAAGCACACAGAGGAGTTTACAGCGAAATGCTGAAATCCTTCGTCTTCTAGACAGTTATAAAATTTCCAACAGTCCGAGAACACGATGGATCCGGGCCTGATGAAAGATTTAATAACAGCTAGCAGCTCGTCTCTGCCGCGTGTTTGAACTACCTTGAAAAAGGAGCGCTTCGTCTTTCGCTCAACTCCAACGAACACCCATTTCCCAATCACACCGTCGCCACGATCATATTTTGTTCCGCAAAACGCGCACTCAATTATTTCCACTTCCACACTCTCGCCGCCAATTGGCTCGCTTTCTTTATCAGCCGCACTGACGCACACCTCACGACAGAAAATCATCCAGTCGGTCACGGTACCCTTGCTTACGTGCAGTTCATTCATAATAAATTCACACGGTACTTTCATGACCCAAAGATAGGTCATTACTAATACCCGAATCATACTCAACTTGCTTCTCGCGAACCACGACCCCTTTCGCACAGAACACTTTCGCACATGAGGAGTTGCCCCTTTCTTACTACACTTCCACTCGAAACCATCACACAACTCCTTCCGCTGGGCCAACCTCATAGGACATTTACACACAGGACATGAGCACCTTGTACCAATCAATCCATGGCTTTGGACCCACTCAATCACAGCCGAACATCCCTTTCGGCGCAACGCGTAAAAGAATCCCACGTTTATTTTCACCATTGTTAACACAAGCTCTAGGCACTCAAAAAATCACTGAGAATCGGAAGAGTGTAAGAACCGTAACTGATCGACAGAAACGTAGCCAACCACTTCGACATCTTATACGACACAATTTCAATATACGATGGTTCCATCTATGTACTACTTGCACTGACCATAGCCAGCTCTATAGTATGCCTATAAGCATACGGGCTATGCACTGGCAAAAGAGTAATGGCGGCCCGGCGACATACTGGAACGTGAAATTTCCCCAAAGAAATGACGTAAGGAAGAAAACGATCCATCACGAAGGAATGAAATTATTTCAATTGTTTTACGTATGTTCAGGGTCGCGATAACCAGGTACCACCGCACAAGGATAGCAAAAATTTCAACTTTTTGTTTAACGGCATAATTTTTACATTTTCATTTTAAACGAAAAAAGTTTACTTTTATTATTTACAAATATAAAATCTTTCATTTAGAGTTAAATTTTGGGCTGATAAAATAAATACACTAATATACAAGTAAAACAATTTTCTGAAATGTGATGAATTTCGTACAATACATTGGTTACTTTTATTACTCGTGCGGTAACTGTAAAGTTGTAATTAGACTTCCCACTCAAAAGTCTGGATAAGCTAAATAAAATATATGTAAGAAAATTCAACACATTAGAACTCAAAGGAAGCAAACAAAAATTTGCACAAGAGTGCTAATTACCTCTGCACGGCCCTGCATGTTTGTGACCTATCTTGCCCACCCAAAGAATTGTCTCACAAATTCAAAACAACCCCAGACCCCCTCCACAATGGATTTCCCCCGAGCAGCCTGAACTGCTGGCTTAAACTTCCGTGTTGAATCGTGTTCACTAATACAATCAGTTTCTCTTGTAACTTCCTGTCATTGGGACTTATTTGTAGAAATATTTTTTTTCCAATGAAATTCTTACAAAAAATAATGTTTTGTATTTTGAGAACTATCCACAATTATATACATGTTATCATTTGCATTTATTTACTTCGGATATTTGGTACTATACTACATATACGATGTGAATCTTTCAGGGAGCACAGATGGTGAGAAACATTCAAAACATAGTAATAATTATTGAAACCTATGTAAGACATGAATGAGAATTGACATGGGATAGCCTTAATGAAGGCTAACACATCTAAAACTCTGGCAAGTAGATAACCATGTTATTTCACCTGACCTTCACTTCGAGATCCACATCCCAACTCAAAAAATGAATTGTCACAATGCATGACAAGTTTCTTGACTGCACTTGTTATAAAATAATACATTTCAAATGAAAATAATAAAGATACAATAAACTTACTTTAGATATGCTCGAATTCCCATTTTAGCATTTTGAAGAGTTGTGTCCAGTGTCAAATGAATAGGATTTTTACATTCTCGGGCATAATATTCATGAATCAGTGAAGAGTGACTGGTCACTTCATTTCCAGTAGCCCACCAACCAACAATCACTTCTTGAGGGTTAACTCGATGATTAAGAGCATACAAGTTTGATGCATAACTCAATTCTGCATCCACCTGCCGAACATGTCACATTGTTTCAATATGTTACGAATAGTACACATAAAAATCGCAATTCAATAAGCAGTTTACCTGATCTTCGTACTCCTTATGGGGCACACTGAAACAGTTCGTCACTTCCACAATTCCTTTCTCCACAGTCCCTGTGAAAGAAATTTTATCAGTAATATCCTAACACATAACCTATACAGATTCTCATTCACACACGAAACTTCCAGTAGATAATTTCTGAACAGTCGTACTCACCAAGCAATGTACCAATAACACGCGCGGCTTCGGAATTTCTTCTTTCGTATGCATCAACAATTTGAAATAAAACAACAGGGTGCACTTTCACGGTAGTATTGAGCGCCATCTTGAAAGATTGACTTTGTAATACAAAGTTTGTAGAACAGGCCAAGACCAAAGAGTATTTCTCCAAGGAACAGGCCAAGACCACGCTCGTTTGGCGTGCAAGGCGACAAAAAAATCTCGCAACACCTATACTCTGTTTCAGAAGAAAAGAAACTGTTCAAATAAATTTTATTGATGTTTGTGTGAAACAAATCAGTAGAGGTTATCTACGTACACCTTCTTTAATAATTGTCAAATCTATTTAGTCACATACTACTGTTTTTCCTGTTTCTACAACACTTTTTTCTGAGGTTGGTGAGATTGGGTAATTATAATGTCCTTGATCTAATCATTTTCAGTTGAAAATGATCATTTATGAAATGAAATGAAAGCGAAAATGTAACTTATTTAAACTCTTGTCTCAACTTGGCATGAAATTTTGAATATAACACGTCGTATCTTCTGACATAAATCATCGCTTGGGAGTCGTCTTTTGTTTACAGAATTGCTATCATTTGTTCGAAATAGACTATTTTCCCCACATCCACGAGGTTCCACGCAAGCGCCGGAAGTTGGGCTACGTGTATTCTGATTGGTCTACTTTATTGTAGACGTCAACACACTTGCCCAGTCCGTCATATTCACGCCGACGTATTCCTGTTGCAAGCTGCTTGTGCTAGAGCGTAATTGGCGACCGTATTATCAGGTGAGTTCCACAGTTCAAAAAAATCCTTCTAGGTTTAGGTTTCGGTTTCCTATTCGTAGGGTTTCAATCCCAGAAATCAGGTTAGTGAGAAGAAATTTGAATCAAGATTGACATTACTATTCACTTTGTTCCAGATTACTGAAGAATGGATCAGATCACCAAATTTGTTGAGCCTGGACGCCAGTTCACCAAAGATTCAATTCGACTTGTGAAACGCTGCACAAAGCCTGATAGGAAAGGTGAGGGACTCTCAAATGCACATACGCAATTATACAAATCGATAACCTTTTTGTTGTAGTGTTATCTTAATATTTCTAAACAGCCCAAGGTAATATTAATTCTCGATTCATTTCATTATTGAAGGTTATATTAATGAGGTTCGCGGATGCAGTGATGTAAATAGAATGCGTAATTTTATGTGTGTGCTTTTCTTAAAGATATCAATATGTTGACCATTAGAAGGTGCAAGTTAGCTATTCCGTGCAAACTTAATTTTATGACAAAGAGCAGATGTTGAAGTGTTAAATATAACGTATTGTGATTTATTTCATTTGTGAAATGTTGAATTTAGTTGCAATCTCTTATTTATTTGTTGGTAGTCTGGGGGTAGATAGTTACTCTTGTTTGCTGGAATACATCTTTCAAAAAATTAATGAAGTACCATTTTAGATCCATCATGCTGTGGTTTTTCTCTCATTTTGTTGGTTAAAAAGGAGATATTCAGTTCTTTGGAGTGGCATTAGGAAGATCGGCCAAAATAATGTACGAAGATTCTACTTTTTTGAATTACCAAGAAATTCGGTGTCTATTCATCATGAAATTAAGAACCTTCATTATCCAGAAGTAATTTTGAACTCTGGTTCTCACTTCATCCTGTATGAAGGTTTTACCTTGCTTCTAGAAAATGTGTGAATTGCATACTCAGCAAAAACCTGATGCAGTGTAATTTTATTAAGAAAATTGATGAATTGTGGACTGTTAACACCAATCAATTGTACAATTTCACAAGATTAATAAATTGATTTTGGATGTGTGAATTATTATTTTGTGTGTCTAATAGTTGTAAATATTTCTTTGGTCTGCAATTTCAATTAACTTATAGGCATACTAAATTTGTTTTTCAGAATTCCAGAAGATTGCCGTTGCCACAGCTATTGGATTTTGTATCATGGGATTCATTGGATTTTTTGTAAAGCTCATTCATATTCCCATTAACAACATCATTGTGTAAGTATCGTAGTTTAATATAAACACCTTATTCTAGAACGTTGGTGAGAACTTAGAATTGAATGTCATAGGAGCAATGCTTGTGTGATTAAACAGATATTTTTCTGCAAGTTTTCATGATTTTGGAAAAGTGGGTGTAAGATTTGGTTTTGAAATTAGTAAATGATCAAGTTAGTTTACATGTTATCTAAAGTAAATTTTAACCCATTTATATTTTTTGAGGTCTCCCAGACATGACTGAGAATGGCTATGTACTTTCTTTTAATAATACTATGGGAAAGCACGAATGTACACAATTCTATTCTTTTTTGACAGAGATATGAAGTCAAGATGTTATCATTTCCCTGTTCAATCACTTTTCAGCCTGTCTCCTTATCACATTCACTAATGCACTGTGAGTTTCACATATTTAGTTTTAATTCCATGTGGAACTTGGAGATGGATATGTTCGTTTTTCCTCATTGTAAGGCATGATATATATCACAATTTCTTGCCCAATCACACGCACATTGTTTGGTTCATGGTAACTTTTCATTTTACATACTTTATGGTGAAATCCATGCACCACAAACCTTGCCACCGAAGGTCTTAGTTTCCCATCCATTCTCTCATGGTCATTTCATCCATCGTGTAAAAAAAAAAATCTTTCCATATTTCGTTATTTTTCTCTCTTAGCGTCTTCTTTAATTCTTAGGTGTGGTGGGTTTGGTAATAGCATTTGGCATTGCAGTTCTTCCACATAAGACGGTTTCCTTGTCAGCTCGTACACCAGTCGTGAAGGAGTAAATTTGGATGCCCGTATAGCTTTCATCAGATTGATACATTTTATTTTCTATATTTGAAGTATCTCTAGCTCAGGTGTTCTCAAAGAACCTTAAGTCCATATGTTATCATCTGAGTTACTTTCAATCTGAATTATTGCTGTATTGAGTGAAATGTTGTATGTGATATTTCATTCATCACAATAATTGCTGCTGAGGTTCTTTTTTTGAAATGAAACTGCTTCCACAAGTTTGTAGAGTTGCACCTAGATACTTAAATTCATTTACAATTTCCCAATTTTTCCTGTTGAAATGGATACCGTACGGTTTCTTGAATCTCGGAGACATGAGTGCGTCAGGCACACTGCAGTTTTTTGTAGTTGTTAAACAATCCAACAGATTGGGCTGGGAATTCCTTCAATGACTTGTGGAAATTTGCGCTTAAAGCTGGTCATTTTTTCCTCATCTAAATGTTATAGAGCACAGCACTGATTGGTATGTTTTGTTTATTTGTGAGCGTGTGTTCACCGCCATACTTCGTTAGCAATGGCAGCATGAGACCTCAAAAGGCTGAATAATAAATGAATTTTCTGTTAGAAATTATTTTTAATTCTTTTTTTCTATTAAGAGTTTTCTATTAGATTGTGCTGATGAGTTTTTTGAAAATAGTTGTAGTGAGGTTAGTAGTAAGGAAAGTGTATTGTCAAGAGTGAGTGATGCTGAATTTGTCAATGAAAGAGTTGAAGATTCAAATAAAGGCAAAGAAGAAATGTATTATTATTTATTATTTTATTTCTACAAATACCTAATTACAACTTCAATAAATAAAGTTCTATATTTTACAGTATTATTGCTCTTCAGTTTTATAGAAATGAGATGGGTGTTCAATGGTCATTGCAATCTAACATGAATATCACCTTTCTCATTTTAATTTGCCTACATTCCATTTAACTGCCATGTTAATAATTGTTTAGTGGTCATGATTATACAGAGGTAATGGAGTATTGTAACTTTAAACAAAAAATAATTATGGCTTTCCTTGAAACTTCCTCACACTTCGAATTACTTGATACTACATTCTGCCTAATACTTAGTGCAGTAAGTTGATTAGATTATTTCAAATTTCATTTTTAATGTTTTAATTTTTACCTACTGTACATTGACTGATGTTCCTCCTGCACAGAGAGAACTGTGTAGGATTTTATTCAGTCATAGAGAAACTTGTTAGTCACTTCACCCAAGAGAGTTCGCTAACTCAGCTTGGTTTTGCAGACTAGCACATGTTTGTATATTACAAAAAAAAGGGGGGAGGAGAATCCATGCTGGTTTTGTTCAGTATAATAACTGGAACAGTTTAGGCCCTTTGGGCCACATTTGGCCTGTTGATTGTGTCTGACCTGTGTTGTAAAGATTTTTGAATGTTGTAATTATAAAATGGATGTTCCAGAAAAACATATTTTAACTAAATTTGGAGGGAAATGCATCACCAATATTGAATTAAATTGTTTAACACATCATCCATTCAAAATTAATAGTCTCGCATAATCGCATGTTGTACATGTTCAAAAATTTCAGAGGATTTCAGATCACTGGCATTGTGGCCATTTTCTGGAAAGCTGGAAAAAGTCCAGGAATATGTAGAGGAATCTTTAGTACCCAGGAGAAATTTTGAGACAACTATAAAACTAGATATTATTTCTTACGAAGCTTCAGTACATTAATTTTAGTACAATTTTTATTTATTGAGAAGTAAATATTGCAAATTTTGATTTTTCCATGCTGAAATTGGAGTGTTGACAAATTAGTAAGTACCCAGTAATGTACCCAAGGCTTGATTTTTATTCAGTAGGGTGGAACCCCCCCCCCTACCTTAACAGGGAAATTTAAAACAGAGAAACTGGGAAAAGTCTTGAAAGTTCCTGGAAAAGTGACCCTGATTGGTTTACTCTTTACTGATAGTCTGTGATCTGTCTTGTACCTCTCATTCTGGAACTTTCTACACTGCTCTTTTCCTTATCCATACAAATGTGTTTTTTCTTTGCCCATTAAATTCCTATACATTTGGTTTTCCCATTTTGTATTTTAAAGTACTAGCCAGTTGTTGTTACTTTAGTTTTCAGAAACCATTCCTACAGGATTTACGCTGATTTATTTTGTCATAGAAACAAGATAGCCATTCAGTGATTTTTGAAATCTTGAGAAACATAAATAATACCTTTTCTCATTTTATCTTGCATGTGTGCGTTTTAATTACCATGCTAATAATTTGTGCAGCTGTCTTGGTGGTGTAGAGCCAATGGTATTATATGAAATTAAACCAAAAAAATAATTATGGTTTTCCATAGAACTTCCTTACACTTCGAATTACTTGGCATTACATTTTCTCTAATATGGAATGCAATCATAAATTGATTGGGTTATTTATAATTTCGTTTGATATATTTAAATTTTTACTCACTTTACATCGACTGATGTTCCTCCTGCATGGAGAGAACTGTGTAGGATTTTATTCAGTCGTAGAGAAACTTGTTAGTCACTTCACCCAAGAGAGTTCGCTAACTCAGCTTGGTTTTGCAGACTAGCACATTTTTGTAAATTATAACAAAAAATGAGGGAGGGATATCCATGCTGGTTTTGTTCAGTATAATAACCGAAACAGTTTAGGCCCTTGGGCCACATTTGGCCTGTTGATCATGTCTGATCTGCATTGTAAAGATTTCTGAATGTTGTACTTACAAAATGGATGTTCTGGTAAAACATAATGTAACTAAATTTGGAGGGAAATGTATCACCAATTGAATTAAAAGTTGTTTAACACATCATCCAATCAAAATGAATAGTCTTACACAACCGCACAATGAGAAACATAAATAGTACCTTTTCTCATTTTAACTTACATGTGTTCATTTTAATTACTATGCTAATAAACTGTTTAGCTGTCTTGGTTGTGTAGAGCCTATGGTATTATATGAAATTAAACCAAAAAATAATTATAGGTTTCCTTTGAACATCCTTACGCTTTGAATTGCTTGGCACTACATTTTCTTCAATACCTAATGCAATAATGAATTGATTCGATTATTTATACTTTCATTTCATATATTTGAATTTTTACCTACTGTACATTGACTGATGTTCCTCCTGCATGAAGAGGACTGTGTAGGATTTTATTCAGTCATAGAAAAACTTGTTAGTCACATCACTTAAGAGTTCACTAACTCGGCTTAGTTTTGCAGACTTGCACATTTTATACATACTTTCATTGTAAGTTTAGAAATTAATTCCATTCACTAGTGTCTTGAGTGTTAAACAATCCTGTCAAATTTTTACTTTCTGATCATTTTTCAATATAACGCAGAAAAGTTTAATATAGTTGGTAATTGTAGAATGAAAGCCAAATTTTTTCGGTGATAAAGATAAGAGAGCTACATAGCAAAAGGTTTGTTTTAAACGAACATAGTTACATTTTGATTGTAATAAAAGTTTGTTAAATTATTAAATCTGTTAATAGATATTTATGTCACGAGTCCTCTAAACGAGTCTTTAAGGATGCAGCCGGAAGGTTAACTGCGAGGCGGAGCGATAGCGAAGCCGAGTAGTTAACCTTCCGGCTAAGTCCTTAAAGACTAATAGAGGATGAGTTACATACAATGATTTTTGTTATTTTAGTTTATCGCTTATTAAAAATAAACTTTTATCACTTTCGCGAGTTCAGAATTGTCATTACTCTTGATTTTCTGTAGCAAGGGTTGGTGGTACTGGATGCTTTGTTTGTGATCAGACAGTTGAATGTTTTTTCTACTAATGCAAGCAGATTTGGAAAAATGTCTGGGAAGTGTTCATAGCAACGGCCGCTAAAATGATCGAGAGTCCATTAAAAATATTTTAGCGGCCGTTGCTATGGACGCGCTCTTAAAGCAGTATTTAGATGGTTGGTTGCTAAGGGGCTAAGTGCGTGTTTACTAACGTAAATAACAAAAAAGATTTAAAAGTATTAAATCTCAAAGTTGTAGCTGCCCAAATTTCACTTGAATAATTAAAAATAACATTAACAATTGTGCATATAATGCACTTTGCAGGTGTCCAGTTATAAGTATTTGCTTTTCTTTGTTTTTTTTTCTAACACAGAAACATGTGATGTTTGTGATTGTGAATTTTTAATTTATTAATTTCAGTAGGAGGTAAATTGCTAGTGAGAGGGATATAAATTTATTCACTTCTTCCTCACATGGTGAACTGAAAGGACTGTTAATGGAAAGTGGCCAGAGCTTGCTATCAGTGGGAGATGTCTTCATCTCTTTAGTTAGGCTTCTGATTCTGAGGCTGAGTAAATCAGTTAGTTGACGGACTTTTGTTGTCACAAACTGAGAAGGCTACATTAGGATCAAAAATAAGTTCCAGCAAATATCAATTAACTAAATTATTAAACATGCTATTGTTTGACTGTATATACTTTCTCAACTTACTTTTCAAGAATACCAGTTAGTGCAATCGTGCACTGGAAAACTGATTTTTCTACAGAAAAAAACTCTTTATTTACACGCCTTTGTACAGAAAAAAATGGGTAAATCTTGTTCCTGTGTATAGTAAATTACTTTCTTTTTACATGGTGTCTAGTCAAAATCTGTTTTGTGGGTCCATGATCCTGAAAAATCGATATTCTGCTAAATGTCTGTTCTTCTGGCGGTCTGTCCGTACTACCGCCTAAACCACTGTGACATTTTTCTCCAAAATTGATATTCTTGGGTCGATCTAAACACAATTGAGGCCCTGCGTTCAAACCAGATATTTTGATTTTGGAGAGTTCTTTACATAAAGCCCCCTGTTAAGTTTCCGAACTTTTCTCAAAAATGGCTCCAAATTTTTGATCAAATTTTGTCCTTGGATAGGGGTAAAAGATGCTTCAAAGAATGGTGCAGGTCTCATATTCGTTAAAATCCCTGATTTTTCAAAAATTACAAAAGTTCAAATTTTTTTTCTGCTTCTTTGTGCTACCACAATATTGAAGGAAGAGATTTTTTCGAAATTATGGTAGCTTTCGCATAATTTTGTCTGAAATTTAGGCAATTTTTAAACTAGTGTTTTCTCAAAAACATCTTCCATATTTTTTAAAAAATTTTCTTTTCACATGCATAAAACAGTGGTACCAATCCCTGTTTTGAAAATTGCAAGTAACATGGACTAAACATGTTGTATGTCATAAGTCGGCACTATTTTGTTAGCTGTAAGGATTCCAGACTGGGCGAGTTGAGGGAGGAAATAGAAGAGTGATAAAAGCTAGTCAATAAATAGATTTATAATGGGGCTGGATTTTACTTCAGATTATTCGAGACATTAAGTTAGGGTTTTTGAATAATTTAAATAATTATTATCTTTCTCTATACTGAGCAACCAGTAGCAAGAAAGTAAAAAACATTTTCTCAAAAACATTCCAAATTTTTTCTTTACATTTTTTTCATAAATAGAACATAGGGGAATGCAATAGAAAGGGCCCAGGTTTGATTTTTGTTGAATTCTCTGAATTTTCGAAAATTGTGCAAGTTAGAAATAAGGTGAGAAAATATGTGCTGGTATAACACATCTAGTTTCTTATGCTGGAGTTGGCTTTGTTACCCAGCTTGAGGGTTGCATGACAAAGAATATTTAATTTATTGTAAAAAAACAACAATAATTTTAGCAGATTACGAAGAACTGCAGTGTTGAGTTTTATCACTTGAAGGAAGTGCAAAATATAATAGTTAATTTATTCTAGAAATATAATATGATTAAAACTTTTTTTGTAGTTTTGTTCGGAAAATGTAAACATTGAAGTATTTTTTTGGGGGTTCTAATTTATGTATAATTTGTGTGAGGATATTAAAATTGTAGTGATTTTTATTAAGACATTTTTCAGTACTGTCTAATTTGCATTAACAACAATTTCTTTTTTTGCAGGGGATCGTAAAGTGAGAAGAAAATGCGGAGAAAGGTGTCCTGACTGTTCGACTCAATTGTTGGAAATTCCATTGATATTTTAATTTGCTAATTTTGTTATTTCTTTAATAAATTATTTTGATTTATAATTTCCGTTGTGCCTTTCCTCATATTTGGAAAGTTAACAAAGGATCCATAAAACCCACAACTTACCCAAAATGTTGTCTTCAGGGTAGACATTCATTTTGTCAATTCAGTGTTTGGTGTGGTATATAACTATGGTAAATACTTCCTGTTCCTTAAATATCCGTAAATAAAGTTGTTTTTACTGTAGAATTGTTTAATTTTTTCTTGTTGAAAATTTCCCTTGTACCTTCTGAGGACTTGTGATTTTGTGATCGTACTTGCACCAACACAATAATCTTCCTTGTTTTGTTGTGAAAATAGTTCAACGTTAATAAGTTTTTAAACAGCAAAAATCATGATTGTTACTAAGTTGAACATCTGTTTTATTCTCGCAAGCTCTAGGTACTTTTCAATGGATGCTTTCAAGGGACAAGCATTTAAATTTTGATTTTTCGGAACATTTAGTCGAAAAGAAATTAATGGCATGCTGGCTTTTCCCCAACCAGGTATCTCCCACCAGCGTGGACCGCCCCTGTCGGGGAAAGCTCTAAGCTCCAGACTGGTCTCCCAGCATGTGTGGTTAGTGTAAGTGTGTGTGAGGAGGAGGAAAGAGCAAGTTTGGCGTGCGCTCTCCGTGACCCGTTTATTGAGAATACGGATAATCACCTATTAGAGCACCCAGCTGCTATAATTCTCCTCTAGAGAACGGCTGAAGTCGCCCTAGCTTTATGTCGAAAATCCTGCTACGACGGGACCCGATGCTCCCTCGACGGACAGTAGAAAGAGCTGAACAAACCCTTTGCTTCATAGAAAATGTGGAACTTTGGTACTTGTTCATAACATCCAGTGAGTGACAGGAGCTTATGTCTTCACAGCACACAAACAATAATGTACATCTATTTATAAAAAAGAAATGAAGCTAGATTTCGACCTGCTGCTGTTGAGAGGGTACTAGCGAGTGCGGAGAGGATAGCAAAGAATTTTTTTCTCACAAGAAATGTGAGAATACGTAGCTGGTGACAGAACAACTTGTCTCCCGACACCATATTTTAAATCTAGGTTTGGATCTCGGAAGTCGTTAACAGAGTGGGTGGTGGGGGCGAAAGGAGAGTGAAGGGGTTTAGGGTTTGGATCTTGTTCTCCACGCTTGGTTCAGTAGGTGGTGCGCACAAGGTTCTGAGCGTGGGAGAGGGGAGGTTGTGTTTACATCTTGAGTTAGGCGTACTTAATGGGTTATGGGGATGGAGATAAGTGTGGACAGGGGAAGGGGTTCAGGGTTTATATCTTTTTCCCGGTTCGCTGAGTGGGTGATGAGTGTGAGGTGGTGAACCTGGGTGTGGGGAAGTTGTGTTTGGATCTCGTTGAGTTGCAAACTTAGGTGGTGGGGGAGGGGATTCGAAGTTGGGGTGAGGGGGAGGGCCACGGGATGAGGCCGAGCGTTGTCGATGCCAGAGCTCCCCCGCAAAGCACGTGACCGCCAACAGGAGCCCCACCAGCAGCAGGTGCGGGAGCAGGTCTTCCAACTGCAGCACGCGAGTAGCCGGCGTTTGCTCATCTTCAAAAATGTAACGTAGGTCGGGGTTGTAGTAGGTCCACACGTGGATACCCATTTCTTCGGCATGTTGGTACAGACCCGCTTGTCGCATTAACCAGACGACATTTTCAACCACATCTTTTCAAGGCCAGTTGCTGAAAGCAGATATTTTGTTCGCATTAATAAATTTATAATTAATAATCACATGACGGAAAATTTGTATATTTATTTCTCGAGATACTTTCGACTCTGAATATTTCGAGTTTCGGGGCGCGTTAACTGCCAAGATCATCGGTCCCGTAAGTGAATATATATACACACAGAAAGGTTTATTAATCTTTCTCGATACTTTAAACCTACAAATTAGCCTTGTCTATCACAAGTTTAGGTTCCTTTTATCTTAAAACTTAGAGTGAAATGTTCCAAAATATATGAAACATGTTGTTTTTAAAAATAGATGAAAGACGGATAAAATCAAATTAAATCCAATTTTAATTTTAAAAAGAACAAGTTTGCTGAAACATTGTCAATGTAAGGCTGTTCTGCAGGATCAAACGTGTTTACATTTATTTGCGTAAATAAAACATTTTGAAATGATTCATTTCGACACTGTTAATATTCTACACTCTCACGGAAGGTATGAGCTACTATCGCATGCTAATGCCCACCTACCCGAAAGATTGTGAGAACCAACACCACAACTTTGGTTAGCTGCCACATTTTGACATATGGATTTAACGACTCTCAAACGTCGACAGTCAAACATTCACGAATAAAAATACCATAAGGTATGCTAATACATGTAGTTTTCATTAATACAATCAATCATGCCACAACTAAACCGCGATTGTAAATTTTTTTTAATGGGTTATTGAAGGTCGCATCAACATCCTGGTCATTAGCGACCACTATTAGTATTAACGGTATGGTACTATGAAGATTAAACGATATGGTGATGATAAGGGGGGAAAGGACGAACTCAAATACAACCATGCCCGAGGCGGGACTAGAACCCGAGATCACTACGACACTACTGCTTAAGCGATCTCGGCCACCGGGCCGACTAAATTTTTGTTTTGCTGTTTCCACTCCTCCCAGGTCTCCCCTACATTTCTGAAATGTAAACGATATGTCGCCAACAATTTAAATGTAGAATTAGGTAGGAATATCTGCAGTAGAGGTGTTGGTAACAATTACTTATACTTGTAATGTGAGGTTGGTAAGAGGGAGATGAAAGTTTTGTATGAATGTAAGACAGTTAAAACGGTTGTATATGCTAAACGAAAGCAGGAGTTTGTATACACTGAAAATTGAAATAAATGTCCATCAAAAAGCTAAACAGCAGTACTTACTTCGTTACTATTAAGCACGCTCCTCGATCACTGACACTTTCTTTAAGGATGTGAACTTTTCTTCCAAATAATATTTCACTTGACTTCACTTCCAGGAAAATGTATCAAGAAGAAGGCTACATTCTGACGTTGTGTTATCATCTCAAACTCCTCGTATGGTACCAAACGAATGCCTTGTTCGATAATTTTTCGACGTGCCAGCAACTGGGCTGGGAAAAGTTGTTCATACTCGACGAAAGAAGGGTCTGACCGGATTTACCCCAGCTGATCACTGGCAATGATGAGGCGGCCAGGTGCTCGATGGTGTTGATATTCGGATATTTTTGCGGTTTGGCCACCAGCGAGTAGAGACGTCCCTGTGAAAACAAATTGTACATTTTTATTCTCATTGTTTATCTAAGCCAATTTTCATTAATCTTAGATATATTTCGTTTCAAAAGTTATTATATCACAATAATGTAATAATCCACAGCCGTCACATCACAACAATGATCAGCATTAAATTATTAAATTGTTAACCCACGCGTTTTAAAACCCATGGCAATATCATTAGGCGTCCTGAGATTGGAGAGTCCTAGATTGTAAGCTGGAATATAAGCAATCTCACGTAAATGTTTCTTTTTAGATAAATTATATAACTACTTATTTACTACGATGTAATGTCCAATATGTCGTGATTCATGTCTATAGAGTCAGTTAAAGTGATTAGCATGATATTTCACAGGAGGAAAGAGTCAAACTTAATCGAAAGTTATTCTTTCTTGATTTTAACAAAGTGTGACATAATATTAAATGTTGCATGATACTCAAATGAAACATTTTATTACAATTCGAGGTTTGACACGAAACTCAACTTCACGGCATCGGTTGATAAGCAAAAATCCTTCAGAGCAAGTTAATATTTATCCTCGAAATTAACAAACCTTTTCAGGAAAACACTAGCAATGCTAAAATAGCAAATATTTTCTCGCCCTTAAGAATGGCTACGTAATACTATTTATAATGCATTTTCCCTCCGAATTAACACACATAAGTTATAATTTTTGTAAAACCTACTATAAATTGTAGAATATTAAGAGCGAATTTCTTGGTCTATAGTCAGCAGACTCACAAGGCCTTCCATGACAACACATATGACAAACAACCATGCTGAAGGCGAGACTCGAACTCGCGACCCCACAGAGCGAGGCGTTCAGTCACTACACGTTCTAACCACCTCAGCCATGCAGGTCAACAACAACTGTAACTGTGTTTCATACAGCTAAATCAGAGAGTATAATAATAGAGACGGCACTCAACGTTAATCCCAACGCTCTTATTCAAATTTCTAAGTTTCATGGAGGGGGAAGCAGCCATCTTAGACCCAGTTTGAGCCAATAGCGTCGAAGGGCGTTCTACCAATGGAGGTGGCGCGTAATGACGACCGGGAAATTTAAAATGGAGTTGTTTTCAAAATGGCGTCAAATACATTATTTTTATGTAAAATAAATACGCTAGGCAATTTAGAAGATTAAAATATTAGGATTTGTCAATGAATGGAATTGTTGTCCAGGGAGTGCAAAATAAAAAGTTATTTCATAAACACAATATTTATTTCTAAATTATGTAAATAGTCATACACAATATAAACAATAATACGCATAATACAATTTTTTACAAAATAAATGTAAGCAAGTAATCAGACATACAGATTATTTTACTTTGCCATTGACTAAATATTGAAACCATGAATTTAGACAATTGTCCAAATATAACTAGTGACCATTACTTATTTAATTTTGCATCATTATTAAAATGACATTCCAGCTATCAAAACCTGTCAAATTTCAGCCTATTATCAAAATTGCTACGAAGGTACAATACAAATGAATATTATTGATAAGTTTTATAAATAAACAAGAAACTTGCATCTGCACAGTCCACAAAATCTATCTTTTTTTGCTTGCTTTCTTCAAAAAAGCAATATTACACATTAAACTGCATTACAAGAAACATGTTTTACCTCCTACCTAGTACAAGCGTTGAACTAAGTAAAAACAATTACGTGATTCTACTCCAACTTCATTTATCTCAAAGCAGAGTTTTTGGACTTAGTAGGTTTCACTAATATTCTGATATCACAGGCTACATATTTGTCCAAAAGCATGGCTAGTTGCTCAATGGATCGTGGATGAAGTCCAAAGGCCGATAATATATCCAGAATTACTCAACATTTGATACAGGTATTGAACAGTTTTTCAATTACTAAAAAATATTTTCATGTCTTTCCCAATCATATCATGTGACATAACGCACACAATTTCTGCAAAACAATATAAATAAATAAAAGCACTTATCATACTCAGGAGATTATACACAACAGACATCTCAAGAACCATCAGAAATATGTTTAGAAAGTAGCTAATACTTCCTGGTAAAAATGCCCAACTGTTACACAAAGACTTATACATAGTGACTTATACACAAGTCAGAAAGTGGGCCAGAAAAACCTGAGATAAAAATTTACTGCTACAGAAACACCAAATGATTATCCCTCAAAAATACAATTTTTTATTTCTTAAATTGAATTCCAAAAAACTTCAACTTGGTACATGTCTACAAGCAAGTGGTCCTGTAGTTTGGTAATGTAATGTAATGTAATGTAATTCAGCGGGAAATACAGTTATTCAAATTATCGTTTCCATGTTGTCGCGGCACAAAGTATTATTCCGAAGGACAACATGGATAAAGGCCCAAAATTTATTGCTTATTTATCCTTGAAAATAGATTTTATTACATGGGAGCTTTCTTTCTCTCCATTCAAAATTCAAGTAGTATATGACTTAGTGTAGGGATCACAGAACTTTGAAAATGTGCACACAATTCACTTCTCCCCATATCACGTCATACGCAGTTTTAACTGTTTTTGACGTAAAATAAAATAAATAAAACAATTTCTTTGACGTTCATTTGTGTGTTGTTGATGATGTATCAGTAAAAAATGTTATTTTTTGCTCTCCTGTAAAATCAGATTTTCATGACTTATCAGCTTATTCATCGGAGTCAAAGAGTTTCAGTTTCAGCTATAGTTCAGTTTCAATTATAGTTTCAGTTTAAATTTAAGTTTTAATTTGAGTTTGAGTTTCAGATTCAGTTTCTGTTTGAGCTTCAGTTTCAGATTCAGTTTCAGTTTCAGTGGCGGTTTCGGTTATGGTTACGGTTTCGGTTTCAGTTTCAATGTAAGTTTCAGTTTAAGTTTGGGTTACAGTTAGAGATTAAGTCTGAATTTTAATTTCAGTTTCAATTGCAGTTTCTATTTTGTTTTGGTTTTGGTTTCGCTCTCGGTTTCAGTATTAGTTTCCGTTTCAGTTTTAGTTCGAGTTTGAGTTTGAGTTTGATCTTGAATTTGAATTTTAGTTTGTATTTTAGTTTCACTTTGAATTTCAGTTTGTGTTTCTATTTGAATTTTAGTTAATTTTCAGTTTGAGATTCTGTTTGAGTTTCACTTTAAGTGTCAGTGAGAGGTACAGTTTGCAGTTCATTCTGAGTTTGAGTTTCAGTTGGATTTTAAGTTTAAGTTTCAAATTGAGATTGAGTTTCTGTTGGGGTCTGAGGTGACTGTGTTTCAGTTTTAGTTTTGGGTTTTAGTTTTGGTGTTTAGTTTTGGTATTTAGTTTTAGGTTTTAGTTTGGGGTTTTAATTTCAGATTTTAGTTTCGAGTTTTAGTTTCGATTTTTGTTTTCTTTTTTTGTGTCGGGTTTAGTTACTATTTTAGTTTCGTATTTTAGCTTCGGTTTTTAGTTTGCGTTTGGTTTTAGTTTTTGTTTTTTTTTGTTTCTTATTTTGGGGTTTTAGTTTCGGTTCTTAGTTTTTTTGTTCTTAGTTTTTTAGTTAACTAGAAAGAGCTGTCAAGAAAACAATGTGGACTTTCGGAGTAACAATACACATCAGATATTGAATTATATTGAATCATATGATGATGAATCAGTACATCATATGATTGAATTTAATTGAATTGTTGAAATCACTCGAGCAAGCACAAATAATGACGGTGACTCAGGTTCAAGCGATTTTGCAATGCTAAAAAATAGAACAGGAATTTATGAACACTACATTAAAATATTTTCACTGGAAGATGGCCCAGAAATCACTCCGTTAATACAAAATGTTTTCATGCATGGGCCTAATAAATTTCCAATCTATATGTGGTCTTGCGTGATCTGGTATTTGGCAGATGTGGTCGGCCAATTCTCTGCAAGAAAGTAGGTGAGACATAGTAGCCAAAAAAAGCGTCAAGAGCCCTCAAGAAAAGAGTCAAGAGGAAAAACTAAACAAAATATGTGAGGGATTATGGCTTCATTTTCAAATTCAATAGCAATTGAGGACATAAACTGATGTCACTGCAGTACCTCTGACAGGGTGATCCTAAGTTCGGAACCCGACAGCAGCAGGATTTTCGATACTAGATATATTTATTTATTTATTTATTTATTTACGTCAAAAAACAGTTAAAAACTGCGTATGACGGGCTATGGGGAAAAGTGAATTGTGTGCACATTTTCAAAATTCTGTGATCCCTACACTAAATCATATACTACTTAAGTTTTGAATTTTGAAAGGGAGAAAAAAAACAAAAAAAACTCCCATGTAATAAAAACGATTTTCAAGGATAAATAAGCAATAAATTTTGAATTTTGAAAGGGAGAAAAAAAAACAAAAAACTCCCATGTAATAAAATCGATTTTCAAGGATAAATAAGCAATAAATTTTGAATTTTGAAAGGGAGAAAAAAAACAAAAAACCTCCCATGTAATAAAATCTATTTTCAAGGATAAATAAGCAATAAATTTTGGCTCTTATTACTTCCTGCCGCGACAACGTGGAAACGATAATTTGAATAATTGTATTTCCCACTGAATTCTAGAAGACGTGCACAGAAAATGAAGTTACATTTATGTCCAGAAGCAAAACAAGGGGCCATCTCAGCAATTGCTCAATGGATCAGGGAAACTGGACGAAAAACCTGATCGAGATGGGGGTCATTGACCCGGAAGCTGTAGTACAATAGTTGTTACAGGTTGTTTATACTCATTTATACAGTCCAAATGGTAAATAATGCATTATGTATCATTGTTCAAATTAATGTTACTTTTCTTGTGATGCTCAGTATAGTCTCTAATTGTATAGAAACAGTTATGCAGCAGAAACGATTTCACTCGTGATTTAAACTTTTCTATTGAATTTAATCGTTTAATGTCATCTGGCAAAGTGTTGTAAAATAATGTACATGTATTGTATGTGAATTTTTTGTAATGAGCTGTTGATACTGTCACCTGATGAATATGATTTCTACGTCGAGTGTTATAGTAATAGACTTTGGCATTTTCTGAAAAAATATTCCCGCCCTTGAGCAAGTCATTTTTTACAAAAACCACTGATTCGTAAATAAAAAGACACGGTAATGGTAGAATTCTTAGATTAATGAAGAGAGGCTTACATGAATCACGTGGGTGGGATTTGGTTATTATTCGTACAATTCGTGTTTGTAATCTAAAAGTCTGGGAGCTATAAGATGTATTTCCCCAGAATATTATGCCATATCTCAGGCGGGAATGAACATTCGCGAAGTTTACACAACGAGCAGTATGAAGGCTGACTGAATTTGCAAGAATTCTGAACGCGTAGCATAATGAACTTAATTTTGTGTTCAATTCATTTAAATGGACGTTCCATTTAAGGTTTGACTGAATTGAGAGACCTTAAAATTTTGTTGCATTAACATGAGTCAATGGTACACTGTTCATTTTCAATGGAGCACAGAGTTGTTTATTTGATATGGAAAACTGCATTAAAACCGTTTTCTTTTCGTTTACTATTAATTTGTTATTTCGGAACCAATGTGAAACATCTGATATTGTACTATTTACGGTTTCTTTATTGCAAAGGATGTTCGTATCATCTGCAAAGAGAACCGTTCTTCCGTTTCGAATCGTCGAGGGCATATCGTTTACGTAAAGTAGGAACAGAATAGGGCCTAAAATCGATCCTTGAGAAACTCCACATGCAACGGGCAAAGAGTCGGAAAGGTGCGTACGTAATGTTCCATCATTCCAGTAAAGTATTTCAACTCTCTGAGATCGTTGTTTAAGGTACGAACATAACCAATCTAGAGCAATACCACGGATTCCATATGAAGGTAATTTTGAAAGTAAAATGTCATGATCAATATAGAGATCATATAGAGTTACGTAGACTTCAGCCGCTGAATAGAGACGAATTCTAGAGGCCGGCTGCTTTGATCGGTCATTTTCCGTTGTTTCCAATCAACGCC